>CM071938.1:26280000-26787500 GCA_036784905.1 Acrossocheilus fasciatus
AGCTAATGCGAGAGTTAAATAGACTGGCACTGATAAATATTCATGGTATACAATTAACACTAGCAGAGAAAGTGATAATTCGTACACTTCCAGATGAATAATACATTAGCTGAGCTTATATTAGTAGATTTTGGTTATTGCATGTGCAGGAAATTATGTTATAAGGGATTATAATAATTTAGGTAATTAGGTACTGTAAATAATAAAAGAGGTCAAAATGTACGTACACAATTTTTTTTTGTACAGTTTCAAATATTTCTTTTCTCCACAGTCCCCGCAACTCCAGCTGGTCCACAGTGGCAGTGTATTCAAGGCACGTCAACACATCACCTCTCCAGCAATACGGGATTTCTTCGGCTGCTACAGATTCTTCTGGACTATAGTAGTACAGCCAATTAAGTCACTAGATGCTGGAGTTTAAGTGAGTTCAGCTTCTTTTTATATCCTTAGGGAGAAGACAACTAGCAAACGTGGTTGCAGATGTAATCAGCAGGGGAGATTGTAATCAAGCAGCTTGTGTAAGAGTAAACTTAAATAATGTGAAGGCCTGTACACACTGTGTGTACATTCAGTGCCATCTGTAAAGCTTTTTTTCCCCCACATATCTAAAAAATTCACATAACAATCACACGGATTAATATACACACAAGAAAAATTACTTCTGTAAAACCACATAGCGATTCATGGAACACCACTTAACTGCCTAAAAGTGATTACTTGCGTAGTTTTCTGTGGCAAATTGGTAATGCTTGTTTATCTTGATTACATCGCCTGAAGACTTCTCTCAGGAACGCAGTGTCTGACAAAAGATTGAGTGGACTTTCCCTGATCGACATATGTCACAATATCTCAGTATTATTAACTTTATTAATAAAGTTATATAACATTTTTTGATACTTATCACTTTACAGTCATAGTTTTGATTGGAATAAATTAGATTGGAAAAAAATCCAGTTGGACTGTCATATACCGTCCAGTGAAAATTTTCAACGACGAGTGAGATCCACAGAGAGTTTGAACTCCATGCAACCTCTGTGTGAGTCTCCATTGGAAATGAATGGCTTCCACTCTGATGTCTGTTGTTTGTTGTAAGCAGTGAAAAGGTGGTTTAGGAAGGTTTGTTTTCTCTCCCAAATCTGGACTGTGTGGGTTAAATTTGTTTTATACCTACGCATGCACATTGTAAATTCATTTCTAGCATGCTTTTTGTGTGAAAGGCTTTAGCATATTCTCATCACTTCAAACACATTCTAACAGCCTTTTACTAGATTATACTCTGATGATGAAATATGCATAACCCGAAATGCTATTAACATGCTATGGATTCCTAGGCAGCATGTAAGAGGCTGCTATGAATAAAATAGTACTTACTGCACTGCATGATAAAAAAGGAACCGATTTCTAAATACACTTCCACACTAAATGCGCAAGTTCACTTGCATATAGAAAAATGCTACAAATTCCTGCATTGCTTGAACTATATAGTACATCCACAAAACCCAGCACAGTCCAAAACATGGACTATAATTGGCTGGCAGAAAGTATTTTGTGATAAAATAAGTGCCCACCAGAGCCTATAGGGCTGTTACAGAGAGAGGTGTGATATCTCAGGACACCTATTTGATATCTACTAGGTAGTAGGTGCATTTTACGTGTAGCATTCATACAGACAGCACACTGTCAGCACCTTTAAGCTTAAAATGGAATAAAAACACTTAGAAAACATCAATTCTGATCCTCAGAATTGCAGCTAGAGGGGGAAATAATAAATGATAAATAAATGACAGAAAATGATCCATTTGTATTGTTCTCCCTTTGTCAAAGCTGATAAACTGTGATCTCAATGGTTCATTGTAGGGGCATTTGAGTAAGACATTAGTATGTTGAAACACTGTGTATATATTTTGCTAAATAATAGTTCCTCTTGGCTGTCACACAAATTATGCAAATATAAAGGTGGCCTCGCTTTTCAATCCTCTTCCCTTGTTTAGTCCATTCTGTTGTTGACAGTGACATGCCTTAACTGACCTGCTGTATTCCCACAGACTCTCTAGCTAGAGTGCTTAGTATCTGGAATAAGCACCCCACTCCGAGCAGTGAGTGGAGTTCATCGCTGTGTAGCTAGAGGAGAAGAGTTCTGTGAGTCCCAGAGCTGTGTTAGAAATTCATAGTGAGAAAAGGGTGTGTTGTGCTTTTGCCATGAATTTCCTGTCAGAATAATCAACAAGTAATCCGCACAACTCATAAATGACATAAAAACAACATGTTTGTAAGAAACAAATCCATTATTAAAGCATAATGGCAGATTACAACCATGCACCTTTTTACTCCACAAGATGGTAATTGATGGACTACTGTGGTGTGCATTACTTGTGGGTTATTGTGCTGTTTTCCATTAGTGAGCAATTGTGTTAAACCCATTCTGATGAAGAAGCAAATGTTCATTTTTGGGTGAAACATTCCTTTACGATGTGGTCACACTAGCAAAAATGTTGGTCGGTTGTGAATGTTGTGGTGATATATGAAGTCACTTTCAAATGATGCAGCTATTTGTTGGTCCACCCAGTGAATCCTCTGTTGCATATTTGCTGAATCTGTGTGGGGAATCTTTCGCCCTCTCGCGAAATTTGCGATTGTGTAGATTCCTATTGGAATGACTGGATATCGGCTGGGAAGATTCGCAGAGCAACCGTAAATGTGACACAAATTTAACCACCTATCTAATTACATCCCCTATCTTATTCTCCTTCTCCTCTGCCTCCTCTGAGGGCTCTTCAG
Source organism: Acrossocheilus fasciatus (assembly GCA_036784905.1). Lineage (NCBI taxonomy): Eukaryota > Metazoa > Chordata > Actinopteri > Cypriniformes > Cyprinidae > Acrossocheilus > Acrossocheilus fasciatus. The sequence goes on from CM071938.1 coordinate 26,282,779, forward strand.
AGATTGATCCAATTTTTTCATGCTGCTTTCTCTCAATGACTCGATTCTGAGGCACATAAAATAGTGTTGGGAGTTGCGTGAGATTGTGAACAATCCTGGCATTCAACCAACAATGGGGGGGGGGGGGCATATTACTTTATTTGTTAGATAATCGATATTATAATCGAGTTATGTATGTATTTGTATTTGTATGTGTACTTGCACTGTATATTTTAAGCTACTGGATTCCAAATGTTATATGATGCTTTAATGTTCAGCTTCAGTCATCTTTTGTGACATGAGGAAGTTAGAGAATGTTTCATTATTAAGTAATTAATGCACTTGTGACTGCTGTTGGCAATTGAAAGTGAAAGACAAATGCACTTTGTGTCAAGTTGCAGCAGACTGAAATCTGTTTTCACTTTTGCCTATGCAATGAAAATAAAAAGTTAAGCAGCTTTACTTTAACTCTCTCTCAATTTAATAATTTAACTCACAGAATTACTCTGTTTTTATACTTGCATTTATTCATGGTTCTAATAAATTAAAATGTTAGTAAATGTTTAAGACTTATCATGGTTTCTGCAAATTTGAGGCAGCACACAAGGAAGCACAATCTCTCAAGCAAGCAAGCAAATCAAGCCTTTGCTTATTAGGGAAGCCTGTCTGCGTAAAAATGACCAATTACTGCGTAAAAATGACCAGTTTTTCAAACCTCAGACCTTGATCCTCCATTATAACAATTATAACAATAATTTTAGGGTGTGTATTAGAAGGTATATAATATTACCTAAAAAAAAAAAAAAAGAGTACCGAGTACAGAAAAAGGTTGTTTTCAATATGCGATTTGTTTTTTTTTTGTTTGTTTTTTTAACTGGCTAATGCTGTTGGTTAATGTTTAGCTGCCGTTTTCTCTTTTGCCATTCTTTACATAATTGTTTTGATAGTGTCACATGCTATTTCTAGGCTGGATAATGGCATCTGAACTTGCCATATTTATTTTAGATTTTTATTAAATTGATGCCACTGTGGTGTGTGTGTTTTTAAAAGTCTTTTAACTCTTTTTCTTTTAAGTAATTTCATCTTCTGTGAATTTAAAGGTGCTCATCATAAACCCTTTAGTGAAATTAGATTTTTTTTTCCACCAGTCTCTTTAGCATCCTGACATATTGCTGTGACATTATTTCGTGAACAGATTGCGCCTTTCAGTGCTGTGTGAAAAAGGGAAACATCTTGGCTTGCGCTTGCCTCTGTGCAAGAAACAATAGCTTTTGTCAGCTCACTGAAACAAGATTAGCAACCAACTGTGCCCTCTGAGGCTTCAAAGAGGAGCAGTTCAAGAGGAAAACAGATAGGTGAGAGATTGCAGGCGGTTGTTTGTTGTGGATAAATCTGCTAATGATAAGAAAGCCGCACAGTTGCCTAAACTTTGAGGTGAAGCTTTAAACGATGAATCACTGTGCTCTTGGAGTCCTGTCATGCTGGAATGGAGCCTAAAAGGGATTTAGACACAAACACTTGCGGAAGACCAATAAGTGCTGGTGCTTTGCCACTAGGGGACAAGAGCATGAAAATGGACCATCTCTCAGCAGCCTTTTACCTGGGGGTCATTGCAGTAATCCAGATCTGTCAAGGCAATTTACAGCCCAGTATGATCACCAGCATCTGCCGCCCAACTCATTATGGCTCCCACCAGTAGCTCAATCAATCTCAACCCCACCTGCATCTAGATCAGCTGGGCTTCGGGAGAAAAGCCAAGCGGGTTGTGAAATCACCGAGGTGGCGGGAGCACTGGGGGCAGTAATTGAAAGTTTAGAGATCTTCCATGCCATAATGTCAGTGAAAAGGTTTTTAATGTGATTTCACACGATAGGCTTGCAGTGGAGATCCAGCTGACAGTCCTTGAAATGGCTTAACACACTTAGCACTAAATCTTCCAGACACACCTGGCAGCCTTATTAATTTTGCATTTTCCATAGAGCTTCCTCTTTATTTACTGATAATAAAGATAGAGGGGTCTGTGAAACATTTATTCAGTGCTATGAAGCAGAATTTGACAAACAGTGACTCCATATGGTAGTTTAGCTGTATGGTCTTTCCATTTGTCTGACTGTATCTCTTCTCAGCGCAGTATCGGTTGAAATGGGGTGAGCTGTGTATTTGATAGCGTGTACCAGCACGTGCAGATGCTGGCAGCCGTGGGCTAAAAGGTCTGTTATTTCTCTTGGGAAACTCTATATCGCAACCTCTCAGGTTCTCTCAGGTCTCCATTAAGCTTTGGGACAGTCTGACTGAACATGCCAGCTTCAGATTGATTCACTCAGACGTGGTAAACCAGAGGTGAGGTTGGTGGCATCGCTGGCTTCACTTTGTTTAAAAAGGTTCATTTTAATTATAATTCATTGGTCATAACTGTCACGTGTGTCTTGTCCCCCATGGCCATATTTGGCCCTTCCTGTTCCTGTCATTATTATTGGTTCATTAGTCACCCTCTGTGTTCACCTGTTTCAGTTCTCCTCATTTGATTCCCCTGTGTTCTTAAGCCTTGGTTTTCCCCGTGTCTGATATCCGGTATTGTTTATCTTTCCCCCGTGCTCCATGTTTCCCTGTGTTTGTGCGTCATTAAAAGAAGGTTTGATTGTGCTCCTCGACTCCTGCGTTCTCCTTGCTCCAGCGTAGATGTGACAATAACATTTGAGCTTTGAGTACCAGGTTTCTATCTTGTCCTCCTGTAATGCTTTATTTTAAAAATGGCAAACTTACCTAGTGTGGCTATACATTTCTCTCTCTCTCTCTCTCTCTCTACATTTAGAGCTGTGGTCTGGAGAAAAGCTGCTGTCACATTTTGCCATTGTTAACCACAACAAACACACAGAATTAGAAATAGCATACCAGTGCTATATTGGCACTCATTATAACACACCATAACAAAATGAAAACTCCAACAATTGGAGATTCCACCTTTGTTTAAGATACATCCCTGCTGCAGAAAATATCTATTCTATTGCCTGATGTTAAGTGATACCCAGAGGGCATTATTAATCTTATTTATCAATTAATAGTCCCCCTGGAGTAATACATATTTAGTGCATTTCAAAAATACTTCTAATTTCTTCCTCTAGAGATTCTTTATATACTGTAGGTGATTTATTGCCACAAGATATGCTGTTCATGTACCTCTTGGTAAACGTGATTTTTCTTTGACATATTAGACTATGTTTATTTACTCGGTAACAAAGTGGAAGTTAATGGCCTGTCTGGTTAACTAATCAGGTCATTGAAGAACATTGCTCTCATGACTGCCTGATCTCGATCTATCAAGTAAATAATGGAGTTTAAAGCTGCTCTGCTGCTGCACTAAGACATCTAAGTGGTTACTAGGTGATCTGTTGTAAATTTAACAACACTTCTGTGTGTCATCAATAATTTTGGTCCATTTTCTTGGAAGAGAAAGACTGTACATTTTAAATGTGTTTATGTGCTTAAGAGTACACTAGCATATAGATGATTTCAAACAGACATGGACACAAAATTCCAATTTTGATTTTATATTTTAAAAAAAGATCTCTTGCTGGATTTCATTCATATTTTACATGCACTTTTCTTGTCTAACCTTCACTAGCAAGCCAATTGTACCAGGTTTTTAGAAGGTTGGAGTGTATTGGTCTCTGCATGGGAGCCCAAAAGAGCTTATTTTGTAATAAATCCTGGAATGTTGACAGTGACAGAAGGATCTGATATACAATACAGAACAACCACGGCAGATATCTGGATTGCTCTAGAGAGGATTACAGTGTAGCATCTGCTGAAATTATGCATCTATGTGGTAAAGTTATATGCCTGCAGTGTGAATGTCAGCAGAAAGAAATATGCACAGTGTAGAACTATGCACAGTGTTTTTTTAAGGTGGAAAATAATCACATTGTTACAGCATAGCCTAAATATATTTCCTGTTAATACCACGGAGGTAAAAAAAAAAAAAAAAAAAAAAGCGTTTTATGAGAAAATATACTATCAATGTTTAGCATGGTATTTTGTTTGGCCTAGCAAGTTTATTAATCATATTCAGCATGTTTTATACTGAATATTCCTTATTCATGAATTTTTTAATGTGAGGACAAATAAGGACTCATATCTTTGATCTAAGGAGTTGTAAATGTTTAACAGGAATCTTAACTTTCCTCTTGTGCAATGAAACTGTTGCCTTTGTACATGGTTCAGACACACTTTCAAACAGATTTTACTACATTGACATAACGGTAGCGTGTGCTTTGAAAATGGGTGCCATCAGAATGAGAGTCCAAACAGCTGAAAAAAATATAACATTAATCCACAAGTAATCCACATGACTCTAGTCCATCAACTAACATCCTGTGAAGTAAAAAGATGAGTTTGTAAGAAACAAATCCATTATTAAATCATTTTTAAACTTCAAGCCATTGCTGCCGACTAAAATATGAGTCCCATAATATCAACAATCAAAGACAGTCTAAACAGTAACTGGAAACCAAACCTCAGTATTCAGCTAAGAATCATTGAACTTTGTGTTGGATTCTCACCTGCTTTGCTCCAAATGATCACCACCTGCTCCTCATGTTAATAAACAATTACAATTATTATATTACAAGACTTGTAATAGCACTTGCATGTTGTTGCTCTTTTGTTGGTTTTGATTACTTCTAATGTCCTCATTTGTAAGTTGCTTTGGATAAAAGCGTCTGCTAAATGACTAAATGTACATGTAAATAAACCTGATATAAATACCTGATAGATACAGGCATTAGCTATTTTGAATAAGTTTCAAACTTTCCAATTTTTTTTACTTTAGCACTCAACAACCAGAGTGATATTTATAATAAATGATGCCACATTTAAAACCTCCGTCTCCATCTTAGGTTAACTGATGTGGTTGCATAATAAATGCCTCATCGTGATCTTTTGAAATATTTACATTTTCAATGTAAGATGTGTTCCATCTTCAAAACCACATGTGATTTTTAAACAAGGAATGTCACACAGAGTAAGTGCGCGTACAACAGAGGTGCAGCCTTACTCTTTTTGCTCCCACTTTAGACTTTACTGAGCATCTATCCTAAATGCTCCATACAAAAATGTTACGTTTTAGTTGTGCAGCTGCCTGCTCTCAATTGCTGCAGATGAACTCTCTATAGTTTTGTTTTATTACTTTATTCAATTTATTTAATTTGATAAACATTTTAAATATTTTTTGCTGAAACAAGCGTTTTTTTTTCATTAAAATGTCAAGTTTACATTGTACAGATATATGACAGCAATGTAACTATAAGAATTAATTTTCTGTAGCATTTTTGCATTTTCCCATTAAAAATTTGCAGTTGATAAAAAAAGAAAAGAAAAGAGGTTTAACCTCTCTTTGCACCAATTCAATAACAGAACATTCTTTCGGGCTCATCAAAGATGCCAGCAAATTTTTCTTATAACTAGCAGCCATCAAATCAGGTTTCTGGGATAACACACCAGCTGTCACAGGCATCTAGCAGATCCTCTCGCCTCGTCAAGATCCGATAATAGAGCCACCTGAGCAGCTTCAGATATTTTGTTATGCAAGCATGTAGGACAGAGTCTTTATATTTATGGAAATAACCTTTACTGAACGTTCTTTGTCGACTTGTGCAGATAGACATCAAAGACACCTAGTCTCAGTAAAACAGAGTAGATTCATTATGGTTTCAGTTCAAGCTTGCCACAGGTGCCTCAGGCTGAATGTAGAGAAGAACAGCTCTGACTTATCATGCATGTGTTCCACCATTTCATATTTCAAGCTTTCCACCTCCTGTGAGCAATTGGACTTTAATGTCTACTCGGACTGCTATGAATCTTAATGGTTCTCATTCAGCTACATGAGAGGTGTGGAGAGACTGGCCTCTGTGACGAAGCCCAGCCAGTGGGATGTGAGAGGGAGAGACTGGTTACTCTATTAATTACCACAGTGCCACAGCAGGCAAGAGAAAAGCATAAAAGTTATCCAGCATAGGTGGGTTTATTCGGCTTGACGTATTGTGTTCTATTCAGTGAGTAACAAATGGAGCAAACACCCCAATTTATCATCTTAAGTGGGCTTCCTGTCCAACAAGTATATACACTGATCAGCTACAATATTAAAACCACTGACAGGAGAAATGAATATCATTGCAATGGTCCCCTACCTAAATACCACATGCACACCTCCATGGCAGTGATGTTCCCTGATGGCTGTGCTCTTTTTTAGGACAATAATGGCCCCTGCCATGCTGCAAAAATTGTTCAGGAATGGTTTGAGAAACATGACAAAGAGTTCAAGGCCTTGGGCTCCAAATTCTCCAGATCTCAATCTGATGTATCAATGCATCACAGCTCTTTTGGCAGCAGGAGGAGGACAATTTTAGGCAGGTGGTTTTAATGTTTTGGCTGATCAGTGTAGGTTCCCTTTAACTGAACGCAACTGACAAGAAATGGAGATGTTCAAGAGCACTTTTATGGCTTAAAGTGGCAATTCAGTCTTTTCAATTGTCAATATTGTTTTGGACCCCAGTGGCATTCGTGGTTTAGACAATATTTGAAACATTCTTCCACAGAAGACAAAAAAGTGATGGCAAAAGTTTCATTTTGGGTGAACCAGCACTTTAGTGCAAGAAGAAGCTGCAAACAGCGAATGCTCATAAAAAAGTAAAGATATTTCTTGAAATTAAGCTGTTCGTGCTCTTATGTTTGTGTTTTTCTTTGTTGATTCTGAAGGTTGCAGCAGTGGGCCTGAGCACCTCTCTTGGCTCCTGACACAGAAGTTGTTAGCAAGGAAAGAAAATGTGAGAGGCTTTTTAGGAGCAATAAAAGCATCGCTAAGGGCCCCTTTTCCTCAAGAAGCCCCGTTTCACCTCTGTTATTTTTCTTCTCCTGTTCTCTCTGTTTCTAGGAGCCACTCTAATCCCACACAGTACTCCTGAAATAGAGGCTCTTAAAAAGAATGAGCGCATATTGACAGGTTCCAATTTCAGCACCACAGATGAAAAATAAAAACTGGAGAATGAGCGAGTCTCACAACCTGGTAATCTATGCTGTAAGTTGGCCTGTAAGTGATCCCATTGGTTCTAAAGATTTAGAAGGGCTTATTCGGTTCTTCACAGCATATTGGACAGAAGACCAAATGAAGCCCATGCATCCTTTGATATATCCTGATTAATGGGATTGTGTCAGCCTACCAGCAAAAGGCTGTAAATGTAGCTGCCTCCCACCTCTTTTCCCAATTTGTTTAATCACTCTTTTTTTAATCATTCAGTAGCTGGCATTTCAATCTCAGATCTGTCACTATCCTCCAGGGGATGTCTGCTGATTTACGTTCGGGGTAAAACACTGGACGTCCAGGTTCAGGACCCATATTAACCCTTTACTATACCCCAGGGACAGAATGTAGCATTATTAAAGTATTTCTGTATTCATAAGACTTTCTGCAAAAATAAAATCTTCATTACTAAATTACTTTTTGTCTTTTAAATGAACAGTAGAGGAATTGTGATCAATGTCTTACACCCTCATACTCAGCTGTCATTTGTTTAACAAATAAATTAAATTACCTCAGGCTTTCTTCATGGTACTCCAAAATAACAAACAGAAACTTGAATGTGGGTGTAGTTTAATTTTAGGTGATCTCTTTTTTAAAGTAGGAGTGATCCAATTTTTCCATTTACTTTTTATAGTTTACTTCTGAGTCTCTCTCTCTCTCTCTCTCTCTGTGAAGTTTTACAGATTTGAATCCAGTTCTCAAGTTTGACTGAGAATACAACAGAATGTGATTTCATTCCAGTGCCTTGTAAATCCCATGTCAACAGAAATATTATGTCAACAGATGACAAGCAATAATACTTTTAGACAGAATATATATGTATATAAATATATATATATATATAAAGTTGCATGTTAGGAGTTGGAGGTGATGAAACTGACTCTTTGACTGTGTGATGCTCATATATTTCAATTTGCGTCAAGCACTTTTTGCAAGGAAAAGTGGGTCACATTAAAATACAATTTGTGCAAATGCGTCATTCCCTCAAAACGTTTTATGTATGAAAATAAGTTTGGACATATCTGCAATTTAAATTTATTTTCTCATTTCTTTCTTTTTTCTTTTTCTTTTAACAAAGTAGTTTTGTTCCCGTCATGCATACATGTGAAAGCCAATCTTACCCAAAATCAAATGTAAAACTAACCAATCTTTCTAGATCAACCAGGGGCATGATAAAAAAATAAAAATAATAATAAAAAATAGGACCATAACCTCAAAGAACTCCAATTACCTATTGTTCAACATGTTCTGTTCAATAAAGCAAAAGAAACACAAATTACATTCTGCCTTAATAAATAAATAAATAAATAAATAATTATATATATATTTATAAGGTTTAGGCAGGTTTAGGTTTTGCTATCTGCATATGATTACCATTATTAGGGAGAGAATGATTGGAATATGGGAGTTAATTATCTAGAACGATTCTTTCCTTTTTTTTTTTTTTTCTAAGTTGAGTTTTCCAACTTCCAAGGTTCAATTATTCTTATCACCTAACACCCTTCATTCCCATTCCAAATACGTCCCTCAGCAGGTGATAAATTATACTTTGGATTTCATACAGAACAGGTGTAGAATTTTATAAGCCTGTGCGTACAGAGTGAAAACCAGTGAAGATGATGATATTATATGAATCACAATGCAAATAATAAAATATGTCTATACCATGCATATCATGGTGCAAAATTCAGATTTCACCTCTTCTTCGGCATGTACCTGATCACATGTACTTTCATACCACATTTCTCAACTAGTCTGTTTAAAGTACTTTGATCCATTAGTAATTTATAGCAATGGCTTGGTAACATAGGTCTTGCATTTGCGGTACTTGGCACTACGAACAACATGCACTTGTATTCACTAAATTCTGAGATGACAAGAACATGTTGACAGAGGCAGTGCCATGTCCTACACCATACGAAATGCTTTACACACAGTATGTGATAGTAACAAGGCAATGTGGATGAAATGAGTGACTTTTCTTGCCACCTGCACAATGGAGATCCATACTGTGAGGAGTCGGTGGCCCTCCCCCTTATTATCATCACCACCCCGTCCCTTATTCGCCGCCCTTCACCAGGCTCCCGACGAGAGTGGGTGTGTAAGAGAGGAGGGGCGTAGAAACAACGTGGGCTGGCGGCGTGTGATGAGGCACAGCTGGACTGAATGAAGCCTCATCATCATCGCCGCTGTTTAAATGTCGAGCGCGCCTCTCCTCGTGAGACTGGTCTCTTCCCCCGTGCATGCACGCTGGTGTCCTCGTGGGTCCAGGAAGGGTGCGTAGAGGGACGTCGCGCCACCGAGGAAGTGAGCTGCAGGACCCGTAGTTCGGTTGAAAGCCGCACCCGTAGTTACAGCCGTCGGGCCAGGATGCCGGGTCGTCTATCCCGCCAATGCCCGGAAGAGGAAGAGGAAGAGCCGCCGCTCAGGAGAAGCCGCCGCCCCTCGTGCCCCGGACCGCTGGGGCTCGTGCGGCCACCGGACTCCGCCCCTTCCCTGGACCCCTCCCTACTTCTGGAACACTGCCCTCCTTCACGAGCCCCGCAGCACAACGAGGACACCAGATCCCCCCGTTTTGTTGGACACTTTTTCCCCCTGGACACTATTTTTTTATTGACTTTTGTTTAATAAAAGCCTCTCCAAGGCCTGACGCCACACCCACTGTGTCTGTCGGTGGCTCCTCCCTTCACAATACATTTGAAAACATATGACATTTTCTTTTTGAATGATTAATGTTTTTATGTGTTAGAGATAAAGAATAGTACACCAATTGAAACACGAGTGCTGTACTAACACGTTGATGCAAGTGGCCTTGGGCCTATAAATAAAAGCATTCAGATTTTAACACATTCATTCTGCATAAACTTACACAACAGCAGGTGGTAAAAGTTCAAGTAGCTGGTTGAAAATACTCATTTAAATAATAACACTCCCATATGTTCTATTTTTGTGGAAGGTGGATTGTTTTAATGAAAGTGTATTCCATGTGTTGAGCTATTGGCCATTAAAAAATGAGTGTGTGTGAGTTTCTGTGTTAAACAGAGGGCAATGTGGATTGAGATTAAAGAAAATACTATAGAGCAGGATTTCCCAAATGGGGGGTTGTGAAGGAAATGCAGGGCGTTCATGAGTTGAAGAAAAGCTAATAATTAAATTGAATGAAGCTCAGACCTGAAAGAATATTGCATTGTTCCCATTCAGTCAGTCACGTTCGACGTACATCTCCATTCCTTCCTTCAGGAAACGAGGGTTACCTATGTAACCAAGACGTTCATGGTTAATTATAGTATTATTCCACTTGAGTTCAACAGTTATATGAAAAATGGCCCATGCTGCTCTCAAGGGTGCTGTTTTATTTGTTTGTGTTAAGCATAATCAATTACCGGAGCTCTGGGAGTCCCATAGGCACTTCCTCCAACATCCATGTTGACATGACCCTGATGGATGATGCCACCCATGACCGTCATGAACTGATTAACAACATCTCATACATAACAAGGACATTAGATACACACCTAACAATCTCAATGCTTATTCCTCCTGTAGTATTCCAGCAAACATTGTGACACTTCAAAAAATGTCTGAGATTTTAAACCATGACTGGTAATGGTTGGAAATTTGGGTTATTTATTTGAACTGTTACCTGCAAGTGTGTGTATGTGTGCATTTTTGTGACAAGTGTGTGTGTGTGTGTGTGTGTGTGTGTACATATGTTTGTGTGTGTTTTCACCTGAGGTCTATAAGGTCATAGGCAGAGCTTGTTAGCAATATAAACCAGACACAGCACATCAGTACACATTTGTCATGAATTTCATTCCATTTTCCAGAGGCAACCTCTGTTCAACTCATCTTGAAGAACAAATCTCTGACATAGACAGGTATCAGATCAAACCAGAAGGCAATTGATTACCATAATAACAAACAATGCCTCATCTTTCAAGTTGGATAAATGTCATACTGAAAATAAGTCATGTCTAATAATGTCTGATGGTGGTGTGGTCAAAGTAAATCAATTTCTTTTCCAAGCAACTACAACAATTGTATTGTTTCAAAATGTTACTGCACAAATTTGTCTGATAGGACAAAAGAGGTGTGTTAGTTATTCACTGAAAAAAATAAGTTAAATTTACTTAATTTTTCTTTTGCAAGTTTTTGCACGAATGTTTTTTAAGTAAAATTTAAATAAGGAATTAAGTAAAATCTACTTAACTAAGTTATCTAAAATTAGTAAGGCAAATAAGTAAATTTAACATGACCAGGTAGAGTTTGATGAGTAATTTTTACTTAATTATTTTAAGTTTACCCTACAATACTCAGGTACATTTCACTCAGTCACGGTTTATAAACTGTACTCAAACAACAAAGAACTGAAAAGAAAAAAAAAAACCTATAAAGCATGTGGTTAAGTTACAAGCACATATGTAAGCAAGTAGACTGCTCGTTATTCATTTTAAGGTAATATGTTGACTCAATATAGTTATTAACTGAAGGAACAAAGAGACCTGAATACTGCACATGATACACAATAACGGTGACAATCAGTGAATAGTGTTCGGGTATGAATGGGTCATTTTGAGTACAAAATGAACTCCAGGGGTCTCATTTATAAAATGTTGCCCAGAAACCATCCTAAATTTGATCTTACGATCATTTCTTAGATTTGCGTACGAGCGATTCATGAATGTACGAACAGAAATCGCGCTTATGCGTCTCTTTCAGATGTGAAATCTGTTTCAGCTCTCTGCCTTGTAAACGACTCCTAATTAATGTCATTAACATATAAAACATCACCAATCATCATAATTTAGAACAGCGAGCTGCAAGAACAGCTTACATTTTCAAAAACCTGCAATACTCCGACAATAAAAAGTGCGTACGTCTGCTCAGACCCTGAAGTGACGCTAAGCACTTTTCCACGTCAAAGACCGTTTTTATAAATATGAGCGCTGGCGTGGATTTAAGCGCACGCACACTCTACGATCAAATCTGAGCGTAAGCACGCTTTATAAAAGAGGCCCCAGATGTCACAAAACGTCTCGGTTACGTATGTATAACCTCGTTCCCTGAAGGAGGGGACGGAGACGTCACGTCGGGTGACCGACGAATTGGGATCTCACTTAGAGAGACCAATCCACTTCGAGTGTAACTAAACGAGCCAATGCACATTGGCATGCGATTATTGCATCCAGCTGCCGCTGATCACAGCGTGAGTATAAGTAGGCAGCTGGTGCAGTGCATATTCAGGTTTTCGCTGAGGAGCCGAGCTGGTGACCCGGCCGCTCAGCGGTGGTACAGCAGCCGTGGCGAGGGTTACATATGTAACCAAGACGTTCGCTTTCAGTCAGTCACTCTGAGTCACATCGGGTGACCGACGAATTGGGATCCCTACCAAAGGGCCACAGATACTGCCCCTTCCAGTGTCTTGTGGAAGCCTCCTGCGCCCCTACTTTTTGGCGTAGGTCAGGGCTCACCATAAGACCAGCCACTGTTGCTATGGCACTACCCACTCAGTAAGACTGGATAACACTGGGAAAACATACCCGTTCCATTTGGAACAGGAACGCTGCGGAAGGCCAACCTTCCTGAAGGAGGTTCAGAAGCACTTACACATATAACAACCGTTTAGGTGAATATGGAAGATTAGAGGTGACTGTAGCCTCTTGGGTAATGGCAGGAAGTCTGCCGGGGAAACACGGGCTCTGAGGCTATACCGTGGACTTACACATATGGGATCCAATTAGGTCTCTACATATGGAACCCAGCCCTCTACCGGTTCTCACGGATCCATCGAGTGAGGGCCTGGTGCCCGATGTTCCGCCACATCGGGCTATCGAGGGGACGGAGGAGCTCGACAGGGTCTACCAACGGACTCTCTGGAGCAGTTTTAGCAAGCCGACCCGAAACTGGGGCCTCTCAGTGTTTCTACCCATTTTAGGTGAGAACAGAGGAGGAAAATGGTTCCACACGGAAGCTATAGAATCTAGCGAACGTGTTAAGGGTCGCCCAGCCCGCAGCTCTACAAATGTCTGCCAGCGAGGTGCCATGAGCCAGGAGAATGCAACACTTCTAGTAGAGTGAGCTCTCAACCTGAATGGGCTGGGCACACCCTGCTGATAAGCCAGGGTGATGGCGTCCACTATCCAGTGGGCCATCCTCTGCTTAGAGACGGCATTCCCCTTCTGCCGGCCTCCGTGACAAACAAAGAGCTGGTCTGAGGTCCTGAAGCTTTGCATCCTGTCAACGTAGCATCTCAATGCCCGGACGGAACAAAGCAAAGCTAGGGCTGGGTCTGCCTCCTCCGAGGGCAGCGCTTGCAGGCTCACCACCTGGTCCCTGAAGGGAGTAGTGGGAACCTTGGGCACATAGCCAGGCCGGGGCCTCAGGGTTACCTGGGCATCCGCTGACCCAAACTCTAGGCACGAATTGTCGACCGAAAAAGGTGGAGGGAGACAGCCTTCGCTCCAACCCTTGCTGCAAGAAGGACAGTACGACTCTGATCGGGCACTTCCGGGGGTCTTCTTGGTGAGAAGAACACCATTCGACGAACAGGTTCCACTTCAAGGCGTAAGCATGTCTTGTAGACAGTGCTCTCGCCGAAGTGATGGTGTCAACTACCTCCTGGGGTAGGTCACCTAGAACCTCTGCGTCCCGTCCAGGGACCAGACATGAAGTTTCCAGAGGTCTGGACGTGGGGCCCCATCTCTGAGTCAGTAGATCCTTCCTCAGAGGAATCTGCCAAGGAGGGCTGTCACGAGGAGCATCAGTTCTGGGAACCAAGTCCGAGTGGGCCAGTACGGTGCCACGAGCAGGACCTGCTCCTCGTCCTCCCTGATCTTGCACAGTGTCTGTGCGAGAAGGCTCACTGGGGGAAACGCATACTTGCGAAGGCCCCGCGGCCAGCTGTGTGCCAGTGCGTCCGTGCTGAGTGTTCCCTCGGTCAGGGAGTAAAACAACTGGCAATGAGAGGTCTCTAGAGAAGCGAACAGGTCTACCTGAGCGAGTCCGAAACGTCTCCAAATCAGCTGGACCGTCTGGAGATGGAGTCTCCACTCTCCGGGGAGCGCAGCTCGTGACAGCTCGTCGGCTGCCCGGTTGAGCAAGCCCAGAATGTGAATGGCCCGAAGCGACCTCAGATGCTTCTGACTCCAGAGGAGGAGGTGGCGGGCGAGTTGCGACATGCGGCGGGAGCGCAGACCACCTTGTCGGTTGATGTATGCAACGGTCGCAGTGTTGTCCGTGCGGACAAGCACCTGCTTGCCTCGTAAGCGCCCTTTGAGATGATTCAAGGCCAGGCGTACTGCCAGCAACTCTAGGCAATTGATGTGCCAGTGCAGTTGGGGGCCCGTCCAAACCCCCGACACTGCATGCCCGTCGAACGTGGCCCCCCAGCCAGTGGTGGAGGCATCCGTGTAAACCACAGCATGCCTGGAGACCTGTTCCAGGGGCACTCCTGCCCGGAGAACGAAAGGTCTGACCATGGGGTGAAGGTTTGGCGGCAGGCCAGTGTGACTTGGACACGGTCAGTGCCATGTTGCCACGCCCACCTCGGGACTCAGCCATGGAGCCAGTGTTTCATATGAAGCAGCCCCAGTGGTGTGACTGCCGCTGCCACTGCCATATGCCCCAGGAGCCTCTGAAATTGTTTCCGTGGCACCGCCGTCCTGCTCTTGAACGTATTCAAGCAGTTCAACACTGACTGAGCATGTTCCTGTGTGAGGCGTGCTTTCTGGTTGACCGAATCCAACTCCATACCGAGAAAAGAGATCCTCTGCGTCGGGGAGAGTTTGCTCTTTTCCCAGTTGACCCGGAGGCCCAACTGGCTGAGGTGCCAGAGCACCAAGTCCCTGTGTTCGCACAACTGGTCCTGAGACTGAGCCAATATGAGCCAGTCGTCGAGGTAGTTGAGAATGCGAACGCCCTTTCTCTCAGGGGAACATGGGCTGCCTCCGTAACTTTCGTGAAGATACGGCTCGACAGGGACAGCCCGAAGGACAGGACCTTGTACTGATATGCCTGTCCCTCAAACGCAAACCGCAGGAATGGCCTGTGGCACGGAAGGATTGACACATGGAAGTACGCGTCCTTCAGGTCGATCGCTGCAAACCAATCTCTGGGACGGACGCACCCGAAGATGCGTTTCTGCGGAAGCATCTAGATTCGCAGATCCAAGATTGGTCTCAACCCACCGCCTTTCTTGGGTACAATGAAGTAAGGGCTGTAAAACCCCGTCCTCATATCGGCTGGAGGGACCGGCTTTATCTCATCCTTCGCCAGTAGGACTGCGATCTCTTCACTGAAGTGAAGTGGACGCCCCCAAACTTGGGAGGAAACCGGGCGAACTGATTCGCATAGCCGAGTCTGATGGTCTGACGGAGCCAACGAGACGGACTGGGAAGCGTTAGCCAGGCTCCCAGAAACCGCACAAGTGGCACCGACGGAGCCACCGACGTACCCGCGGTGGGGCAGCGAAGGGGAAGCGGTCCGAAGCGGGGTCAGTGTGTGTGCAACACCAACCTGCGGTCTGGCAGAGAGTGCGTGAGTAGTACGGCGGCCTGCCTACACCCAGCTTCTGGAGGCTGCTGCGAATGCGGTGCGGGAGTGGCAGCTGACGCAGGGGGCCGCCCTCGGCGACGAGCAGACTGGGGAGCTGCAGCCGGGGGATGGGTGAAGGCAGCAGCTGCCCGCCAGGGCAGGACATGTTGGATCGCCTCAGTATGCTCCTGTGCAGCCGAGAACTGCTGGGCCACATTCTCAACTGCGTCGCCGAAGAGACCAGTCTGGGACACAGGTACCTTGAGGAACCGAACTTTGTCGCAGGGGGGCTGCAGCCGGGGGATGGCTGTCCCTTTGTCAACCAGACACAGCCAGAGATGGCACTCCAGGACCACAAGTGTGGACATCGCATGACCCAGAGACCGCGCAGTGACCTTCATTGCTCATAGCGCAAAGTCAGTAGCGGTACAAAGCTCTTTCAGAACTTCCGGATCGTGACCACCCTCGTGCATATCCCTCAGTGCTTTTAGCCTGAAGAACCTGCAGTAACGCCGTAGCGCAAGGTGGAGGCAGCTTCTCCACAGGCCACATAAGTGTCGCCGGACAGACCAGACGAATACCTACAGGCCCGGAAGAGGAGGCACGGTTCACCCTGCTGGGTGGAAGCGGTATTAGGACACAACTGCATCGCAACCAACTGCTCCACCGGGGGGGACCCATGTATACCCCCTAGCTGCATCACCATCGAGGGTGGTGAGGGAGGAGGATCTAACAGGTTGGTTTCTGGCAGTAAAAGTTGCCATCCACGACCTGGTAAGCTCCCCATGCACCTCCGGGAAGAGAGGTACCGGGGCAGGGTGCTGAGAACCAGCACAAGCTACCCCGAGGACCAGTCGTCCAACCTCGAGGGCTTGAGACACGGTGGAGGTCTCCACTCGAGCCCTACCTTCTCAGCAGCCCGGGAAAGCATAGCAGTCATTTCCGGGTCTGATTCAGGCCTTGCCACTGCTGGAGCAGCTGCGCAACCGAATCTTATTCCCCAGGAAGCTCTGGCTCACCCTCCGATGTAGGGATCGACATCTGGTCGTCGGAAGGAGCGCCAAGGATACTGCTGGTATGCTGCGCCAGCATGTTCCATTGGCAGCTCACTGGTTTCAGAGCGCAAGAGGAGCGATGGTCCCTCGAGGGTTGGTTGCCTGGAGGGTTTGCCACCACTGTAATCTTCATACCATCCGTGCAACCACCTGAAATAGTCCTCGCCTGTCTGCAGCCAGAACAAGAGCTAGATCGAGGCAGAGGCAACAGGGCTACGCCCCTTTGTCGAGGTAACGGAGCCTGGCCCGCAACTCCGAGATGATCACCTTCCCAATGAGAAGATGACTCATCCACGAACGCCACCTCAGCGTGCTTACTGCCCAGGCACGTGAGGCAGCGAACGTGACCATCACCCGGCGCCAGGTAATGACCGCATCCAGAAACGCACGGGTGACACGTTGTCTGTAGCAAGACCCAACTCGTCTTTACAAAGACGTAATGTCAAGTTTGCCAGATGCAACGTCGTCTTTAAAAAGACGCACCCGTGAATGCTCTTTTAGGGAAAAAGCTCTTTTAGCATGCTGAAGCACACAGGGGAGATGGTCGCCTGCAACACAAACAGGGGGTAGTGCAACCTGATGTGTGCAATCCACTCGACACGGGAAGAACCACCGCCGCTGTAGCGCCGTACCGCCAGCACGAGGCAAGGCAAGGCAAGGCAAGGCAAGGCAAATTTTATTTATAGAGCACAAGTTTAACACAACTGTAGTTGATCCAAAGTGCTTTACAATAAAAATAACAATTTAAAAGAAAAGGGAAGGGGAGACAATAGGAAAAATAAGTATCAAAAAACAATTAAAATGTAATTTCATAAAACTCCAGTTAAACTATTCAAAATACCTACACATCATCACTCAAATGCTAAAGAGTAAAAATAAGTCTTTAAGCTAGATTTAAAAGCATCCAATGATGGAGAAGCTCTGATGTTGAAAGGTAGATTGTTCCACAGCTTTGGGGCCACTACTGAGAAAGCTCGATCACCTTTTGTTTTACGGCGTGAACGGGGGACAGATAAAAGTAACTGATCACTAGATCTTAGAGACCTAGAGGCTGTATATGGCTTAATGAGAGCACAAATATAATCCGGGGCAGAATTACGCAATGCCTTGTATGCAAAAAGAAGGATCTTAAAATCTACTCTAAACTTTATAGGGAGCCAGTGCAATGAGGCAAGGACAGGGGTGATATGATCCTTTTTCTTAGTTCCTGTTAAAAATCTGGCTGCTGCATTTTGAACCATCTGTAATCGTGACAGTGTAGATTGAGGTAGGCCTATGTACAAAGAGTTACAGTAATCCAAACGAGAGGAGATTAGTGCATGAATTACTATTTCAAGGTCATGACGAGAAAGAAAGTTTTTCACCTTAGCCACTGATCTGAGATGAAAAAAGCTACTCCTTACAACTGCATTTATATGCTTATCAAATTGGAGAAGGGGATCAAAATGGACTCCAAGATTTTTTGCATGATTGTGAATGTTATTACTTAGAAAACCAAACTGTGTTTTAATGGAATTGTTAGTAGCAGCAGGGCCCAGTAGAAGCACTTCAGTTTTATTTTCATTCAATTGTAAGGAGTTTTTTGTCATCCAGGTCTTGACTTCATTAAGGCATAAAAAAAGATGATCCAATGAAAAGTCATTTCCTGGTTTGATTGGAAAATATAGTTGAAGGTCATCAGCATAACAATGATAATTAATGTTATATTTTTGGAGTATTGAGCCCAAAGGGAGCATGTAAAGGGAAAACAAAAGTGGGCCTAAAATGGATCCCTGTGGAACACCACAATGGATAGGTGCAGGTAGAGAAGTAAATGACCCGATATTTACAGAAAAAGTCCTCCCCTTTAAGTATGAGGCGAACCACTCTAAAGCTAGGCCTTTAACCCCAACAACATACTCAAGTCGTTTCAGAAGAATATTGTGGTCAACAGTATCAAATGCGGCACTTAAATCTAAAAGTATCAGGATAGCAGATGACCCAGAATCAATGGTCAGCAGAATGTCATTTGTAACCTTTAGCAATGCCGACTCAGTGCTATGCAGTGCTCTAAAACCAGATTGAAATGGGTCTAAAATATAAAAATTTTCCAGGTACGAAGTAAACTGTGAGAGTGCAACTTTTTCCAAAACCTTTGAAATGAATGAGAGTTTAGAGATAGGGCGATAATTATTATGCACAGTGGGGTCAAGATGAGGGCCTTTCAATAAGGGCTGTACGATAGCATGTTTAAAACTTTCCGGAAATACCCCAGTTATTAAAGAGCTGTTTATAATAGCTAAGAGGGTGGGGCTGATTGTGTCTAAAACCTCTCTAAACAGACCACCAGACAATACATCGGACTGGCAAAATGTAATTTTCATCTGAGAAATTATTTTGAGTAATTGAGATGAAGATACTGGCTGAAAATTTGTGAAACTACAGGATGAATGAACCAGATGAGAGTGATCTAAGTCAAAAGGAGAGAAGTGTGATCTAATATCTTGTACTTTCTGAACAAAAAATTCAGAGAATTGGGTTCACGTCTCAAGATTGACATCAGGAACTGAGCAAACAATTGGACTAAGAACAGAATTTATGGTTTTGAAGAGAACTTTGGGCCTATTGGCATTTTTTGCGATCAAGTTTGAGAGATATTTGGATTTTGCCTCCTTAACGGAATTTTGATAAACAGTTAAGCAGTTTTTCAAGATTTGGTAGGAGATCTGGAGCCCATCCTTTTTCCACCTACGCTCGGCCCTCCTACACTCTTGTCTGAGAGTGCGAGTGGATGCATTTAACCACGGTTGAGGACTAGAACTGACCTTACACTTTTTACGCTTAAGTGGAGCAACTGTATTCAAAGCAGAACAACAGGCAGAATTGAACATTTCAACCAGTTGTTCAGTATCCATACAAGACGGCAGAGGTGTATTAAAATTTAAAAGAAACTTGGAATAAGACTCACAAAATTCAAGAGCAGTATTAGCATGAAAAGCACGAGAGTAATGTACAGGCCGGGAAAGGAGGTGCCGATCATATGAAATGATAGGTTCAAACACCACAGGGTAATGATCAGAAATGCCAGCATCGAATATATCACAGATATGTACAGAGAAACCACGAGTCAAAACAAGATCCAATGTATGGCCTCCGTTATGTGTAGGAATGGAGACCGACTGTACAAAATTGAGTGAGTCCATAAGGCTCATGAAGTTTTTAACCAAAGGTTTAGATGGACAGCAAACATGAATGTTAAAGTCTCCTAAAACCAACAGCCTGTCACAACGAGACACTTGATTTGACAGAAATTCAGAAAGCTCATGAATAAATGTCGTACTGACTTTAGGAGGTCTATACACCAGGACACAAAGTAGAGGGCCATTTAGATCCATTTTTAGGAGTTGTGCCTCAAAACTGAAAGAGGCATCAACAGACAGAAGTCTACATTTGAATGAGTTTCTAAAAACAGTGGCTAAGCCACCACCATGTCCACTTGGTCTAGGAGTGCTGTAAAAAGAACAGTCAGAGGGGGATAGCTCGCCAAGAGATGAAATGTCACCATTCTTTAACCATGTTTCAGTCAAAAATAAAAAATCCAAGGCATGAGAAGTAAAAAAAATCATTTAAAATAAAAGTTTTATTTGATAGAGACCTAGCATTGACTAGAGCCATTTAGACTGGAGGTTGAGTTATCATTGAGGATATGGTGATGCCTGGTAGATCACCCGATGAAACATATTCCAGATGACGGAGGTTCGTAAAATTTACATTACCATTTTCATAACGTGTTTTTGTATGTAGCCGGTGAAAGGAAGACCAAACGACAGGTATAGTACATCCAACACCTGAAGTTGTAGACACAGACTTTGTAACGTTACACTGTTTGCGACGGGAGCCCCGATGTATATAGCGAGGCCGACGAGTAATTCCAAGGGTAGCACAGTGATTGTAAATTTCAACGGGCAGTTTTGACCAGGTTTTAGAGTTGAGATGATGCAAGTCCAGGGACGAATAAAATGTCATATTGTAATTCCACAAGCCAGAAGGCCGTATAGAGTCCTGGAACAGCGCGCAAAAATCCGTAAAAGCAGATAAAAAGCCCACGACGAACAACAAAAATAGAAACATCCTACAGTCGCGTATACTCAGCTAAAACCCGCGTTAGCCAGCACACCAAACAACTAAGCCACTTCACAACGCAAGTACATGGAAAGGCAGCCCTTTGTAAGACCACCTACACCCAAAACTAGCGTACGACCGACAGTCCGAAAGACAGTGTTAGCTTACTCATGGAAGAAGGAAGAACAGCCCGTTGCGTGGTGGCGAAAGCTTGCGTTTGGCAGGTAACACAGCTTGACTGAAAGGATTATCCAGGTCAGTTTGTAAATCGTCGCGTTTGGAGCAAAATAAAACCAAGACCAATTGAGACAAAAAATTTGAAAATTAAACTGGAGAAAACAAAGAAACTCCAGAGAACAAAACTCAAAAACATATACCGGAGAACAGCGGCAGTCAGGACACGCCAGCGTTCGCTCAACCGGATCCGGAGAGAAAGGTTAGGTTTATGCAATATATTCAATATATTCAAGTAATATATTGACGAGAGTCTTCCAAAGTAATCGCATGCCAATGTGCATTGGCTCGTTTAGTTACACTCAAAGTGGATTGGTCTCTCTAATGCCGAGTTCACACTGCACGATTTTAGCCCGATTTTTCACTCGCCGACAGGTTTTGATAAATCGCCGACAAATGCCCTATATCGGAAGCAAATCGGAGCTCGTTCACGCGAGTGACAATCGCGCAGTGTGAATTATCACAGAGGCGATCTGAGGGAATCGCCGACACGTCGCCGACATCCGCGAAATATTTGGCATGCTAAATATCTGGAGCTGTCGGCGATTCACAATCCTGCTGTGTGCAATGATTTCTGACTGAAAACTACATCGCGATGACCTTCAGCCAATGAGAGGCAAAGATACAGGGCAGAGGGAAGTTCAGTGAGGAGTTATGGGCCATATCAGTATTTTAATATGTACAATTATATCATACAGAAACGAGCACAAACGCTTGACCAGCCGCAACATCAGCTTTACTGCACAATTATTATTTACCACTCTTTGCAGAACACAATCCCCATCTCCCTCCTGCATAATCTGTTTTTCTTTTTGTAGCTGGAAATCAGCGCACAGACAATTTGCGGGCTATATTTTTTTAATACTTCCAGTCTCGCTCAAGAACAACGGTCTGACGCACGCAGGTTCTCGCGTTATTTCCTTATCACTTCTCGCGTGGGTTTTGTTGTGAAACGTAGTTTGTTGATCAGACAGAGTTGTCGGCGATTCTTCCTATTGTGAAATCGTGCAATGTGAAAGCCCCTGTCGCCGATCCATCGTACAATGTGAACACAGCAGCGACTGAATGCTACCCCGGATAGTCACGCAGTGTGAAAACAACAGCGATCCGATGAGTTTGAAAATCGTGCAGTGTGAACTCGACATAAGCGAGATCCCAATTCGTCGGTCGCCCGACGTGACTCGGAGTGACCGACTGAAAGGGAACAGCAAGTTACTTAACCTAACAACAAAAGCAACCACAAAACAGTGTAAATACATCAAATAAAAAATTACCTTATTAATTATTCATGCCCAAGTGCATGATGGGAACAACGGGATTATGACGTTGATATTTACTTAAATACTATTTGTTAAAATAACAAACAATTCCAAGTAAAATATACTTATAAGTTGGAACTTTAAATTCTACAAGCTTAAATTGAGCACTAATATTGAATTTACTCTTTTATTTAAATTCTTGTCTGAACTAAATTATTTAATGTAGAAATTACATTTGTTTTTCTGTAGTATTTACTTCACCACAAAATCATTTTTATCAGTGTTGGATAAATATAGGTAATATTTGTATAATTTTAATAAAATAAGAGGAATCATGAAAATGTTTTTTTTTTTTTTTAGTACATATTTTTAATTTAGTACTAATTTCTAATTTTGCATATTCTGCAAGGGGTATAATCTATATATATATATATATATATATATATATATATATATATATATATATATATATATATATATACCGTTCTACTCATACGATTATACTATATTAAGATTAAGATTATTCTATATTATATTATATTATATACATAATTAATATTATACACCTAATTATATATATATATATATATATATATATATATATATATATATATACACACACACACACACACACACCGTTCTACTCATAATAGTACACTCATAATCATAAGATTCTACTCAGAATTAAGAAATGTATATATTTCTTAATTAAAGTAAAGAGCAATTACTATGTAACATATCAGTGGATTTCTTCAGATTAAATTTAATTAAATGGTTTACTGTGAAAATATGTGGATTGACATCTTAATCCAAATTACTTTGATAATCTGTTAAGAAAGACAAGAGCCTCTTTTCTTTGTCTTGATGTGCTAATCTCAGCATTCCTTTCTGATTCCCACATCCACGGACAGGTGTCTGCTTTAATTTGCAAGTCTTTCTTGAAGCAATCTGTGAACACAGGCACTGATGCCACTTGAATATCAAAAGAAAGTGTATGTGTAGGATTATGAAAGACCTGGCAAGATTGGATGGTTTGCGACATTTTAAACTCTATTATTAACAAGTTAGTCATGCTTAAATGTGTCTTACCAGTTTCTTTACATCTAGAGCACTGAAAAAAAAAACCTTTCATATACTTCATAGGATACTTACTATGATGTAGCTGATTGGGATCACTGTTTTGACCTCAGGGACCATATTTCTGAAATATTTCAAGTCTCAGGAGCTTCATTAAAACAGCTCGTGTCCATCGCTGAAGAGAGGTGAAGCACCGACTGGTGAATCCAGCTGACAGTTTATTACAGCGAGCAGTGTCTTTGAAATGACACATTCAGTTCAGCAGAAAAGAGATTTGCCCACTGATGGATGTGATGAAAGTCGTCAAATGCTCTATTCCAAAAGAATGACTTGCAAACACTTTTTTAACAATTTCAAACATTAGGATCTAAATAATTCTAACAAGAAATGATGCATGCGTAATAATTTTTGGGCTGATTATTTATTTATATATTTTATTTATTTATTTTGACTAACAAGGAAAAAAATGGAAGTTTAAAAGAAAAAAAAAACTTTCTAGCCTTTACCAACCTTATGAAAAGTTACATGGAGCTCATTTAACATGTCAGGGTGTTATTGTGTCCTTCTATCATATTTTCTAAAACAAAAATAGGTCTATATGCATTGGTTAAGTGAAAAAAAAGAATGTTAAGTTAAGTTGTGACATATATGGTGACCCATACTTGAAATGGTGCTCTGCATTTAACCCATCCAAGTGCACACACACACAGCAGTGAGTAGCGAACAAGTGCACACACACCCGGAGCAGTGGGTAGCCTTGCTCGAGCACCCAGGGAGCAATTAGGGGTTCGGTGCCTTGCTCAATGGCACCTAAGTCATGGTATCGAAGGTGGAGAGAGTGCTGTTCATTCACAATCCCCACCTTCAATTCCTGCCGGTGCAAGAATTGAACCAGCAACCTTCAGGTTACAAGCCATTAGGCCACGACTACCCCCTAAGCTCTGTGGTGATTTAGTTCAGTTTTTCAATTAAGCAATAAAGAAGCTCTATGAGCAAGCCAGAAGATGACAGTGGCAAGGAACCTTATCTCCAATCAGATGGAGAAAAGCTCTTGCGAGAAACCATGTGGTCTGTGATTCTGGTTGCATCACAAGTCATATGTATTGTTTTTTTGTTTTTTTTTGTTTTGAGAAAAATTTTATTTAATTTTTATTTTTTTATTTTATTTAAAAAATAATTATTTAGTAGTCAGTTCATTATAGAGCAAAATACAACATATTAGATTAGACTGTTGCCATACCCCTCACCCACCAGGTAGACTTATACTGTGCTGAGGAAATACAAGATATTGCAGTGGAGAAAGGTACAAAGTGAAATACTTAATCACAAGAAAAATCAAAAATATACATAAATACAAAATAAATTGTAAAAGAAGAAACAAAAGATTTAACAATATCAAAAGTAGCACTCCAGGTCTTCAAAGTTTTTGTCTTTGCTCCATGAATGAGAGCTGCTGATAGTTCCATAGAAATAATGTCGACCAAAGACAAGTCATATGTATTGTTCAAAAATTTTCCATCCAGCTTCTTCTGCTTGAAGATCAGAACATGACCCATCAGCGAGAGTTTTATAGTCTGTCCAGCAGGTTAAAACAAGAAGAAAAGAACAG
Source organism: Acrossocheilus fasciatus (assembly GCA_036784905.1). Lineage (NCBI taxonomy): Eukaryota > Metazoa > Chordata > Actinopteri > Cypriniformes > Cyprinidae > Acrossocheilus > Acrossocheilus fasciatus. The sequence continues at coordinate 26,307,700 of CM071938.1, forward strand.
AAAACTAAATTAACATGACACTGCACATTTGCATACTGCTATGACATAACCACCTTTTATGAAATTATATTTATGGAAATCTGTACCCTGATGAAACATCAGGTCTTAAACGTAGAAGAGATGTGGCATGGCCAGATATAAAAGGAAAAGCTCAGGCTGGGTTTAGCTGTCAGGAAGGAGAAATGTACATTCTGCTGCTGGCATTCAGCAGGGAACTGAAGACCAAAGCACAGCTTCAACACAAAGCTATTGACAGCAACTGACAGAAACTGAGTCACAGCCTCTACAGGCTACTCTGCTGGCTGGAGAGCAATGGAATTAAATCACTTAGCTTAGATTTAAGTAAATGTCACTATTTTGGGCTGTTTAAAGTGAGCTTGGCCTCTTTAATTTAGCCTGTACTGTCGAGGAGGTCCATACTGTACCTGGAGAAAGCTAACCAGATACGCCACCTTTGATCATGGGAACCCCGGAATGTTTGATCCAATTACCTTGAACTGTCAGGGTCATGTGAATAATCACCCTGAAGCCGCGGGAAAATGATGTCATGTCATTGCTGATTGGCTGAATGGTGCCACGAGAGCATGCCCTTCACAACCTTGACACTTGTAGCTGTATTGAGCTATGACAGCAAGCAGACAGTGAAAAATATTTATAGAATCATGGATATGAATTTAAACAGTTAGCAATCTCAATCTCAATATCAAATATTTAGAATATAGGTAATCAGACTATGCATCCATCTAAACATTCCGTAATTGCTTTCTATGTTCTGAACATTACATTTGTAGAGGTAATGCTTTCTGAACTTCCTCAGAATAAGGAGAGAGTTTGAGAGCTTTGAGGTAAGTCTAAAGGTTGCATTTTTGTTTCTGATAGTTTCTAGTCATTCTGCAGTGTAATTAAAGAAAGTGTGAACCTGCATTGATTAAATTGCATCCCCACTCAGATATTACACCCGCTCACAGCCTCTGCATAATCTGTATTTGGTGTTTGACTGAGTCATATGAGAAGAACCTTCAGTAGCGAGAGGATGAGTGCACTTCAGGGAGTGAAGTGCACACGATGCTTTCCCTCTTTGTCATATTCATCTTCTCTTCTCCTGGTGAGCACACAAGTGATGAGTAAAGCTTCCTCCACACATTTACACACCACCCCAAACCAAATCTTCATCTGAAGCGCATGTGCTACCTAATCTCGGTTCATGGTTAGAGGCTCTCCTCTGCTCTGTTAGATTGTCAATAATTGAAATAGTGACTCACTTTGTGGCCTTTTCCACTTGACTTCCAACTTCACAAGAAATACAAGTATCCACTTTCAGATTGCAGATACAGTTTGTTACAGTTCTCAGACTCTGAAATACACTCAGTATTGATTGCTTTAATTTTATCTGAAAAGCCATATGGTCTATTTTGAAGAACTTTAAACTTCAGACACACAAAAGAAGGGTTACAGATGTTACAGAGAAATATGATTGCACATTAAACCATAAATGGTTAGTGTAGCTTTTAAATGTCAAACTATCATAAAATGGCTTTATTTTTCCTGCATGAAAAATGGAAGATTTGTGGTATTCTACCAGTCTAACATACTTCAGTATCTATCTATCTATCTATCTATCTATCTATCTATCTATCTATCTATCTATCTATCTATCTATCTATCTATCTATCTATCTATCTATCTATCTATCTATCTATCATCTATGATACAAAGTGAAGTGTTATTAATGTACATACAATTTTTTACAAATGAAAATTACAAAAAAAGTGTATTTGCATACCATTTGCATACTGATGGTCATTAAAATGCAGCATCACAGTTTGTGAAAAGGGTCCATAAATAAAAATAAAATGTCAAATATATTGATAGTATACATTTTAAACTATATTTCCATAAATACATTTGTAATTATTGCATATTTATGTTATTATTTAGTTATATTATTTTGTGACTTTTTAATATTTTTTGTCAATATAAATATATTTGTCAAAAATATATATAAATAATTTGTTTTAAGACTGGAAATAAATCTTGCTCTAAAAAGCATATTGTAATATGTTTTGGCATTTGAAAGTTTAAACAAAATATATTTCAATGCAATATGTGGTGTAACAAAACTGTTCTCATACTTTGCTACATACTTTCCTTTTTGAGCATACATTTTTATTTGAGCACTAATGATTTAACAGCTGCTTTAAAGGTTATGCCCAGCATCCTTCTTTGATCCAATTAGCTATGACAGGAACGGAAATAGCATAGCAGAACCGACTGCATTAGCTGAATCAGTGGATCTAAAATGGGAGAGAAAGATAAAAATCGGGGTACTACTACGAGACACAAAACACTGCGAGTTTACATAGATAGCTTACCGTGAACATTTTGAGTTAAATATATTGAAGTCTCCCCCTCACCGTCTGTCCTTCTCCATTTATCTGTCCACTCCACTCTGCACACAGTGCCTAACAGTGCATGCTGTTTTAACTCTGAATTAATCTTCTTTCCTCAGGGATCTGTGTGTAATGCAATGGTTCAATGCTACTGTTATCTGTTCTCTTGTACAAGTGTAGTCAAATATCAACATTTGCATTGATGTTAGCATATGCATTGACCCATAACATTGTTTGATAGTTATGTCGTAAATAAAATCTGTACATATTTCTTATGATTTCTTGTTTCTCCGGCATTTCTAAACACAGAAACGCAAACATTCCTTTCAAAAAAACTCTCTTTTGTTCTGTCAGTATTTTTACTCTGTGCCTCTTTTTGTGTGAATCTGCTGGGATTGCTTCCTGAATGACAGATGTCTTGAGTAGAGCTGTAAAGATTTGGAGGATGTTGTCTTATTTGAACCTCTTTCCGCAGCCCATCTCCCCTTGAGTGGCTCTGCTTAGATGTGAGGCAACAGAACATTTGTGGAGGAAAAAAGGTGGAAATTACAACAACATCACACAATTTCATTCTGATCACAATGTAGGCTGTAGGCATCCATTTTTACCATCCCATTAGCACTTTAGGAAAGGCTAGAACTCATTGCAAGATTCAGGATAGCGCTTGTAAGACAGTCTCTTTGTGAAAGTGAACGTGTCTAGGAACCTTCAATGATTCAGAACCATCCTGTTCAACCCCTGGTAACACAAGGAGTTCAGGCCAAATAGAGAGGGGAGCTCACAGACAGAATGACTTGGTTATTATATCATTCTTATCCTCAGTGTACCGTGCTCCATTCATTTTTTAACCACACACCATGGTGCTTCTCTACAGTTCTCTACATTCCTGTTCAGTGAAACTTAGAATTGCATTTTTCATCTATTTTCAGCCACAATTCATTTTCCAGAGTATTACAGTATATTTCCTAGCACAGCATGCTTATCATCTAGCCATCCTGACTGATAAACACGGGTTCTTCAACATGAAGAAACAAAACTTAATGTTAATGACATGTGACCATACCATATAATACAAAAACAAGTCATATTTAACAGGAACAGAATGGCATTCCATAAAATTTAAATAAATAAAAAGAACACAATACTGGATGTTGTTTGTTTTACTTTTGCATACAAGAGTCAATGTTACAAATTAAAGATCACAATAAAAACAAAAAAAAACAAAAAAAAACAATGGATTTTTTTTCACAATATCAGGATTTGTTGTGCATCTTATTGGTGCACATTTTTACCTGGATTTGTCCCATATGGAAATTTAATGTATGACATATTCCCCTATATATGTTATATATATGTACATAGACAAATTTAATTTACTATGGAGATTTTATATGTTACACTTACATAAACATACTTGAATTTCTAATAGGTTTCACATACGTTTTGACAATATATTTCATATAATTGCATGAAGCTGCAGAGGTCGATCTCAAATGAGTATTAGCACTTGGATGCATTTGTTTTTATATACATACATACTGTATATACACAACTGGAGGTAGTCTATGGCAGCATAGTATTTAATGTTTGTTGTGCTCACTTGTCACTTAACATCAATGGTTTACTGAAATTTCACAAGGAATATATGCTACGAAAAGTGTTCTTATTTCCCCTTAAGTTGGCAACCGCACTGACAAAGATGAAAGTGATGACAAGATGAAGCGAAGCTCTGTAATTAAATCGACCCTTTGACCTCTCAGCGTTAATACGCTGTGATATGTGTGCGTCATTGTTGTGCTTCATGAGTATTGGTCATTATAGTTGATTCCCTTTCCTCATGCATGAAAGCAATTCACTCCACAATCTATATTAATATCTAACAGGCAAACAATCCTATTTCAAAGCACTGTTACTTTGCTTCACATTTTCAGCGTCTCTGGTTATTAATTGCACATTGAGCTTGATGAGTGTTCAAACTGAGTGAAGCCATTAGCACATTAGCAGTATTTTCTGCTGCTATATGGGACACATTTGCACTGTCAATGCTTATTTTAACTCACTGCAATTCCTTTTTGTCCTCCTGTTTAATGTAGGAGTTTCATACGCACAATGCTTATAATAAAGTGTTTTTTTTGTTGTTGTTTTTTTCTTCTTCTTCCTGACTGAAATCACATAAGGGAATGTCTGAAGCTCAGAAATCACATCAGGGAAAATGTTTGATTTTCAGCTGCTTTTCATCTAGCAGTCAAGCAAATACTTTAATCTGTTAGTCTCTGTTTGTGGGTCTCTGAAGGTCTTTTCCAGTTCATAATGAAATGATTTAAATTCAAATCATTATTTCATGTGCATTTACAGTAGTCATCATCTCACCAAAAAAAAAAAAAAAAACCTTCATGGTGATGCAGAATCATTTGCTCACCTTGTCTGGGGTTTATTTTTTGATAATGACCAGCTGTCTGTAAATTATCACTTAGTTCCTGCATTTGTAATGATTTCATTTGCATTCATGTGCTGTCATAACTCTTATTGCAGCCTCAAGGAGGAGATGCCCTAATGGCTGGAAAAATGGGATTTGTTATGGCTGATGAGAAGTAAAATTGCAATTTAATAACACATTGGAATTTTGACAGAATAAAATACCTAATTACAAAAATCATACAAATTAAAATGCTTATGTCAAGGCAGAAATTAATAACGTAAAATAATAAACCAGATTTGGCTCACACTGCTTCTCATTAACATAAATCATTCTTGCATCTCATGCTTTTTACGGGCATGGATTTTATGCATTGTACATGCTCATCTGTTTTAATAATTTCATTTCATGATTTGCATATTGTAACACTTACCCAGAGTCTTCTGTGATTACCAATTACTTGCCTACTTGGAAATCAGACCACATGTTTATATGGTGTTTCTTGGGAAACACTGATGGTGTCAATTATTCTGCTTATTAAATCCAGGTGGTTTGCATTAGGTGTAGAACAAACATAAGTTTGCTTTAAAGAAAGAACAAAGCAGTTGATGTTCCATTAACATTTAACTTCAGCCCAAGTCCACCAACATATTTATTAGATTGAAACAGCAAGAATTTCTTAGATTCCCAAATACTTGCAGTACTCCAACTCTGCCACAAGGAAACGTGTGCACTTACTTAAAACGTGTGCTTTCTTTTTAGCACTTTAAGTCAAAGACCATTTTTATTATACCATTTTATATCTGAATGTTGGCATGAATTTTAGTGTACATGCACACACTCTAAGATCAAACTTGGGCATACACACATTTTACACACGTGTTTATGGCTACGTTCACATTGTCAGAGTTTGGGAAGACAGCCACATTTACTTTTAGAGAATGTGAAGCTGACGTCACGCCATGTTGCATTCTAGGTAACTGCTTTGTTTAGACACCATATTAAGAAAATCGCACTGCCTAATAATTAATATTACCTTTGCCAGTATGACTCTTTTTGTGAATTTGTAGAACTTGCATGCCGCCACAACAAATCTGTATAATATAGGGGGAAAATTGACAATGGCAAAAAAACAAACAAATTACATTCAAATTATAACAATAAATGATAAACGATACCATGAAGAATGTGAATATTTAATTTTCAAGGCAAAAACAAAAAAGGAAAGCAGGTGTCTGTATTAATTTCAGTGTCATTAGTGAAGGGCGATCCTCCTCCATGCAATGCAGTGTGAAGTACTGTAGCTTCACATTGTCTATCCACCGTATTTTTCAACACAGAAGTACGCCGATTTCTGTGAATGTGCGGTTCATTAGCTGCTGTAGGGAACTAATGAGAAGAAGAAGAATGTGCAGTAAACGGTAAAACTGTTTGTACTACAAACCAGTGTGTTCATAATTAAGATAATACATTAAAATAATATGGTAAGAAACACCAGTTTGAAATATCAAGCAGCAAAATGAGCCTTTTTGTACAGCTAAAAATAGCTGGACACAGATGACACCGGAAGCTAGAAACATTAAATTTACAAATGGCCATGGCCACTCTTACGGGAAAATAAGGTGGATAGGCACAGCGTGAATCTTGAAATGTCTTATTCACATAGCAGCTTACCATAGAGGCTGTCTGTATGAATGTGCAACGGAAGTTAAGCCTGTGACTATCACCTGAAACCACAGCAACAGTGACTAAAGTAAACAATGACTGCAAAGTCTTATCACATTTCATAGAACAAAAGTTCAACTGAGGCAGGATTTCATCCATCAAATCTTAATTAACCGAGAGCAGCTTTTATACCTCAGTAAACAGCGGAGCATTTGAGTCGCACACAGACTACAGAACAGTCTTGGAGCAACTCCAGTGGAGGACAGTGACTGGGTCTATACCCTTATATGACACAACTCATCTCTGCATCTCTGGAAATTACTTGAAAACCAGCAGCATGCTAAACGAGTATGTGCAGTGCAGAGCACTACATAATGTGACAGACAACTAGCTTCGCTGAAAATAAGGTTGTTAGTTCTGAAAATTTACAGTTGTGAGTTCAGTTATAGAATGCCAATCACTGTCAACTGTTTTCTGATGCTTTGTGAATGTATGCATTTTGAGTAACCTATGAAGTGCCATTGAGGAATTAAATATTATTATTAAAGCATATCATACAAAGCAATCTCGTACACTGACATGGGACTGAGCTCACATATAACCCAAATTCTAGAATCAGCCCTGTACATTCTCATTTTTCTCTCTGGGCCAGAATGGCCAATCCCATTCATTTTACAAAGAGACAAGGCAATACATTAAATAAAAAAATAAAAAAAACATACTAATGTGTAAGTATATCTCAGCTTTATTTAGCATGCAAGTCTGTAATGCACTACATGCAAAGTCTCTCTCCAAATCCATTTAGGGATTCCACTCTGGCATTCCGTGCTGTACAGTATCTCCCCAGTATAGCAGAATACGTTATGAGGACACTGTTTTCATATAATCCAGATGAAACTTGTTACATCATCCTCTTGCATGACTGCTCCTCAAAAGCAATGCACGAACATATTTTGTTTGTCTGCCTTTTTAACATTCTTTGTCTTTTCTTACGTTTTTTTTAGTTGCCCATGCTTCATGGCCCAGTGGTTACGGCAGGAAATGTCAATCCAATTTTGATTCTAGTAAATTTTTTTTCTACCAAACCTGTCCTCATTCTTTCTTCTCATCTTTCATAAAACACACACACACACACACACACACACACACACACACACACACACACACACACACACACACACACACACACACACACACACACACACACACACACACACACACACACACACACACACACACACACACACATCCAAACAAATAAAGCTAAGTGAGAAGTTGATACAGTTTTTGGAGTTTTCTGAATTGCATTTCCGACAAAATGTAAAAGTGAAATATAAAGAAATAAATATATTCTAATAAAAATATCGAAACATCCTTTAAACATGACATACATTTATTTGAGAAGCAAAATTGTGTAATTTTTTTTACTGAATACTTCAGAATATTTCAGAATAAAATTTATTAAAATGTTTAACAAATATGAACATTAATTCTGCATGTACACTGTAAAAAGTGAAAGTTGACTTAACTTAAAAAAATTGAGGAAATCGGTTGCCTTAAAATTATTAAGTACATAATAATTAAAAAAAAGTGAACTTGACAATTCAATTAACTTATTTTTTTAATTATCATTTACTTAAACATTTTAAGGCAACGAGTTTCCTCAATTTTTTTTTAAGTTAAGTCAACTTATCACTTTTTACAGTGTAACACATTTTTATTTATTATCCTTATTATACAAAAAAAAAAAAAAAAAAAAAAAACTTAATGGATAAACAATGCCAAATGTTCCTCATAAAGCTAAATGTAAACAAAGGAGCATTGAGCCGAACTTCCACCCGAGAGAATTTAACAGTGCATGCACATACTACACAATCTGAACACTCAAACGCAGTCTTGGAATATGTAAATCTGTTCAATGCCCCTGAGAGGAAGAGGTTAGAATAATGTCAAACCCACTACCTTTAGCCATTCATATGACTGGAACTAATATGCCCCGACGTCCTCTCGAGACAGAAAACTGCACCTAACATTTTGAAAAAGTACATTCTAATAGTGTACGTTCATTGACATTTTCTTATTTCTCTTGTCAGCCTATGGGAGTTGGACATTTTAGTCCTGGTAGACATTGCATAGTCATCTGTATTGACATGATTCCATCTGTCACTTGACTGTAGCAAATGGTAAATGTAACATAACACAAGGGTCAATGCTCCTGTCTATCAGTGGCAATGTGCTCGGTTCTTATGCACTGTAAAGCCAAATAAATTTAATACACTCAAAGAATTAAAATAAATGTATTGCCTCAAAGTAATTAGATAATCATTTACAATGGTAATTTTTCTCTTGTGATGTGCCTGTTTTATGACCAAGTGGTTACAGCAGAAAAAGTCAGTCCAGTTCTGGTTCCTTTATTTCTTTTACTTTATTTCTTCTCATCTGCATCACATTTGCAATTTCTACATAGTAAAACAATGAATGAATGAAGGAATACGTTCATACATAATGTACACACATTCTAAATAACCATAAAAAAGGGTAAACCTAAATTATAAGAACGTCTGTTCTTCTGCAAAGTAAGAAAAATTATGGTCCACCAGGTCCACCAATTGAAAACACATACAAATGAAAACACTAAATAGGCTTAATAAAAAACCCACATTGATTCTAAATCATGGCTATTATATTATATTATATTATATTATATTATATTATATTATATTATATTATATTATATTATATTATATTATATTATATTATATTATATTATATTATATTATATTATATTATATCGATACATATGTCTTTATTTCCTGCTTTTTCATCCATGTGTTGGAGTTTGAATTTACTGCTCATTTGAAAGGTGCACTAGTTGACATCTGTTCTTGAAATCGCTTCAGTCACATTCATTTCTTTTACATCCTGCACGATATGGCTGATTGTGTAGTGGGTTCATTGGATTTGCCCTCAGGACAAAACAATGCGTGCTGGCATCTCAAACATCATAAACCTTCATCAATTCACTGCATCTGCTCACATCAACATGGCCTCATTTCTTTCAAAAACATATATAGATGCTGAACAACTTGGGAGTCTGAGGTGTTATATGTGCGTCGTCCATTTTATTGCATATTTTTATGCAAAATGCCTGATCCCATTTCCAAATTGTTTCCTGTTTTAAGCATTAATTTAGAAAATTTTGTGAGGTTTATGATTATTAAAAGATGAAAAAATGGCCAAGGGGCAAGAAAATACACTTAATTCAAGATAAATTCAAATATTCTACTCAATTAAGTAAATGTATTTTGTTTTAAGGCTGTTTTTGCTAACAAAACAAGACAAAAACACAGATTAAAGAAATGATTTTTTTAAGTGAACGCAAGAGCTGACTGTAACGTACACTCTGAAGTATATCACATGGTAGGCAAGTTTACATTTAAATGTACACATGTGCGTCTTTCTCAGAATTTCCCTCAAGCCAGCAACATCACTTTAATTAAGTTGATGGTAAATCATACAAATCTAAACACAAGGTGCGCGTGCGCAGGGATGCCGTGTCTTTCCCTCCCAGCATTTTGTCATTCACCCTCATTAAGGCCTCAGAATGATTCCATGCACTCAACTCCGACAACCGATGAAAAAAACAATGTAATATTATACAAACAAAAGACTTTCTATAATGAACGCCTGATCCTCAAGCCACATGCCTTCCAGCTTTTTCTCATACCACGCTCATTTTTAAGAATCATGACTGTTCATGACCATAGGGAATTTGGGGAAAGTAACGAACATCATAAAACTTTGATGTCTGAGAGTTGACATGACTGGGAGCAGATTGTAAATACGTCTAAAGAAGCCAATAAACAGTGTGTCATAGTTGCTCATCGGCTCAGGGTCACTAAAGATTGTTTGCGTAATTTTGCGCTCGGGGTGTACGAGCCTTCTCGCCGTAACCTTTTTTAAACAGGCTTATATAACCGCCCCGTTTGAAATCATGGATTGAACCTTAATTGCAACAGATGCTCTACATTAGCTATTTCCGTCCAGCTGGCTGGCATCCCTGCAAACATATTTTGAGGAGATTCAAACGTGTTCTATTATGTTTTCTCTCTTTTGGCCAGTTTCTTTCTTCTTCTCCCTCTCCTTTCTGTCTTTCTCTCTCTGAGCAGAATTCAGTTTGAAATGTGGTGAGGCCTGGCAGCTGATGGCTGTGCTGAGGTGTGTGCCCATCCACTCTGTCGGTCTGCATGATAATCACACAGCCACACACACACTCTGGCCTCAGTCCTCCATTAGCATTTGTGTCACTCCTCTAGTCTTCACCTAGCCTCACGTAACCCTCTCGCACTCATCCTCAGCTGCAAGGCTATACTGCTGAGGTAGTTTGTAACCTAACTCTGTGAAAATACATTTGATCTCGTATTTCCTGGGGGACTGTTTTGGTCATCTAAGGAAAGATCTCACTTGCTAAGATGTGGCCATGGTTCAGCCTGCATGATGTTCTTGGCATGATTCCTGGCTGGAACTAGACTTGTGGCTTGCTATGGGAGAGTTTATTCATCTGTTATTCAACTGAAAGACAGTTTAAGAGACAATAGCAACAAGTTTCTCATCAATATTTAGCACGCAAAGGCCTATTGATTGAATTGGGAGTTGAGAGTCCAAAAAGAAAAGGTAAGAACTGCACAGTGTCCAGCCACATTTACACATTTGTTTAATTCACGCATAACAGACTTCTTGTATGTATTTAACAAAGAGTATAGGTGCTACAGGACACAGTCTTGTAGCCTATTTGTTCTTCAAAAGTATGTTTAGGAAGTAGTAGAGAAAAGAAAATGCAGAAACCAGAGATCAATAGACCTCAAACTGGCAAGATATATGGTTAATTTATATTTACATTTATGCATTTAGCAGACGCTTTTATCCAAAGCGACTTACATTGCATTCAAGTTACAGTTTTTTACATTTTATCAGCTCTTGCTCTCCCTGGGAATCGAACCCATGATCTTGGCGTTGCTAGTGCCATGCTCTACTTTTTGAGCTACAGGAAAGCTCAATATAAATTTACATGCATTTATATATAGACTTATTAATGCATGGTTTTAAAGAAGAAAATGGGGGAACCAGGAGGTGCAAGGAACACTCTGCAGGCAATATATGGAGAAATAATAATAAAAATAATAATAATAATAATTTAGGACTCTGTGATGCATCTGTGCAATTAAGAGCCATCAACTCATATCAAAATCATTATTATGAACATGCCATTCATGTTGTTTTATTTTTGCATCACCAGCCTGAAGTCCAAAGTGATTACTGTATACTGAAGTCTAATTGGATTACTCTGTTTTGATCAAAGTATTTTTCTGACATGAATTCTTTATGAATTGATTAAATCTCCACAAAATCTGAATCCAAACATCCCTTGACCTTCATTTATATTTACTACCTCAAATCTTCCTCAGACATTGCAATTAGCATTTCCTTCCTTGAGCGTGTGGTGCCTAGTGGTAAATCTCCATAAAAAGGTAACATGAACCAGTCGATTCTTCTTAATTTGGCTTGGGGGCAGCACACTGTTTCAGCCTATGGTTTACATACACACACAAAAGTGTCCTGTCACATGTAATAAACGGTGATGCTCACCACAGCAAGAGAGGAATAGAGTCAAGGTTTTTCTCTTATTCCCTCTCTTTCTTCTGGCTCTCTTCTGCATTACCTCTTCTCATTCCCTCGTTCTCTGATGTGGCATTTGTCAGGCCATGTGGCCTGTGGCAGCTACCTGCAGAGTGTCTGTGTTCCATCCTGTCAGAACACATTCGCTCTTACTAACTCTGGCATCTGCACACCTCCTACAACACTCAGGGCCAGTCTGAGGGAACATAGAGGAAGAGTGTAACCTCTTGTTATAAAATACCCATTATGATTACGCAATGTAAAAACCAATACTGCTAATAAGTGGGCATTTTATCACAAGCTGTAAAGATGTTATATAAAAGTACACTACCGTAAAAAAGTTTGGGATGCCCACCACTTTAGATTTTTTTTTTTGCTAAATAAGGCTACATTGCTTTTTGATTTATATATTTATTTATTTATTTTAATTGTAATTTAATGGCTGAATTTTCAGCAACCATTACTCCAGTCTTCAGTGTTCAATGATCCTTCAGAAATCATTCTAATATGCTGATTTGCTGCTCAAGAAACATTTCTTATTATTATCAATATTAAAGTTGTGCTGCGTAATATTTTTGTGGAACATTGAGTTTGCAAAAGTATTTTTTAAATGTATATACTAGAGTGAATATTCCATCAAGTCTTGCTCATAGGGAAAGTGCTGAAATGTAAATCTGACTAGTCAAACTGTGATGCATCTTTATTGATTTTAAGTAAAAATTCAATTTAATATAACTTGCAGTTACTTTGTATTTGATTTTTTGTTTAATAATTTAGTCATTTTGCAAATATTTGACGTTTGTGAAATTACAACTACTTATTTATTTATTTATTTATTTATTTATTTATTTATTTATTTATTTATTTATTTATTTTATAACAACATTAGTTATAACAACATCCATTAGCCACTCTTGCCAGTAACCATCTGAATAACCTTTTGGACATTTTGAACGATTTTTGGCTGTTTAGACTGACATTTAACAACAACTGAAACAGTTTTACTACATTAGGTTTGATCATTTGTGCAATATGTGATTCTAAGAAATGCAAAAAACAACAACAACAAAAAAAAACAATAGTAAAAATGGTAATCATCATATAATAATAAAAAAAGTGGGAGACTGATGAAGTGCTTCAGGGATAATTGTTTTCTGTTGTAAGAAGATATTGCAGACATTCTTCATTTATGAGGAGCACTTTGATTTCTCTTCTTTTATCAATATTAATAATGTGAATGAATGCGTGGACTAATTGAAAACGCTTTTAGAATGCACTCAAAGGGAGGAGGCTCAATTTTACATTCTGATAAGTGCATTCAGTATATATAGCTATGAGACCGTAGGATTTACCAAGTCAGTTATATAGTCTGAATGTCAGCTTTGTACACGACTAGCAAAAATAAATATGATGAAGTGACTCTTAATCAAGACTGTTGGGCTTTAATGCAAAATCAGTATGACCGCATCCTCCACTAGTTCTTTCTCTCTCCTCATCGTTTCCTTCTAGGCTTATCTGTCTTTCTCACTCACTCCCTCTCTCGATTTATCTGTGGCCGTGGTCATTAGCATTAACGTGGCCACTTTCTCCTCAATTAACCGTGCTGCAACTCAAGCAGAACATTGTATCAATGCTTACAGGCCTGCCTAGCAACAGGCAGGGTATTAAAAATAACAGTCTCCCTTCCATAAACCAGAGCGCTAATCCATGCACTGTCAAAAAGAAGGGTTGGGCTTTGAAATGAACTAAAATAAAATTGGAGACAGAGACAAGATGTGTGAAGCTTGCCTGTGGTTCAACATTAAGCCTCAATAAGACAGGAAACTGGCCTCAATTACAGTGAAGTCTTGGACTCAGAAGAGGGCTGCAATGTGTCATGAGAGGTCGCTCCCCTGAGAAAGGCAATTATTGTTCAAAATGAAAAAACGGATTCATATTCTGTTATGTTTTATGCATGACAAACCTGAGGCAGAAATGTAAAATACAAAGCCAAATTTTTATATTGGTTGCCTCACAGCAATTGTGTTTATCATAGATACATATTTATAAATTTCCACACAATGTTTTATAAGAGATTTTAAATATGGACATATGAGATTATGAATAATGCATTTGAGAATGAATCAACAGACATTTCGTTTCCTGATTTATAAGCAGGGCCGTCATCAAGGGGAACACTGCACAAGAACCTCTGATGAGGGCATCCTTTAAGGTCTAATCTACTCATTGGGCCCAGATAACAGAGGTCTAAGCATAAAAATCTCATCCCAGGATCCCCATTTAGCAACACCATTGTTTATAAGTATAGTACGTGAGGGTTCTGTAACACATTTGTGAATGGAAATGGCTTCATTAAAGTTTTAGTTTGAGAATCACGGCCTCCAGGTGCCCATCATTCAAACTTCACCCGAGGGTTGTGGTGTGAGCCGGACGTTCTTATCCTTTGCTTTCCCTGGTGGGAAGAATGGCTCAGCTCCATCTGTGCCAGCCACATGGCAGGCAGCAAACCGCTGATATCCCATCTCTTCAGGGAACCTCGGAGGCACATGACCACACTGCTGGACTACAGCAAGAGAATTATTTTCCTACTGAGTATTTCCCATACAAAGCCATGGGTACTGATAAAATATGTTGACCACTGTTGCGCAGCCATCAGCACTTCTATACATGATGTACTGTCTAATTAGGCCTCTCACCCATGATTATACCTCACACAAAGATAATATATTTTTAGATACATTAATGATAAATATATTCAGTTATGCATTGAAAATATACAGAATAATATGTTTTGTTAATACATCTCAATATTTTGAATAATACACAAGGAATTGACACTTTTTATATAGTGAAAGATAAGTGACAATGTAGTTACGATATTGTAATATGTGTAATTTTATATTCAGTATTACACTTCATAATGTATAGATCTGCATGTTCATATACAGCATCTGCATCTGTGTGTGTGTGTGTGTGTGTGTGTGTGTGTGTGTGTGTGTGTGTGTGTGTGTGTGTGTGTGTGTGTGTGTGTGTGTGTGTGTGTGTGTGTGTGTGTGGGCGTGTGTGTGTGTGTGTGTGTGTGTGTGTGTGTGTGTGTGTGTGTGTGTGTGTGTGTGTGTGTGTGTGGACACATGTATGTACAATTTATGTACAGAATTATGAAGAAAATGGAAAATTATGTTAAGTTTAAGATATCAATAATTATATTTAAATTAAGTTTTACATTTCAAATCTCATTTTCCAACGACCGTGTTGTCATGATTTTAACAAGATATGCAACTGTCCAAACATCATATTGTTATTGTTTCTAAACACTTTTTTCACATATTTTCTTATGTGAATTGTGCAACCAAACAATAAAGTGAAATAAAAGTGTATGACTATGCGTTCAGCTTTATACAATCTCATGCAATAACACAAACTCATGAAAGTAAAATGAATTAATTGTTTCAATAAAGCTATTACTTGCATAAACAAATATGTAGTGCAGTTTTTGTCTTCATTGCTATTATACATTTTGGTAACACTTTAGAATAGGCAACACTTATTAACTATTAACTACAACAAACTCCTAATTTGTAGCTTATTAATAGTTAGTATGGTAGTTGTTTAGTTTAGGTATTGGGTAGGATTAGGGATGTGCAATAAGGTCGTGCAGAATAATGCATTAATATGTGCTTAATAACTACTAATAAATGGCTAACATTCTATTAATATGCATGCTAATTAGCAACTAGTTAAGAGACCCTAAAATAAAGTTTTACCTACATTTTTTTTGTCACTTTATTTTAAGGTCCAATTCTCACTATGAACTACAACTTTTCCCTCAATAAACTCTTAATTTGCTGCTTATTAATAATTATTAAGGTATAGTTGTTAAGTTTAGGGATCTAAAATATGGTCATGCCGAATAAGGCATTAATATGTGCTTTTTAAGTACAGCCAATATGCTAGTGATATCCATGCTAGTTAAAATTGGTCCTAAAAATAAAGTATTACAATTTTTAATATGTATCAATAACCATACATAGTTCATGCATATAGTGCAGTATTGAAAAATATAAGTACTAGCCTAATTTCCAATTCTCGCTGTTAACAAACTATTAACTATGACATTTGCCTCAATAAACTCCTAATTTGCTGCTTATTAATAGATAGTAAGGTAATTGTTAAGTTTAAGTATCGGGTAGGATTAGGGATGTAGAATATGTGCTTTATAAGCACTAATAAACAGCCAATATGTTAATAATAGGCATGCTAATAAGCAAATAGTTAATAGTGAGAATTGGTCCCTATACTAAAATGTTATATTAGCTTCCCTTATGCAAATGCATTATTAAATTGGCTTGAAAAAGCCAACTTACTGAAATCCTATTTAAATTTCTTCTTCTTCTTCCAAATTTGAAAGACCAAATTTGAAAATGTATCTCCTCCAAAACCTTTAAAGCTACAACCACCAAACTCGGCCCAGACCTTCAGACTGGTCTGACTCGGGTTGCTATATCTTTTCTAACTGATCTGGCTTACGGTTTTCATAAACCAGACTATCAAAACCTCCTAAAATCCCATAGACTTTCATTGAGGGCGTCAAAACTTTTGTACAATGAATCTTATGGTGTATTTAAGCTGTCTATTGCTATAGCAAAGCTAAACAACTCCCTACTGAAAATAACTGCTAAAACCAGCCTAAACTGATTGGCTGCTTTGGCTGGTCTCCCAAGCTGGTTTTAAAGTGGTTTTGGCTACTTTTTATCAGGTCAGGCTGGTCTTAGCTGGTTTATTACTGAATCAACTGCTTTTAGCTGGTTTTAGCTGGATTAGCATATAAACATACATGGTAGCAACTTGCTAATCATGCTAACAACATGCTACTACCTTGCTAATCATGCTAGAAACATGCTAACAGAATGCTAGAAACTTGCTAATCATGCTAACAACATGCTACTAACTTGCTAATCATGCTAGAAACATTCTGACAGAATGCTAGAAACTTGCTAATCATGCTAGCAACATGCTAGTAACTTGCTAATCATGTTAGAAACATGTTAACAACATGTTAGTAACTTGCTAATCATGCTAGCAACATGCTAGTAACATGCTAATCATGCTAGAGACCTGCTCGTAACTTGCTAATCATGCTAACAACATGCTAGTAACTGGCTAATCATGCTTAGCAACCAGCCCGGGTACCTTAGCAACTGCATAGCAACAGCTTAGCAACCACCCTAGGTATCCTAGCAACCACCTATAAACAACTTAGCAACCATCCCGGGTACCCTAGAAACCGCATAGGAACACCCTAGCAACCACCCCAAGTACCCTAGCAACCACATTGCAAAACCTTAGCAACCACCCCGGGTACCCTAGCAACCACTTAGCAACACCCTAGCAACTACCCCAGGTAACCTAGAAATACCCTAGCAACCACCTTGAGTACCCTAGCAATCACCCTAGAAGCCACCCCAGGTACCCCAGCGATCTGTTTTTCTGTTTGTTCTTCTGATAGACTGTATTGCCTTTAAAACATTCAAACTTTAATATTTAAAACTATTTTAAGTATTTCAGACTACTTCAAACTGAAAACCTTCAAACTTCAAGCTTTTAAAACTTTTACAAACTTTCTGGCTACGCTTTTTCAAGCCAACTTAAAGTTTGTCTTCAAACTTTACAATCTAGTTTAATATATTGCAGTATATTGCATGTGTTTTTGTTTAGTAAGTGTAATTTTATATCAGGTCCTTGAATTACCATGTTCATTTCATAAGGGAGCTTGGAAAACATGCAGGTTAGCTTTGTAGAATCTAAACAAGCCTATGCAGTGGTCTTCAACATTCCATTAGAAATCACTTGGATTGGAGAACTGGATCCCAGGTTAGTTCTATAATACCAGCAGAGACTGCTGGTAATCTCAATTTAAACTGAATGTGCTAATTAGGAATGCCAACACATATTATTCTCTGTCCTGCTGCTGCTCACAGGTGATCCATTGGAACACTATGCACGTCTCCTCTCCTGGCTCAGTACATATGTCTTATGGCTTGAGGGATGAATAGCCAATCTAAGCACTAATGAAGCAAAAAGCCCAGAAGAAATGCAAGATTTATGGTGCATGTACAGCTGACACCTTTCTACCTTAAAAGTGGTCTAATTACTCTACCTGTTCTAATGCTTGATTGTGTCTAATTCTTCATTGAATTGGGAAGAAATTACCACAGTACATTAGTCAGTCAAACTAGTCAGTAAATCAAAAACTTATCTTTGGTTCTAACACTATGACATTTAAAAAACAATCAAACTGTATAGATTCACCAATTTTGCCTACACAGTTAAATTGCCTGTTACAGCTTATCAGGTGCTCTTGTTTAGAAAATGTGTGGGGGGGAGGGGGGGGGGGGGCTGTGTGTGTGGACGTGTGTGTACTATGTTTTGACATCACAGGAGTAAATTCCATTTAAAATATATTCAAATAGAAAACAGTTATTTTACAAAAATATTTCACAATAGTATTGTTTCTGCTGTGTTTTGGATAAATGCAGCCTTGGAGAGCAGTAGAGACTTTAACAAAACAAAACAAAAAATTACAAATAAATATAATAGTAATAATAATAATAATAATAATAATAATAATAATAATAATAATAAATAAAAGTAAAAACTTTTTAAAAGTCTTACAGATCTAAAAGTTTTGAATGGTATGTGTATATACTGTGATATTGAAATGAAATTTCATGCTTGTAATTTGGTCAATTAAATTAATGGTCTTTACCATACTGTCACAAAGCAAGGCCAGAGACAACAGGTAAGTGACAAACAGGATAGTTTATTGAAGGGGAATCGGGAAACTGGAACGGGATAGGCAAAAGGCAGGTGAGTGAGCAAGACAGTGTGGGATTCAGAGTGCTTAGCTGTGATCTTGCTAATGAGGTTTCTTTTGCAGGTTGGTGGAGGATCTTGGAGTGGGAACAACAGGATTCGTAGGAGGATCAGCGGAGAGCGTCCAAAGGTAAGTATACCGGGTAGGTAATTCTTTGGGGAGTCCAAAGCAGTCCGTATAGGTGAACGGTAGACAGGACAATAAGAGGTTGGGATGTGTGTGTGTTTATACTGTGGCTTGATTGGTGACAGCAGGTGCGGGTGATTAGTGTTCAGGTGACTGTGAGCGGGTGATTGTCCTGGATGGTGACTGTGGTGACTGTGACGAATCCCTGACATTACCCCCTCCCCCAGGGGTGGCTCCTGACACCCCCAAGCGGCGACAGGGACGGCCACGGCCTCTGGGTGCAGGACGATCGGGATGGGTGCGATGGAAATCTTCGAGTAACAAAGGGTCTAAGATGTTGTCCCTGGCCACCCAGGAACGTTCTTTGGGTCCATAGCCTTCCCAGTCGACTAGATATTCTAGCCGGCCACCCCGTCGCCGTGAGTCCAGGATCTCTCTGACCAGGTAGATGGATGGCTGGTCAAGGATTTCTGGAGGAGGAGGCTCGTCTGATTTG
The DNA here is from genome assembly GCA_036784905.1 of Acrossocheilus fasciatus. Classification (NCBI taxonomy): domain Eukaryota; kingdom Metazoa; phylum Chordata; class Actinopteri; order Cypriniformes; family Cyprinidae; genus Acrossocheilus; species Acrossocheilus fasciatus. The sequence goes on from CM071938.1 coordinate 26,327,343, forward strand.
GTGGGTCCTGGTGCAGAGGGAGAACAAGGTTCAAGGAGTGATACATGAAAGGAGGGATGAATTCGGTACCTGGGTGGGTACAGGGCAGGCGGAGGCGCAGATCTCGGGTGGACAGCCAGACCTGGTCTCCGGGGTGGTAAATGGGAGTAGTGGTGCGCCGATCATCTGCTAAGGTCTTGTGCCTCCGCACTGCACATTGGAGGTGGATGTGAGCTGAGTCCCACACTCTCTTGCTCGCTCGGAACCAGTGGTCTACAGCTGGAAACTCCGACAGCTCTCCTGTCCACGGGAAGAGCGATGGCTGGTAACTGAGTATGCACTGAAATGGCGTGAGACCGGTGGTGTTCTGTCGTGGGGAATTCTGTGCATACTCGGCCCAAGGGAGGAAGCAGCTCCAGCTGTATTGATCGTCGTGACAGTATGCCCGGAGGTAACGTCCGAGTTCCTGGATCTTACACTCAGTCTGGCCGTTCGTCTGGGGGTGGTGGCCGGAAGACCAGCTCACAGTGACTCCCAATAACCGGAAAACCGCCCTCCAAACATGGGAAATGAACTGTGGACCTCTGTCTGAGACTAAATCCTCTGGGATTCCGAATTTCGGAAAACGTGGGTGAATAGACATTCTTGCGGTCTCAAGAGCAGTGGAAAGTCCTTTGAGGGGTATAAGCTTACATGCTTTGGAGAAGCGATCTACGGCTACTAATACACAGGTGTTGCCTTTGGAGTTGGGTAAGTCAGTCACAAAGTCTATTCCCAGGTGAGACCAGGGTCGACGAGGGATCGGCAGGGGCACGAGCTTGCCCACGGGGAGATGATGAGGGTTCTTGGACATGGCACAGACTGAGCAACTGCAGACGTACCTGATGACATCCCGGGTCATACTAGGCCATCAGTACCGAGCTTGAAGGAGTGAGAGGGTCCTTTGGCTGCCTGGATGTCCAGAGCCCGGTACATTGTGTACTGAGCCCAGAAGGGATTGTCGCTGGGAAGTAGGTACATACGTCCTCCCTACTGGGCCTCCTAGCGGAGCAGGTTCGGTGAGAGTGGCGGCTCAAATATCCTCATTAAAGTTCCACTGGATAGGACTCACTATCATGGCTGGAGGGAGGATTGGCTCAGGATCGGAGGGTGAATCTGGAGAGTGCATTTGGGAGAGGGCGTCGGCTTTGTTGTTGTGGTTTCCTGGGCGGTAAGTTATGGAAAACTGGAATCTGGTGAAGAATAACGCCTAGCAGGCTTGGCTTGGGTTGAGTCTCTTGGCGTCTTGAAGATATTGTAGGTTTTTATGGTCAGTGATGACTGTAAATGGATGGTTTGCTCCCTCCAGCCAGTGCCGCCACTCTTCCAGGGCAAGTTTGATGGCCAATAACTCTCGGTTTCCTACGTCATAATTCTGCACCACTGAGGTCAGTTTTTTTGAGTAATATGCGCAAGGATGGAGGCTAGGAGGCTCACCGTGATATTGGGACAGCACGGCCCCGACGCCGGTGGTGGAGGCGTCCACTTCCACAACAAAGGGAGTGAAGGCTGTCTGTAGTTTCTCGAAGGCTTCGTGGGCGTTGGAGTTCCAGGACATCCCTCAGAGTAGGGAAGTCAAGGGGGCTGTGTAAAGACTGAAATCCTTGATGAAACGGCGGTAAAAGTTTGCAAATCCTAAGAACTTTTGGAGCTCTTTCATAGTCTGGGGATGAGGCCATTTCCTGACTGCATCTACCTTCCCCTGGTCCATTTGAATCCCTTCTTGACCGACGATGTAACCCAGGAACTGCACAATGGGGCGATGGAACTCGCATTTCTCCAGCTTCAGGAAGAGATGGTGTTCACGGAGTTTATGTAGGACCTGCTTGACGTGTTGGCGATGTTTGGCCTTGTTCCGGGAGTAAATCAATATGTTGTCGATGTAGACAATCACAAAGCGGTGGAGGAACTCCCGGAACACCTCGTTCATGAATCCTTGGAAGACCGACGGGGCGTTGGCGAGCCCATACGGTATGACGCGATACTCATAGTGCCCTGATGGAGTGATGAATGCCGTCTTCCATTCGTCGTCCTTCCGGATACGAACGAGGTTATAAGCGCTTCGCAGGTCCAGCTTGGAGAAGATGCGGGTCCCACGGAGTTCCTCAAGAGCGGTTGCGACCAGAGGAAGAGAATAAGGCAGTTTCAGTGTCCAATTCTTTGGGGAGTCCAGAGCAGTCCGTATAGGTGAACGGTAGACCGGACAATGAGAGGTTGGGATGTGTGTGTGTGTTTATACTGTGGCTTGATTAGTGACAGCAGGTGCGGGTGATTAGTATTCAGGTGACAGTGAGCAGGTGATTGTCCTGGATGGTGACTGTGGTGATTGTGACGAATCCCTGACAGATACACATGCTTTGGTTTATTGTAGGAATAGTTTACTCTGAAGTTAAAATTCAGTCATCAGTTACTCACCTCTTTATCTACCAAACCCATACAATTTTCCTACATCAGTGATAAACAAAAAGAGTTTATATGCTGCTCTTTTTCAATATAATGCAAGGGACAGCTGTGAAAAAGAACAATTGAAAAAGAACAGCTGTGGTTTGGAATCAGTTTAGAACGACATGAGGCAGACTTAATAATGACTGAATTTTTGGTAACACTTTAGAATAGGGAACACTTATTCACTATTAACTACGACTTTTCCCTCAATAAATTCCTAATTAATAGTTAGTAAGGTAGTTGTTAAGTTTAGGTATTGGGTAGGATTAGGGATGTGGAATAAGGCCATGTGGAATAAGGCATTAATATGTGCTTAATTACTACTAATAAATGGCTAATATTCTAGTAATATGCATGCTAATAAGCAACTAGTTAAGGGACCTTAAAATAAAGTATTACCACATTTTCTTTTTAGGTTGTACTATTGCATAATTAAAGCTTTTGTTTTAATTAACAACAGACAACAGAAAAAATGCTTGCATGTTAAAGGGTAAAGGCATTGGGAACATGACAGACAGAGAGATGAATTCAAGGACTTTTTAAGATGTGTTCTACTAAAAGTCTAAAATGATAGGCCCTTGTATTTGCATTATTTATCACACAGCAGTAAAAAAAATAAAAAAGAAAGTGACGAGACGATGAGTATCTGACACTGTTAACGCTGTAGAAAAAGAGCAGGTTGGTTTTGACATATACATGAAGCCAGTGTAAAAGAAATTCGCTACTGATCTGACAAATGCCCATGGATTAAGTGCCAGCAGCAAAGTGTCTGCTTGCACACTGGACTGGAGACATGTCAGAGCCATTCCTTTAAGTTCCGCTACTAGTCAGAAGAGGGCGCTCTCAGTCGAATACAAATGGCTCATTGCCATACAACATTTCTGCATTCTGAAGAATGCATTTGTTACTAAATTTGGAATTAACTTTCCTAAATAAACAAACAAATAATAAAGTACAAGAAGTGAACATCGAAATGAAAGTTACAATAATTTACACTAACATCAAATGAAGAATAGTGTAATAAAAGCTGCTTTATATTATATTCTGGGTTGCCTATGGCGGCAGTCATGTTGAGATTGCATGATCACATGAATTATTCTTAAAGATTTGCCTGATCTGACACTTTATGGGTGAATGAATAAATTAGAACATAGAAAACATAGAACATTTCTACAATGGGTCTCTTTGCCAAAAAAACAAAGAAAAAATGTTTTGTGTCATGCAGCATCCACACCACTAGGTGTCAGAAGGAGTACAAGTCTACTGGCATATTACCTTAAAAAAAATCCCTGCCTTGGGCAGTTAGAGTGGATAATATGCACATTGGGACACAGGGCCTGTCTGTATCCGAAATCATATAATTTCAGACTACATAGCAGATGAAAAAAGAAAAAGAAAAAGAAAAAAACACCAAGTGAAAAGTCAATGTCTGAATTCACAGTATTTATAAAACTAGGCAAAAAGTTGACCTACAATTCCCAGGGAGATTCTGAAGTGGGCATCCGATAAACACTGTACTATCCCATGAGGCAACGGGAGAGGATTTTTGAATGGCAGTTAAGCAATATTGTAAGTCACATGACAAAGACAACATGGAGGATGTAATGCTAGAACATATATATTTTAATGTAAGTTCTTATTCAAACGTAGTACCTTCTCAGAATCTTATTGAGTTTATTGAGTTGTCCATTTAGGAAAAGACTCCCTGTACAGCAATAAACGTGATTCTCCTCTGACAGGTGAAGTACATTAGCAGTCAATATTGTTTTCTCATATTTCTCCCACTTTCAACAGACAGCACTAAAGATCCTGTTGGCTTCAGTTGTACTTACAGACTGTACACAGACTCTTTAATAGTTAAAACGCATGTCTTTCTGTTTTTGATCTTGTTGCCACAAAATGACTGCTATAGAAGTGAAGGCTATTCTGACAGTGGGACACGGTGCACCCGAGGTACTTCATGAATGTGACATTCACTCATGTTTATGTCCCTTACGGTCCAACACAAGAATCTGCTGTTGATTTTTTTTTTCCCCATTTCAGATATTACACTCTGGATTGAAGTGAAATGACACTTAAGAACATATGTGGCCTCTGTTAGAGAACAATTGCTTTTAGTATCAGTTAATGGGAAGTCAAGCAAAGGTGGTTTGACAAGAAAATGTACACTGTTGACTTCTTTAATGTTCTAAAGTGCTGCTGCTATGAAGAATCCAGCATAGCTGTCACTGGGTCAAACTGACCTGAAATGACAAACTACAGTTCAAGAGTCACAATTTGCTGTTTGTGATTGAGCATGTGTAAGAGTCATGGTGACAGTGAAAGCATATTATTTTGACAAATCGCATCTGCGTATAGGGTGTCATTAGGTTCCAGACCAAAAGGTTAACGTTAAGTTACGGAAAATCTGTTAAAGTCTACTCTAAACCGTGTCAGAATGACCCAAAACAACACAGTTAACCCATTTGATGGAGGTGAGGCCTATTATGATTTTTTTTTTTTCTAGCTGTATACATAATCATGATTTAGGAGCCTCTTTAGTTGTCCAAGATATTAATAATGGCTAACTTATCATGGCATTTATTATATTGGGCTCAGTAGTCTGATATCCATGCAAGTTTGTATATGCTAATGAATCTGCCATGTGTCCAAGCTGATCACAAAGGAATGGAGAGAGTGAGAGCACATTTATGAATCTGTTGATGTATAGGCTGTGTTCTGTACCTTTTTCCTTCTTAGACTGGGTTAAATTAGATGTCACACCTGTTAAACTGGGCACTGATGAGTGAGACATTCAGTTGGTGTTTTGTAATGATTTGTGTAATGATATATGGCCAGGTACAAATTGTGTGCAGATGTCTTAATTGCGAGACATTTTTGTCGCAATTCTGTCGCAATTCTGAGAAATATATTTATTCTGAGCGATTCTGAGAAATATATTTATTCTGAGCGATATAAACTGACTTTTTTTCCCTCAGGATTGCTAGTTATTAAGTAAGAATTGTGAGATATAAACTCGCAATTCTGAGAACATATCAGTCTTCCCCCCTCCCCCCCTCAAAATTGGACTTTATAACTCGCAATTGCGATATCTCACAATCCAGAGAAAAAAGTCAGAATTGCGAGGAAAAAAAGTCCGAAATGTGAGAAAAAAAAGTCCGAAATGCGAGTTATAAACTATAAAAGTTTATATCTCGCAATTCTGACTTTATAACTCGCAATTTAGAGTTTCGCAATTATGTGAAAAAAGTCAGAATTGTGAGATAAAAAGTCGCAATAACCTTTTTTTATTATTCAGTGGCGGAAACGGGCTTCCACAGCATGCTCAGTGTATTGTAAAGGTAAATACACATTTAAAATGTTGGTTGCAAAGCTGTGGCTTCTTCTGAGAGAAAATCTTTGACAAGATATGCTGTTGATGTGAGACATGAAAGGCAAAGAGAGACTGATGCCAGTTTTTCATTCATACCACTTTGGCTGCTGTAATTGTAAAAACATAATTAAACATTTACCATTCTTTTGTAAGAACACTGAGGGAATAGATTTTGTAATTTGATTTTTTGTATATTGATATGTTATCCGCTGTAGTCCATAGGTCACAAAAATGGATTTTGTTTTAGAACGCCACTGCCACTTACTGGCAAGCAATTGCATTGCAGGCTCTTAGAGACATGACAATGAGACGCGGACAACCGTTCAGTTTTGTTCAGTGTACGAAGAAAGCTCAAACAAAGGCCTAACAGCAGAGCTGAAAACCCAATGTTAAAGGATTAGTTTACCCGAAAATGAAAGTTTGCTGTAGGCTACATCAGGCCATCCAAGATGTAGGGGCTAGATGAGTTTGTTTATTTATGAGAATAGATTAGAATAATTTTAGCACTACATTACTTCTTCACTAATGGATTTCACTTCACACGAGTTTAATTCATGGACTGGAGTCGTGTGGTTTCTTGTGATATATTGTAATGTTTTTTTTTTTTTAGACTCTCATTCCGATGGCACCCATTCACAACAGAGGATTCATTAGTGAGCAAGTGATGATGAAACAAACTATATACGTTTTGAATGGCCTGAGAGTGAGTAAATAGATATTAGATAATAACTTTGCAATAAAATCTGTATTCAACGTGTAGATTTTTTTCTTCTGCTTTCATGTTCACACATAGATTTGGTTAGCACAGAGCGTTGAACATTCAGTCCCACCTTGACATACAAGGACTGTCCTTGCACCCAGACATTGCATTAATATAACACTTAATACATGTTAATTTATAAATATGTTGTTATATTAATTAAAACATAAAACCACTTAATATTTGACATAATGAAATGTCTTTAGCCAAGTACCTGAAGGATGTGCTCCCCCTGCTGATTCTTGATTCCTCTAAATATCATCCTCATCCTACTTAGTGGAGTTTTTCTTTGCCATATTCGCCTTTTCCTGTCGGATGATGTTATTAAGGCACTGTTTGTCGCTTCAAACACTGATTATTACATTTAAAGAGTAGCATACACTTTACAAATGAACCTTAAATGATTTATAGATTAATCTAAAGACAAATAATTTTGGATGTTAGTTTGGTAAAAATGCCATTGCTGTTTTCATGCATGCATGACCTTGTGCTGTAAAAATCAATGCATTTTTAACCATGGATTGGTTTGAACTATACGGTACATGCAATAATAACAGGCCCAATAATTATAAAAGCCCACTTGCATGACCTCAAAATAAAGTACTGTACAAATCAAACACACACAACAACAACAACAACAAAAAAAAAACAAATTAACAAGTACACAAGTGTCTTTATTTACGCAAGCAAGTTTGTTCCTACAGTTCGAAAAGAAAAAAAGCCACTGTCAAGCTGTTGGCACATTTATGTACAAAACCAGTTAATTTTACTGCCTGCTACAAAGCATTCTCAGTGAAAGTACAAAAAAACTAGTACAGTATGTGGATAAAGCTGAAAGCAATGTCAGGGTAATACTGGATACGCAACATCATAACAAGAATAGGTTTAAGACATGGTTCGAAAAAATCATCACGAACTAGAAAGGACAAAACTCAAACACTACAACCTAATAAGATATTTAGCTTAATATTGTTAGCGTAGCAACTGTAATACTGCACATTTAGAAAAAAATATAATTGACCCCAGCAAGACAGTCATAAGTGTAAAAATCAAAATAAAGGATTTTTTTTTTCCTTTTAAGTTAGTTAAAACTATTACCATTGGATGCATAACCATGCCACAAATAACAACTATATTTATGTTTGTTTTTTAACCTAATACAAGTTTCTTTTGTGGTTTTAAAAAAAAGCTGCATGACTAATAAGAGTACAGGGACTCAGCGCTGATTCCAAATGCACTTACACCAAAAACTCACAATGGTCCATAAGTGCACAAAAACTAGCTTGTTTTTTTATTTTTGTTTTTTTTTGAGACACCGACAAAAGTACTTTACTGCAAAAGTAGGGCAACTGAAGTCTGCAAGACCGAGCCAAAACACTGAGTTTGGAGTAACACATGCTTGTACATCCATATCTTTCTTGTTTTCATTCGAAACGTGTTCGAATGTCATGTAAATACCTTGTTTATTTAACCTTCCACAGTGTTTGGCAGAGTCGTTGCAATCAACTTTTCCACTTAGATTTATACTTCTCCGATATGAATGACGATCTCAAGAATATCACCTAACACTGACTGCCGAGATGCGTTTTAGAAACCGACATGAAATGTGTATACATTTAAAGAGATATATACAGTTCAGAGGAACGACGAAAAAACCTGTTTTTGTTTGAATACTTGCATTTAAAAAGTTAAAGCTAAAACTAAGCAATAAAACACCTGAAAATGTTATTTGCATGTGAGAGTATGGCTTGCAATGGATGAGAGAAAACAAATATCCGTAGAGTCTCCCAAGGCAAATCCGACTTGACCGCTCTAGCTGATCTGAGACGTTCTTTCTCGGTCCTTCTTTCCCAATCAGCAGCCATCTCTGTGTCAAAGCTCAACAAAAGTTACTAAGCACCAGTGTCACACCTTCCATTAATACTGCGCACAGCTAGCATATACAGTTAGGCCAAGCTACAGTATAGCAGTAAAAGTCACTTTAAGGTACTTTTTAAAATCCCTGGCACTCCAAAACTGAATTTGTTGGAAAAAGAATCTGTACATTGTTTGTGCTGTTGCTGCTATAAGTGCGGCAGCTTGAGCGATTAACCTGTAAATCATAAGTTACAAGTTTGGTCACATTTTGGTTTTTAAAAAGTCTAAAGAAAATCTAAATCATGATTATAGGGCGAGCGCAAATCATCGGCGTGTAATACAAAAAGGTGAAAAGTGTTCTGTAATCCCTTTGGCTAAACCCAAACCCCCTAACAAGACCCAATGAGACCTAAAAGTACGTGGTACAAAAGAGAAGTCACTCAACTTAGCGTGTTTATCAGGTTGTGCTCTCAAACACGTCGATGGAAAAGGGAGGTAGAGGAGAAATGAAATCGGAACAAGGACTAAGAAACAAAATCGAAATCCTGGGTAGTCAGAGACGTTGCAATGGAGACGATAAGCACGTCCCTAGACCAACATTCTGGGTCACACCCGTACATAGCAAGTGTTACAGTTATTTACCTCCCCATCCCATCTCATCCCAAACCCCTGGAAACCATGGAAATTAGACGTAGTTAAGTTTAGTTTATATATGTATCTTCAGGGAGGGGAAGGGCATGCTTGTGTGTGTTCGTGTGTGTGTGTGTGTGTATACATATTTATATGTGTGCGCATGAGTGCGTGCTTTATGTGTATGCGTTCAGACGCTCTTTAGAGCGAGTAGAGTGGATATCGTGAAGCTCCTGCTCCTCCTTGGACTTGATGTCCTCGTATTTCTGCATCCGGCAGGCGTCCTTCACGTAAGCCCAGTTAGCCGACAGCACCATCAGGTAGTGCACCTACAGCAACACAGGGGTTAGAGGGGAGGGTTAGTGTTAGTGCTGATGACCCATTTTTACCCAAAAAGAGTATTACTTTGGAGACTTTGAGGGCGTTTAGTGGCCCAATTTAGACTGGAGATCAACTAGATCAGTTATTTCCCCCGTCAGATGACGTGGTGACCAGTTCCAGCTGAATATAAGCCAGGTTAGTTCATTTACACATGTTATCGCTTGTAACTTGGTGGGTTAACTTGGGGAGGTGGGGGAATGGACAGGGACTGAAACGATATTGCAAAAAGGAAGAGCCTGGGTGTCATTTTAATCAAGCCAATTAAGGGACGTCATTATGAAAGTCGCTGTCGTGGGTGATGGTGATGGTGGTGGGGCCCTTGGTGGACAGAGAATGTGTCGGGATGTGGGCAGGGACACCCCAGACCGGAGTTGGCTTCAGAAACGCGTGCAGTACCTCCCCGTGCTCTTAGACGTCAGAATGACGTGGTTACGGATGAGGACAGACACTGCCACCACCTATCACAGTAGCCAGATCGTTGAAAAAGAGAAAGGAAGAAGGTTACTTGCTGCCTTCCTAGCTCCTGTTCACCCTCAAACCTGCATGATATTCCTGCTTCTGTGGAAAAGAATATGAGATGTTTTATTTATGCTGCAAGTGCAGTGAAAGTGAAGGGCAAACCGCATGATACCTTTTTATTTACTGCTAATCCTGATCTTTGCCCAAAGTGCTTCAATGTTATTCATCCTTTTGTATATGTGCATCAAAAGAAATCAGACAGTGCCGCTGGTTCTTGTGGGTCTTGTAACCTGCTGTGATACGCCAAATTTTTCATGCGCAATACAAATGAGAACCATGACTGAAGGGAAAGACTTACAATGTCTTTTAGGATGCATTTTTGGAACCTTTAGTCACCATTTAATTTCATTGTATGAAACGCCTGGGTTTGTGATAATATTTGAAACAACAGAATAAATAATTGATGCCAACATTTTTATTTTTGGATGAACCATCCCTTTAAATTTGCATGGTTCTGAAAATTATGTTAAAATTAATGCACTTCCAGGACAAAAATGGCTCCTGCAGTTTCCCTTGCAATCCCACAGTCGCTTCTTTTTGCTGAAGTTCTTCTGTACACCAATGGGTGGCGTTATTGCTGTACAAATCAGAAAACTGCAAGTATGCAGCAATGTTCCCTGAAAGGTATGATGTAATTATATAATCAAAAGAGCACAAATTATGATCCAATTCTGTAGACTCTTTGTTTCAAAGTACTTAATGTCCAAGCTGTTTTCTCATTTCCACACCATTCTGGAATGCAATTAACTCACATAAATGATGCCAGACTGTTGCCTTTGCAGAAAACAAACGCATTGTGCTTTTGCAAGGAAGCTTAAGCCGAAGACAAAAGCACAATGCAGCGCAAAAACACTTACAGTGTATTGACTGCATCACATTAATTTGAAGCTATTATATTTATCTTCTACATAAGCTCTTATATTAACCAATGAAAAACAGCTTTCCAAGGTTCAAACCAAAGGGTAGAAAAGCTGCCTCACAGAAAATGGTGTCTCACAATCACTTATCGCCGTTCCAAACAAGCTTCTCTCTTTCCTTCCCTCTCCTCTTCTGTTTCCATGGCAACAACACCTCCTGCATTTTCAATGATGAGTGTTCCTCTCCCTCTCTCCTTCTCTCTTTTCTCACTCACTATTTTGCAAGAGGCCTTGGATATCTATTTCATTTTAGACAAGCCTTTAGACTGTAATTCCGAACAAGTCCCTGATTTCAATTACATACTTGCTGTGCTTAGATTTCATATTACCTCTCATGCAGGTGTCAGTGCACTCATACAATTAATGAAACTTATAAATCAATCCATATTTCATATATAATTCCTGAAATTCATACAATGCAGAAACAGAGCAATAAAGAAAGAAAGATAGAACGTAAGAGACAGCAGTGGAAAAGCTCACCATGGCAATAACGGCTGCTCCAGCCCCCGCAAGTGCGCAGACAAACAAGTGGAATGTCAGATCCAGCTGGAGAAAGAGGCAAAAAAAAAGACTCTGAAGAGGAGAAACATGGACGGTTTTCGCTGACAAATCATCAAGAAGTACAGATAAATCCAGGGCCAGATTTAGTAAACAAATAAATACTGGTAAACTGACTACCACAGATCATAGTAAATCACACTGCATGATTAAATGCTCTCCATAAAGTTGGTTCCTAAAAGGAAAAATAAGGTCAAACTCAAAAATAACCCACAACTTTTCACCCTTATCAGAAAAACCACGTTAAAATCACATGTGAATTATGTGAAATATGCGAAAATGTGCAAAGCCCATGTGAACAAATGTGGACAACATGTGATCACATGGGTTTCACACATTTACTCCATTAAAATGTTTCAAAATCTCATATGTGTTTCATATGTTTCACATGCGATTTTAACATGTGATTGAGCTTGTGAAGTTCATGTGGTTTTTCTGTAAGGGTCTTTAGTAAATCATGCTTGTGCAAGCTGTAAATCTGGCCCTAGATCTTCAAAACGATCTAAAATGATAAACTCTAGACTACTGTGACATCTTTATAATAATAATAATAATAATATTGTGAAAGCACAATCCACTGGCATCCGAGTTGTGGTACTGTCCATACAAGGAGCTACACAATCTTGCAAATAAATATTACATTTGAAGTATTACATATTTATATGAAGGAATCCCCGCTGCACTGCCTGACTTCAGACTTAAAAAAATGGAAAGGTTCACAATTTATTCATATTCTCTCTCTCACTCCCAACAATTCTTTTATGCCATAAGTCGCTGACTGTAATGGCGGACTGAATTTAGATGAAGGCCATCAGTCAGGATAAAATAGGCCCTGCTTCAGGACTGCCAACTGACCTCATTAGATTCACACATCTTGATGAAGTTCTCAGAAGCGGTGCACAGTCTTTTCTCATCACCAATGGACACAATTCCTGCAATTCAAATAAAGTGAGATGTGTTAACGGCAGATTCATTAATAATGCAATGATAGTACATGCATAAATGACAATTAGGTATATCAAAGCTGGCATTTAGTGTTCAGTTGTAGTCATGCTTAGGCACTTTTATTGCATAATGCCTCTCATTATGGCAAACTGGTGTACAACAGATCAATATTGGTGATTTGACTATGTAACTGTATTTTATGTTGCAATATTGTTTTAAAATGGCCTTATTATATTTTAATGTCATAATGGTTCTTCCAGCTGTAATGATACACCATGATGTTTTGAAATATGTAACAAGAGTGTTTAATAATATCTTAATCAATTTAGCTCTCACCAAAAAATCAGTTTCTATAATAAATAAGTTATTCTTCGATATCCTCTGCTCTTGGATGTCTAATACATGTTGCCTGTTACATTCAGTAATTTCTGCACTAAAACATGCAATAAACTGCAATATAAAACAACTTATATGTTGTTTTAAGTAATCTCAGCCAGCCCTACAGCCAACTAGACTTGGCATTCACTGCTAACTTATTCACTTATTAAGTAATCCAGATGCGCTTGAATCTGACTAGAAAATCCTTGGCAGCGTTCCTATCCATAGATCCATATTTAATTTTGCTGGCTAAGTATTTTGTTTACACCAGAATGCATAGAACATGAGAAATGACTGAAAACCTGTCTCCTCAGATGAGCTACGCACCAAACTGACGCAAGTCGAAGCAAAGGTTGGAACTTTCCACCAGTGTGGTGTTCTGACAGGTGTTCCAGATGTTGAAATACATGAAGACAGGCAGGGAGGTGAAGGCTGTAACTCCCAGCCAAGCCAGCATGAAGATATAAGTAAGCATGATGAACTGAGGAAGAGAGAAAGAGATATGTGTTTCTTGACAACTTTCAAGTATTCCTAAACTATATCACATGGAATGAATTAAATACAAGTGAATTCTGCCAAATTTATACGGCAAATATGGCATAGAAGTGCTTATGAAGTGGCATTGATGTGTCTTTACACAGACTGTATAATGCTGCTCAGAGGTGGCATAAATGCATACACAGTAATTACAACTGTATACTGCGATACTAGGGCTAAGATGGGTCAGAGCAAGCATAATTTAGTCTGGCTTTAATGCTGCATTTTGTCTTCACACTGAATTCTGAACCGGCACAGAGCAGTCTTAACTTGGCTTATACACTTATTTATCTAACACACATACTTAGTCTACATTTCAAATTTGTACATAATATACCTGTACATACAAAACTGTCTATTGTAATATAACTGTACATACAATTGTCAATTTGTATATTGTTATTCCTTATTTACTTGTTCTATTTTCATTCTTTTATTATCTGAAAGGTAGCAAGGACATTATTAAAGTAGTCCATGTAACATCAGTGGTTCAACCTTAATATTAATCAAAAAACAAAAGACAAATTCAAAATCACACACTGCTCTTGAGTGAAGGACTTTTGTTGATTTAATAAGAAACAAAGAAAGTTTAATTCTTACAGTGAAGACAATGCGGTTTTATTTTTCCATTTGATTATTAATTTCTATAGTAGGCTGTTAACTGTATGAGACTTTAATTAAAAAAATAAAAAATAAAAACCTTAAAGCAGTTTGTTTTATTTGTATATTTTCATTCTATTGTTTTTTTTTTCCTTTGCTTTTTTATTACTGACAATTTAATTATTTTCAATAATTTTGAGGACTTTTTGTTTGTTTGTTACTAATAGTTACCTAGTACTCTGCTTTGGTGTTGAGAATTGTGAAATTTCGCTGGTCTCTTAAATGTAGATGCCATAGTAACCTTATTAAAGTTTTGGTCATATGGCCCACTTATAATCGTGTTAAATAACTGTGATTACAATACTGACCAAAATTCTTCTTTTCCAGTGCCAGTCAGAATATGTGTCAGTCTTCAGCATATGTTCACAAGATGCATACTTGTGGTGTTGCTGATGCAGGAGCTTCATAAAATTAAGCACACAGTCCCAGCAGGAATATAGCTCACTGTCACTTTAAGAGCCTCACAGATCCAATTTACCATTTCACGTGTATTTTCATTCTCAACTCTTTATGTTCATTTATTACATGACCGACAAAGTTTATATGAATAATCACTAAGAGCCGCATTTTAACACATTTTTGCGTGTATTTGACCATTTAGGCGCGCACCTTGAGCTAAAAGATGACTTTTCATGTACGTGTTGTGTTCAATCTCTGAGCGAATCACAGAATTCCTCCTGAGGAACAGCGCAAGTTCTCTTTCACGCTTTTAAAAACATGAATAAACCTAATATACTTCAATAAATCAAGCACATCCCATTTCGCAAAAGTGACGTTACATGATTTTACTGATTTTGAAATTGGCCTTTTATGTGCATCCCTGGAAAGGGGGCAGAAAGAGGCGCAATAAACGTTTTCTCTCGATTACTGTAATTTTCATAATCGTTGGAGGCCGAAATCAAAACTGTTTTTCAATTAATTGCACAGCCCTGCTGTCAAAAGTCCGCCATTGTTTTGACGCCGAAGCAGAATGTCTCCATAGCGATTGAGGTGTTCTGTTGTTGGATGTAATATTGATCATAGCAGTCGTCATTTACTCCCGACATCTGAGCCGCTAAAGATGCAGTGGATTACTTTTGTTTTTGAAGGGAATGCGCGATGTTCACACGAATTATTCGTGGTCCATGGAAGTCACCCCATGGAAGAGAGGGGCGGGGTCAGCAGAGCTCATTAGCATTTAAAGGTAAATGCACTGAAATGACTTGCTGTGAAAAGAGCTGTTTTTCACGAGGTACAAATGGTGCGGTTTTACACTACCATTGAGAAATGTTAACCAAAGTATGTTATAGACTTTTCATTAAGACCCTAAAGAATCATATCAACTTGTGGAAAATGGGCATCCGATGACCCCATTAATAAAGTAGTAATTTTTGTTTGATGTCACATGAACTGCTGTCTATGCAGGGTCAGAAAGCTATCTGATTACATCAAAAATATCTTAATTTCTGTTCTTAAGATGAACAAAGTTCTTATGGGTTTGGAACAACATGATCTAATTAAATGACATAATTTTTATTTTTGGGTAAACTATTCCTTTTAACTAGTGCAAACGTTTCTTTTAAATAAGCCAAAGCCAAATTGCATTGCTTTTTGCATCATATTGCTTAACATGCTCTCCTGCTTGTGCATTAGTTCTTTCAGATGGGTGGTTGATCTTACCCAAGCACTGACACAGCGCCCACAGGTGGTGATCTTAAAGTCCCCATAGAGATCCCGGATGGCCCCAGTGGTGAAAAATCCCTCCACCATCAGCAGAATACCATAGACGAAGAAGGCTGCTGCCACTCCATAGATCACATATTTAAAGATGTCAATCCTGAGGAAGCAAAACAAGAATAATTAGTCATTCCCATATGAAAAGAGTGTCTGTGCTTATCTTGCACACAATGGTAATTCACTAAGATAACATGGAGTATACTGGTGTCAAAGTTTTTTGTGAAGCCCTAATCCACTTAATTTTGTGTGTAGATTAATTTCAATTATACAGTCTCATTTTATAATTTCAAAGCCTTATATCAAAGCATTTGGTAAAATAAGATTAAATGGCTGGAAAGAAATGCTGCTTCACTGCCACTATTCCTTCCTCCACCCACTAATTTCTTTCGTTCTCTCCTGCATCCTGCTCTCCTTCCCACCAGTAGAGTTCCGGTGAGCAGGTGTGCTTGGCTGATCTGGTGCAATTTCAGAACACTTAATTCTCTAAATGGGACTGAAGCCAAAACCTAACATGGTAGATCTTGTGTTTCTGTGTGTGTCACTGTTCTTTACAAATATGTGTGAGGGAAAATGTATTTCCAAATAACACCTGTCGCAGAAACTCCCCTCAGTCGCCACTTCCTATAAGGCACAAGGTTCAATTAATTCATTTACAGGAATTACTCTGTATTGTCCCTATTAACAAATCCTTGTTTCCATTTCATGTTACCATTCAAACATGATCAGGCTTCTAAAAATTGCTTGTAAAGCTCTCATTATGCTCATAATCACCTTTGAAACACAGGTGCATATAAGCTGAAAGAAAAGCTGATAAAATGATTGAATCCAACATTTGGCAATAATATAGCATAACAAATTTATAAACAATTTTTGTATGTCAGTCATTTTTGACTGTTTCAGTAAGTATTACTGGTGACAGAAATTGAATTAGATTCATGTACAGTACTTTTGAAGTAGGTTGATACTAAAACGGCACATAAATTGGGCTCAACACAGAGCACAACCTGACTGTTCTTTTTTTATTATGAATTTGTGACACTCACATGGTAAAGACATCCAGGGCATCAACAGGCGACCGAACAACATCAAAATAGGTCTGCAGGATGGTGACCGTTCCAGAGAGAGCCTCATGACCACAGCCACAGAAGAGCGCCACCCCGGCGTACAGCAGGATGGTCGCAATCAGAGAGGCATAGGGAATCCCACTCAGGCATTTGAGGCAGCATTCAGAGCACCCTGGGAACAAAGAGTAACAGTCAGTCTATAACTGCTTTAAGAGCAAGTGTGTATAACAACCAATAGAATTGCTTTGCTGTCCATATATGTGACTCTGGACCACAAAACCAGTCATAAGGGTCGATTTTTGAAATTGAAATTTATCATCTGAAAGCTGAATAAATAAGCTTTCCAGTGATGTATGGTTTGTTAGGATAGAAACATATTTGGACATTTAGGAGGGTGCAAATGTTGTCCAAATTAAGTCCTTAGCAATGCATATTACTAAACAAAAATTAAGTTTTGATACATATTTTATACATAAATTAACAGTAGGTAATTTACAAAATATCTTCATGGAACATGAAGTTGATCATTTTGACCCATACAATGTATTGTTGGCTATTTCTACAATTATACCCCTGCTACTTATGGTTTTGTGGTCCAGGGTCACATATGCCAATGATGTTGATAAGTACAGGTGTAGAACTGATCAAGGGAATGCTTTAAAAATGTACACAATTAGGTATATTGTTGAGTAAAAGTATGAAAATTCTGAATTAGAATCATGTCAGTCCATTACCTAACTCAGAGCGGTAACAGTTTTACTGGATGAAAGTGCAAAGCAAATTCTATTTGCACAGTCCAAGAGAACATTCATTCCCACACGTCACAGCAAAGGAAGTTTACTGTGACTCCAACCAATCATAACTGCCGAAGCTGAGAGATTCATGAACACAATTCAACAGCTCACAAAAAATATTGATTGCAAAATTGCAAGTAGAGAATGGCACCAGTGGCGGCTATTCCGCAGCATGGTGCAGCAATGATTTATGGGTTATCGTAAACAAAGCCCACCAGTACAGGAAAACATAAAGAGCAGGTCTTCAGAGGATATTCACTATTATGTATATCTTAGAAGAAAAACAAGAGTCCTTATTGTGGAACTCAGTAAGTCAAGCAGGCTAAATGTTCACAGCACAACCTCTTAAACCCTGCAGCAAAGATTTAATACAGATGATACAGCTGAAGCTGAACGCTCACGGTTCTTGAGCTTACATCCCATCTTCCCACTGAGCTGAGTTGCTATTGGTGCAATGACATTGTATCTGCTTTCTCCTCACCCCTTGTAGCTGCGCCCCAGAACCTGCTGTTTACAGGAGTGTGGATAATGTGTATTTTGCAGCACTGACCCAGCTGTTACAGTGGAAACAGACTTACACCTCCATTACACCTTGAAAAGAGCCTGCAGCTCTGAACACAGTATAAATGCTCTGGAGAGCAGGCAAGCATTACTGCATCAAAACATGCATTATGTAAGCCTGACTGATTTTTAGTAATGCGCTGATTAAAAAATGATAACAATATTTATTTATTAAACACATGGTGCATTAGTACTGGAATTTCAGTCAGTGCTCAAACATTTCATGTGTCATATCGTTTTCAGTTCAAACATGAATTAATTAGGTAATTAATTAATTAGGTCATGTCAGACATATCTATAAGTTCAAATGTCGGAACATTTTAAGAACACAAAGTCTGCAGACTGTGCATGGGTCAGCAATATTTTATTTATTTATTGAAAGAAATTAATACTTATTCAGTGAGGATGCTTTAAACGATGAAAGGTGGCATTAAACATAATCTTACAAAAGATTTTTGTCTCAAATACATGCTGTCTTTTGAACAAAAAGCTTTTGAAAAAGTTGCTTAATATTTTTAAGGATTTTTGATGAATATAGAGTTCAAAAGACAACCGAAACACAAACACTATCTCTCTCTCTCTCTCTCGCTATATATACATACATACATACACACACACACACACACACACACACAGGCATACAAAAATTTGGGAACCCCTTGCAGAATCTGTGAAAATTTTTAACAAAATAAGAGAGATCATACAAAATGCATGTTATTTTTTTATTTAGTACTGTCCTGAGTAAGATATTTTACATATTTACATAAAAGATGTTTACATATAGTCCACAAGACAAAGAAATAGCTGAAATTATTAAAATAACCCCCTTCAAAAGTTTGGAACCCTTGGTTCTAAATACTGTGTGTGGTTACCTGGATGATCTATGACTGTTTTTTTTTTGTTTTGTGACGGTTGTTCACGAGTCCCTTGTTTGTTCTGAACAGTTAAACTGAGCACTGTTCTTCAGTTTTCCAGCATCTTTTGCATATTTGAACCCTTTCCAGCAGTGATACAGTCAGAGATGCATCTTTTCACACTGAGGACAATTGAGGGACTCAAACATAACTATTAAAAAAAAAAGGTTCAAACATTCACTGATGCTCCAGAAGGAACATGATGCATTAAGAGCCGGGGGGTGAAAACTTTTGGAATTTGAAGATCAAGGTAAATTGTACTTAATTTGTCTTCCGGGAAACATGCAAGTATCTTCTGTTGCCTCCGAAAGGCAGTACTAAATAGAAAAAAAAAAAAAAAAAAAGATTTCTCAACAAAATAAGAAAAATTTGGACATCTTCATCCAGTTCAAAAGTTTCTATATACTGTATATAAAACAGTTATTATAAATTGTAATAATTCATAATATTTCACAGCCTTGGTGAGAATAAAACTAAAAAAAACAAAAAAACTTTTGAATGGTATTGTACCTGTAATTTAATAGATTTTGTCCAGAAAAACATTTGGTTCGGCCCTATAGTACATTTTGTTTATTTTTTACAATGTCCTTATTTGTATTTGTATAGTTTGTATTTCATATAGCCTATATTTATTCTGTATGTATCTGTATTTTTACATTCTACTGCTAGTGTTTAGTGTTATCCGTATGCGCCAAGGGTCTGGGAGTAATGCAATTTCAATTCTATGTATGCATGTGCTGTACATGTGGCAGAATTGACAATAAAGCAGATTTTGACTTGACTTTTTGACTAGGCTATTTGGTCACTCTTTTGGTATTGTATAAACCAGGAAAAACAAAGAATCCCTCAAAGATTTTTGGATATATATAATATTGTAGCCATGTTTATGTAATCCACACAAATACTGATTCAGTTTGTCCTTTGTGCATCCTATAGGAATTTACACAAAACCATTAGCATTACTGATACAGTTTTTTCAGTGTGGAGTCAGCAGAAAACTCTGTCATCAAGGTATTCAGAGTTTTCGCCATTTCTTGGATCCCTATTTCCAAGAGTGCATGCACCTCAGTTCAGGCAGATTGACTGTGATATTTGGGAGTGGAGAGGAGTGACACGTTACTTATTTATCATGCCAATAAACTGCACCAAACTGCCATCCCTGTGGTGTGCTTAAGATGCAGTCAGTCTTGGGAGTGCTGAAAGAGATTAATGAGGAAGCCAAAGTCTGTTCTTTGATCTCAGTGGGAAGAGACATGAGATCAATACTCAGACTGTCAGTGGAAAACACAAGCCTAAACCTGGCTCGTCAAGTGCATCCCTCTCATGCCGTATGTACCGGCAGGAAATCTATAATATTGGCATTGGTAGGAATATTGCTGTATATACGCTTGATTCAAACTCCTTTAGAAACAAAAGTTCAAAAAGGCTAAAATCATCTCTCTGGCCTTGAATCACAAGCAGTTTGACAGTCTATAGTCAAAAATGCCTCAGTGTGGATGTCTGGTTCTTTCACATTCAAAAACAGCAGAGTTTTTTTTTTTTTTACATTATAGATGCCCTCAGGAGGGAAGTCTGCACAGCTATTGTCTGCAATTGAAAGTGGATTCAGTTATACGAATGAGACGGTGTGTTTGGATTAAATCAGATATTGCTCACATACAATACTGATTTTCATTATACGTATACAGCAAAAGGAAAATAATGGGGAGCAGTGGATGAATGAACCTATAGGTTTGCTGCATGTGTTATGAAATAATAAACTGAAAAACAGGGTTGCAATAATAGTAAACTTGTTGAAAAAAAAAATAAGCGTTAAGATTAATTTGTTTCTTACTTTTTCTTACAGTAAAATCATCTATAATCCTGATAAATTCAGTCAAAAAGGACAATATTTGTCGATCAATCATAATGTTACTAAAATTGTATTTCTTTATATTATGTGACACCACTGACAGAAAAAAAATATTATCACAAATAATAAATTAAATTAAAAACTAAAACAGACCTGGTAAAATTAGCAGGCACTTTCACAGGAACACTAATGGAGGAAGACTATATTGACTATATTATATTAATAATATAAAATATTGCATCATTTGTTTTCTCATAAAAATATATACATTTCATTGTTTGTCCAACAAAAATCAAAAACCATTTGTGTGGTTTCAGTTGGTTTAAAATTGTATCTCAGTCTGATTTAATATTTAAAATGGGGTAATATAATTATACTATAAATGAAACTTAATATCCAAACATTTAATTTGAAAATACAAACAGATTAAATTCCTTTCAAATGGAATGAAACGGAAGAGCAGCCCAAACCTCAAAAGCACATTAGAAAGGCCATCAAAGCTGATGAGGAAAAATGATGTAACCCAAAAATAGATGCCACACTTCCATTCCAGATGACTCGTTGTTTCATCCTCGTGCAGCACGGCTGGAGTAATGTAGGTTTACAACTGGAACACCTGTCTCATTTCC
The DNA here is from genome assembly GCA_036784905.1 of Acrossocheilus fasciatus. Taxonomy (NCBI): domain Eukaryota; kingdom Metazoa; phylum Chordata; class Actinopteri; order Cypriniformes; family Cyprinidae; genus Acrossocheilus; species Acrossocheilus fasciatus. The sequence goes on from CM071938.1 coordinate 26,348,851, forward strand.
TCTCTGTCCAATGTCTTTAATCCACTGTCAGAGGAGTGAATGTGCCACATCTATCAGGATAACAACAGGGTGGATGTGAAAGATTATCGAGAGTCACTTCTCTCTACATTTTATGGTCACATCGGATTTGGGAAAGCATCTTACTTGTACCTTCAGCCAATATTTCAAATGGATAGAAACAATCTTGGCATGCTTAGATTTCATATGTGGGAGTTTAAATTAAACACACCAAAGACTTCTAAGAAGAAACTGGATATTTGCCCTATTGTTATTCACTGGAAAACAACACAGTGAATAATAACATAATAACAATCCTTCTCCTACAAAATGCAAACAAATTACAATATTTTAACGTATAACATGATGGAGAAGCAGCCGAAACTTCAAAAGCACACAAGAAGACCATCAATACTGATGAAGAAAAATGATGCAATGATAAAATACATAACATTCAATTTTGTCACCTTTTAGAACTACGCTAGCATATAGCCAACACTGTAAAAAAAAGAAAATTATACAGTCAGTGTTTTTTCATTACTTTATCTCATCAAATTATTTATCAAATTTCAACTTCATTTAAGTTATACAAGCAGTTATGAAGAACTTGGTTCTTTAAGACTTGTACAGACAATACATTATTACTTAAAAAATACAAACTAAAGTAGGTGAAACTTTTTTAAATTTTTTTTACAGTGATAGCTTCAAAACTAATAGATATTGACTGTTTTATTATTTCATGGGCTCTTAAACATTTTTTGTTTATATACCCCAGCATCACCTGAAATATGCTGCTTGTATTAGTATTCAGAGACTGCAAATTCACACTGAAGAAAAACTACTGCCCTAATGAGAATGCAAATGGCTTGCAAATGGCTTTTAAATGGGAATCATTAAAATGAGCAATTTATGTATTTTGAAGAATTTTCATACTATTTATGAGATAATCATCCTGGAATACCACAATAGCGTTACAAATCTTAAACTGCAGTGAATGGACAGATCGATTGAAAAGCGTAACATTACTCCTGCCACTGATGCACAGCACCTCTCCTGACAGCAGACAGATCATAATCCACCTCTCCCTTTCTTTAACCCACAAAATATCAGGTTTAGTTGATTCTATGAATGTTGTATGTGTTGTAATGCATTACAACACCCTCTCCCTCACTCAAATATTAAACAAAACAGCTCCACAGATGTAGGACTCTGAAAGGCTCTGTTAGCCACAGCCAGCTGCCAGCCTGACCGGAATGTGAAGCAGTTCCACAGCATGCAGCTAATGGCATGTTGAATGACCGCAGATCAACCAGAGAGAGAGAGAGAGAGAGAGAGATAGAGAGATAGGGGGAGGAGCTGATGCATCACATCTGTGTAAATGAGAACTCCAGCACCATCAGGCAGATGCAAGTGCAGTATGTCAATGTTGACATGTATTACATGTTTATGAGCCACTCAGCACAGAACATTCATAATTTATCTTCCATAATCATGATTTAGATTTTACTTTGAGTGGAGTGTGTGTTTGACAGACTGCATTGTGTTCCATCTCTTGTTTGAGGCAATTTGCTCTGTTGGAGAGGCATTACCAGGCTTGATGAATTAGAAAAGACAACAATTAGAAACAAAAAAATGAACCACCTGGGCAGCTTGGTAAGAGATTACAGCTCCTAACAGAACATAATTTTAAAAGATCAGAAATTAGGACCAACAATGGCTATGTTTCTATCTAAACCTAAAGCACATAAAGCACATTTTCCATCCCATACGTTCAAGACAACAAAATTATCCATTCCTGGGAAACTGGCGCAAAGTATTAATAACAAAAATGAAAGTTGCTGCAACCGAGGAACACTGTTTTTTTTTTGTTTTTTTTGTTTTTTAAAATACATAATAAATTACTTCGAGTAAACAGACGAAACACAGTAAACTGTGTCAAGGCCAATGATGTTTGGCAACACAACTATGTGAGAGAGTTCTGGGAGGTAATTATACCAAATCAATTTGATGACAGACTTTGGCTCAGGCTTATCAGACTGATTAAAAACAACATTTGAGATGGTGTGCAATGAGACCAGTGCAGTTATTCAGTTACATATGTTTACACAATTCTTGTTGCGCATTAAGAAATTTGTTCACTATCATAGTTTATTCCCATATTTTCTTTTTTATGTGCACCTTGGCATTTCCATCCAGCATTCTTTATGCAGTATCCCAAAATTTGCATAAAAATAAATATGCTAATAAATACAGTGTCCATGATAAGGGGGGAAAAAAAAGTAAAAATGCATAGTGTAAGAAGATGTATATTGTAGTAGTCTTCATGATGGGTATATGGTTTTGAAAAACTTTACAATTAAAAAAAAGGATTATGTAATAATATTTTAGTCACTTAAAAAAAAAGATAAAAACATTTAGGTTTTGTAGTCATTGAAATACTTCTTCAATAAGCAGTAAAGTTTATTTATTTATTTATAAAACTAATCATAAAAGATACCAAACCAATGCTTTTCTTAATTCAAAACTCTGTTTAATTCAGAAAACCTCATAGAGGAGGTCTATGCAAGTCATTGTATGTTTAAATAGTGTAAATAAACGGGCAGAAGAAAAAAATGAGAGTGTCACGTTATCGACATCAGCAATTAAAACGTTTTTTTTTTTTGCTGAAATTCTTGCTTAGTGTGAAGTGTTTCCTATAACCTACACATGGCACTCTATTGCTGTGTGTGCATGTCCGATAGTGAGCTCTTTGCTAACCACAAACATCTGAAATCTGAAACCCCACTCAAAAGACATCAGGGACCAGGCAGTGTTTATCCCCTCTTAAGTCTCTCCATTGCTCCATCACTATTAAATCAAGCACAAGGAGCAACCCAGAGGGTGGCATTTATGATGTAATGGACAAGGAACAACACTCCTTTGACTTAAAAGGACCAGTAAATATAATTAATTCTATGCAAAGGGATAACTATGCATACAGGTACCATAATGTGTAATGGGTTTGATTCATGTGTACAGTATGGGTGGAATACAGAAGTTTGGACTGTATCAGCTGACAATCAAATCCATAGAGGCCTCTAGGAGTGTTTAAAGAGTCTGGGATATTCCTTTAGAAGTATGCACTGCTCTCTGATGCCTGCTTTAAATTTATTCAGTTAGTTACTCTTACAGCCATTTCAGCATTAATAACACCGCTGCCTTTTCATGACAATGAAGTGAGCAGAGGATTTAATTTTACACAAAGGGTGCTCAAAAGGTGACCAAATCATTTTCTTCACTCCACTGCTTGTACAGTGATTGTAATTACTGTTATTTTTATAGAAAATGACTAAACTGTTAAGGATGGCATACAAGACATAACAATTACAAAACCGAACACAGTAATAATATCACTCTATTTCAGTCCACAAATAAATGAAATTCTAATTGCCTGCGCATCTAATGAAAAAAACATAAAAATTGACAGAAAAAAATAAAATAGGGCATGCTACACCAAATGTCGTCCCAATTACCTAGCACTTTCGCAGGTCATGAATCAGAATACAGACTCTTCATGTTTCGATAATGTTTGTAAATTGGATTCATATGAATTCATTTCCCCGTTACAAAAGAATGAATTTGGATTCGAGGACTGAAGCAGGCTGTACACGAGTGATATGGTTTGTGCTATTTGCCCACAGGCTTACTTTTAATCACCATTTCTTAAATGATTTATGGAGAAACTTTGTCAATGAATAATAAGATATAAAATGCAAATGTAAATTAATTTAGCTGGGTAACCAGACCCATACTGAACTAGAAAGTAAACAAAGAGAGTAGTCTCTGAGATATTTTGTTCTAATATACTGGTTCTATAGTTACAGTTCATTGTAGATTTAATGCTAAACCTGTGAGAGTACTTTAAATTGGCACAATTTCATCTATAGAATTGTATGTATTCTACATATGCATCAAATAATACTTTCAATCATATTGTTATACTGTATATATCAATATTACTCATATTCGTATTAGCAGTATTACACACATTACGGCTCGATTGGAAACAACAATAAAAATATTCTGTTTACACAATATTTAACACCTTTTTTTCCATCACATTATATATAATCTCAAGTTTACACTTCACTAGTAAACTAACTTTTGAATCATTATTAGGGCCAAATATGTTGGTTTTTGGTGTTAACACCCCCCCCCCCACCACAAAAAAAAAAAAAAAAAAAATAGGGTAAACGTACCTATTAAGCTCACGTACCCATTCATATTCAGATTATAAAAAGAAAAAAAATATATTTATTATCCTACTTGATGCCTTAAACAATTGATATGTTTGTTACTATATACCTCCTATAATTTCAAGTCAATCAGATCATTGCACTCTGAGATACGAGTCTCTATGTGTTCAAACTGTCTGGCGGCCATTTTGAAAGCTGTCTAAAAACTTTCACCAAAAGAGAATGTGTCACCCTTAAATGTGCGTGTTTTATATGTTTAAGCCTTTATTTTGGGTAAGTTTCACTACTTATTGTAAAATTAAGAGATTAATGTTCAGACTTTTGCATATTATAACCTGGAACTTGGTTGTGGGAAATAATTACATTAGATCCAAAAGATAGTTTTAGCAACATAACAACTGTGATGCTACAGAACACAGTTAGCTTACTAGCTGTATACGATTGTGTGCTACGCTAATATATTACTTCACAGGCATTACTGGCTTGTACTTTTACATCCATAATATTATATATTGACAGTTTATTGCTGGTCTGTCATTTTACAGTGCTGTAATTTTTAAAGATTTTATTTTATTTTAAGGTGATCTTAAAGGGTGCACGACTATGAGCTGTGCACTACACAGCTTCAGTGTGACATCAATAAGAAAAAGTACAATTTCATAGATATTGTTAATAATAGTTGTTCATATTAAAATATGTATGAACTTAATACATGACCTAGACTATTTATTTAGCAAAAGCCTGTCATTTTAATAAATATTACATGAAATTTATTAAAAAAATGTTGCTGCTCTCATTAAGCTCAGTGTGCTCTCTTTAAGCTCTTCACATTGAACGTCTATATAAATACTTCATAAATAGACTTTAAATATTAACTGATGGTTGTCACTTTAAGTTAAGTTAATCGATTTTCTATGGATTCTGTCAGCTCAAATCTGCAGACTGGCTCTGATCTTTGGCATCAACTTCTCCAGACAGTAAATCTGTGGAAGATCGGGGCACAAATCGTGTAGTGTATTCCAGCCTTAAGAGACTATAGATGAATTGACATCCATTTAAAAAGTGGTTTCATAATGAGGCTAGTTTCTGTGTTCATCCCCATGAATTAAATGTTTTATTGGTTTGTTTTATCTGATTTTTGAATGTGTTACTTAGCTGAACATGGACTAGTATAGATGTTGCAATGTGCCTAGATGACACTTCATTATGAATATATAACTGATCGACTTGAATGCTTTGTTGCTTGATTTTACAGTTTTTTTTTTTTTTTTTTGTGATTGACTTTGTACCTTCAAAAACTATATTTTTACAATTATTCTTTAAAACTTTCCTTAAAATAAAGAAGAATTTTTAATAAAACATGATGTGAGCTTAATGAGAACAGGGGTGTGCTTAAAGCACAGCCATAATTTTTTAATTTAATGATGTATATCTTGATTGAAATGCTTTTGTTATTTAAAATAAAATTAAATATTTTTGTGTGAGAGATTAATATTTTATTTTAACATAACTTTTTGTACTGAAACCAATATCTTGTGCACTAAAAATGTCTAAATGTAGATTTTGGTGAGCTTAATAGGTACGTATACCCTATTAAAAAAAAAAAAAAACACTCTTTGTTTACAAAACCATTGTTTACATTTTAATTGTGCTGCATTAGAATAGGTATTGTTTTAATGATACTTAAGCACTTAGGCCTGGTTTCACAGACAGGGCTTAGACTAAAACAGGATTAGGCCATAGTTCAATTAGGACATTTAAGTAATTTTTTATAAATGTGCCTTAGAAAAAACATTACTGGTGTGCATCTTGAGACAAATCTTGAGATATATTTTAAGATCAGTCCGTTTTTTCAGTTGAAACAGCTCAGACTTACATTTTAGTCTGGGAATAGATTTAAACCTTGTCTGTGAAACCAGGGGTTTAAGTAATACAAATTGAACAAAAAATTTTTTAAATATAGTAAAAGAAAATAACATTGTGACATTCATACAAGAATTTGAAATATATCGAATAAGAATGCACATTATACGCATTAGCCATTGATATATACACAATCCGAAAGCAGAGGATGAAGGCACTACATTGAGAACTGCTGGCAGACCAATACCATGCTCCATAACTCTCCTGGGATTGACAGACATTGCATCTCAAAGTGGCAGGCTTTCATTAAAACCTGTGAATTAGCAAGCAGTCTTTGTGTTGATTGCTTTGTGCACTTCTTATTCTCACACCAAGGTCGTTAATTGGACAGCTTCATAAGGGAAGGTTGAATAGAGCCACCCTCTGAGATTAAATGAATTAGTGAAATATATTTAACAAGCTGCTGTTGCACCAGTGACTGTACTGCATTTGTATAAGAGCAGCTCTTGCAAAATTTATGAACAGTCTGTTCCTCGATGGACTTAATATAATTGCATTCATTACAGACATTATGACAGATACTGAATTTTATGACCTGTAAACGAGTTTCAAAGGAGTGCTTAGTGCTAGTCAACAACTTACAGAGACTAAGTGCTCAGATATATAAAGCCATAAACCAGGACCATACTTCAAACAAAACATGATGACTTTCCCACTTTGGAAGTAAATCAGTGGCTACATGCATTTACTGATGTTTTGAGGGTTGATGAGTGTAACAATGTATCAATCTTTGCTTTTTCCTCTCTTCTGTCCTTTCCTCTCATTCACTTCAGATAATCGGCTGGTGAGACAGCGCAGTACTGCCAGCTGTCAGGCATCACAGGCATCAATGCGATCTAGACGGCATAGAGTCATAAACAAGGGCTGTACTGAACTCAGCTGACATCACCTCAAGAGACACAGTTCTGCAGGATTCTGTCACGCACAAAAATCTTTTCCTTTAGTCACTTCAACAACAACCCAAACTCACAGCTGAATATATATTACAAAATATTTCTATTTTGAATTCAATAATGAAATGCCTTTAACTGAAAATTGAGTGTTTAATCTTGTCATTATTGACACACTATTTTCCTATTTTGATATTGGAAAGTTGCTTTGACACAATCTGTATTGTTAAAAGCGCTATATAAATAAAGGTGACTTGACTTGACTATTACAAATAAGTGCAGCTTTGATACATAAACTTTTTTTTTCCCCAAAACATCTTCAAAAATCCCAAATATTCCTGACAATCTTATAGACCTCCAAAATACATATACAAAATTGTATAAAATATACAAACAATCAGTAATTCATAGTATTTTACAATTAACTACAATGAAATAGCACACATTGAATTAAATGTGAAATTTTGAAGCAGAAAGACTGAAAAAGTATTTTCTTGTAAAAAAAAAATACTCCAATAATCTTTGTTTCATTAACTACTTTGATAATTTGTTACAGTGTACCACAACAATAAACAATCTGCTATAATACGTTTTAATTTTGTTAGAATATAGAGCTACTATAATCATTTATTTGTTTTTCCCAATTAAAACCCAGGTATTATTTATGATCCATTCATTAACCAATGCTAATTCAGTCTAGTCCAAGCTTGTTATAAAAATGAATTATTATTGTTAATAATTTTTGTCTGCATATCTGGGTATCTAGTTCATATCTGACACCAATATATTGCTATATATAAATTAAACTGTAGTATATTTGTGGGTTGCTGATAAATCTGTTGTCCCATCACTGTATTCTCCATTGTCTAATTTCCTGAAGTGGTTTGCTTTTATTTGCCCAATTTGGATAGTTGAAGTATTCTATGAGCAGACTCATCTGTTCTGCCCATTAATTGTGGGCCATAAACCAAACAATCTGCTCCTAATTGCTTGCAAATTTCCACAGGCTAAACTTAGAATATCGCCGAAAGGTGAGCCCCATTGTTTAGAATATGTCAGCAGTCCCACAAATGCACTTTAATCACTGGCCTGTTCCTGTCATACAGTGACCATATGTTGATTGTTCAGTGTTCAGTGTTTAGTTTTCCCACCAATGGGCTCAGATGAGCATACGTTACAGTGGCAAGACAAATGGGTGAGTGAGCCCGTGCACATGCAGGAGGCTTCATCCATTATTCAAAAGCAGTGCAGCGCGACGCAGAGAGGGGCCTGCCATCACTATCAATAATTCAACTCTCCCACCGCAAGCCCCCTCCATTTCTCGCTGTCTTTTCCTTTTTTGTCTTTGTCTGTTTCTTTCTCATGCCTCCTGTAAATGAAGAGCGTCCACTGATGCACAATGTGCAAAAGCTGTCTATTAGCACTCCCGACATCCAAAGAAGGGGTTTGTCTGAAAGAAGGGTGACAGACAGACAGACAGTGAGGAAGAGAGAATAAAGAGGATTTTGTACACAGACTGGAGCATCACTGGACAGCGTGTCCCTTTCAGCTGGCATGGGACAGTTGTGCATTCTGAGGACACTGATTCACTGTTTCAGTGCACAAAGATTTGCATTAAATAAAAATGATAATATATATTAATATACATACATACATATGTTAACACACACACACACACACACACACACACACACACACACACACACACACACACACACACACACACACACACACACACACACACAGTAGCGCTTCAACGGACGAAAACACACATGATTATGTCAAAATATGCGGTAAACATAGTATTAAATGAGTTAAATGAGTTATAAAGTGACCATAAAGAGTTTGGAGAAAATAGGGTATGTGTCAGATCTGCATCATGTGCATCAGATTTTAAAGAAATAGTGCCGCTTTTAAAGTAAAACCTGCTGAAGTCTGTCATTGATGTAAATCAAGGAACAAAAGAAAAAGAGAAATCACTCGACTGCTCTAGACGCCGATTAACTTTTGTAGCTTGAATAAAGATTAATCTGTATAGTTTATGCATATACAATTTATAGTTTATGTGAAAATTGTTTTAAAAATCACTTACTATTTCAGAGCCTATTAAATGTTTAAAATATTGCCTTTCAATTATACTGTAATGTTGAATGGCTATAATTAATAGGTCAAATTTAGGGAAAATGCATTTAATAGAGACACCAGTAGTATTGGTATCAATTCTTCATTAATAATAAGCTACTTAGTAAATAGATGCCATTAAAAGCATATTTTAAAATATACTAGCTTTGCTGGTTTTACATTAATTTGGAGGTTCAATGTGAAATTATGACAATTAATCGATTAAAGCGATTAATCATGATTCATTACAGAAAAATGTGAGATTAATTTTTTTTTTTTTAATCTATTGACTGACAGCACTGATGTTAACCTTTTACAGATTTTAGATTTCAATTTAATTTCTAATTTTATAGGTCCCCTCAAAGAGATCGGGACGGGGACAGCCTTGTCCCCCTTCAAATTTTCTGTTTGATAATCTGGCCCTCAAATGAAGCTAACTGAATAGCCCTGCTTTAATCCGTTAACATGGGTGCGGGGGGGGAAATACGCACCACATATGCACTGCAAAAAGAGTTTGTAAAAAAAAGAAAAAAACAAAAAACAAAAGATAAATCAATAAATCTGTTTGTTGATTTTAGTAAAGTAAAAGACAAATTAAAAACATTGTAAATATGTTTAGACATTGTAGTAGTAAGAACTGCCTGTAAGAACACACACACATTGATTATATAAATTTACATATACATACACTACCATCTAAAATTTTGGGTCAATTCTATTAGATTTTTTTTATTAATACTTTAAATCAGCAAAGATGCATTACATTTATTAAAAGTGAAAAGAAATACTATTTCTATACTATTAGAAATACTATTTTTAAAAGAAATACTATTTCTATTTCAAATAAATGCTGTGAAATTTATATTAATCAAATTATCCAGAAAAAAAAAAAAAGTCAGGGTTTCCACAAAAATATTAAGCAGAGCAACTGTTTACAACATTGATGTCAGTATTTTTTTTTTTAAGAGATTATGGTAATTCTAGTTTTATAATTTGTATTAGTAGTTAAAGTACATTCATCAGTTTAATAGTAGTTTAATATTGTTACCCTAATTCAAATTTAAATATATAATATAAAAATACACTGTCATTTAAAAGTTTGTACAATAAATATTTCTATTTCAAATAAATGCTGTTCTTTTGAACTTTGTATTATTTAGCAAATCAGCATATTGGAATGATTTCGGAAGGATCATACAACACATTTTAAAATAGGGATATATTAAAATGGAAAACAGTTAGTAATTTAAAGTAGCAATAATATTTCACAGTACTGTTAATACTTTTGGTATTTTTGGTGAACACCGACTACAAAACAAAACAAGCCTTGGCTAAGCGACTGACCAATTTCCAAAAAGGGCTTGATGAGTTGAGAAACGTCCCTTGTCCCACTACTACTACTATACAACCAGAAAGGGACTCCCTATTGACCCTACCCCTCTGATCCATTTCCCTCTCATTCATTTGCTCCATCTGCCAGACTCTTGTCAAACAGTCGTGAGGGGATTACACCCTCCAGCCCATTGCCCAATCAGGTCAAAAGGTCAAAATTATCTAATGGTTAGCAGAAAAGAACAGGCATGGCTGTAAAGTGCTGAGTGGGTGGCTAATTAAAATGCAAAGCAGCTTCTCCCATTAACCCCATTAGGATTTAAACATGCCCCAATCCAAGCTTGTGGCATATATAGAGCAAAGCATAGATAACGCCCCAGTCTCCATAGGAATATAAATAAAATAAAACTACTACAGTATATTCTAGTTATAATATGAAAACCTATAAGAATGGCAAAGAGGGGCAGACTGGTGTTTGATTGAAAAACATTATCTTGTTTAGTCATTTAAGGTTTAAATTTTACACTAAATGGCCAAAAGTGCTATTTAAATATTAAATTTTAAAGCCATGGGCATTAATATGGAGTTAGTCCACTCCTCTGGGAAGGCTTTGGAACATGACTGCAGGGATTTGCTCTCATTCAGAGTCAATGGGTGTGATGGGACCTGGCTCACTATCAGTATGCCATTTCTTTATGGACCTTGCTTTGTAAACAGGTATGCCAGTCAAAAATAGTATTGTTAGTAATGAGTACAATCATAAGAGCTGAACATGTTAATTAAAAGTAAGCATCCAGATCATTTTGGCCGTGAACTGCATGTTAGCATTTAGCATCCTGCAGATTTTTGAACCGACTCATCTGCGCATTTAATCGACCAGTGACGTTTCCATGCCAACCAAAGTAAATTCAGCTTGAGTGCAATGACCCACTTACTGTACGTCAACAAAATCAGTGGGACAATGGAGAATCTTACACATCTCTTACACACACACAGAGCTCAAGGGTTAGTAGCGGAGAATAATAGGAAGGAAGCTCAGGAAGCGAAGCTACGGCTCTGGCTTTCAGGGTTAGACTAATATTATTGTATTCCACAATGAACAACTTATACAGAAGTAGTGTTGGATCAGCCCACAAAAGGAAAATAACAAGAGCTTGGACTTGTTAAACTCTTTAAAAAAAAAACAGTATCATGCATTATTGAGGAAGGAGAGAGTGATAAATTGGTGGAAATAAAAAAGTGTGAAAATCACTAGTGGTAGGAATGGAAGGACAGAGGTGACTAAGTGTTTTGCCTTTAATGTGGTTTATGAATCACATAGCAATTCACAAATACAGACACTCACACTGTCATAAGACCTGACAGGAACATTTAATCGGCTGACCCCCACCCTTTAACCAAGCTATAATTCAACCTTGGCCAAAGTGTGCACAGATTCAGTTCAGCACACCCTCCTGAATAAATGTAATTCTCAGACTACTTCTACGGTACATTAACAATAAGCCCATTGGCATCAATCACCATAGCTTGGTTTGTTTGGCATCAGCTGAATACAGTCTCAACCGTACACTGAGTGAATCTGAGGCCATGGTTTCTTTGATTTGGCAGATTACCCTCATCCAGTCATGCCTATTCAGTGGTAAACACTTATCCAAGACCTGGCAACCACACTTGAGAGTGTCTGCATGTGTATGAGTGGGCAGGGATCAAAATTATGGTTGGTCTTGCTGCAAAGGGCTTCAGGATGTTAAACATCCACAAATTAATTCTAACATCAGTCTATTTCACTCTTAAAAATGAAGGTTCCAAAAGCAGGTTTAAGGAGTAATTCCATAGAAGAACCATTTTTGGATCCACAAAGAACCTTAAAGTGAACCGTTTTTAAAAGAACCATTTTGTTTTAGTGTGAACCACATTTTAATAATCTGAAGAACCTTTGTGTGCTTTTTTTTTTGCAGTGGAAAGATTCTATGAATGTTAAAGTTTCTTCATGGAACCATCAATGCCAATAATGTCAGGGACAGATACTAATATTCCAGGTAGGGCTGTGCGATATGACAATATATTGGATGGGCGAAATAAAAAGTCTATCGTTTCATATTATGTTCTATTGTTTATTTTGTGGTGTCGCAAAATATATTGTTTACGGTAATACTTTTTAATCATTTGGATGACTGAGATCTTTACACACCACCACGGGGCGTGAAGGGGAGACAGAACCAGAACAAAACGAGGAGCTTGTTCCTAAACGAGGGACTACATCTGTAGCATGGGCACGCATTTTTAAGCACTGCAGTTTTAACAACTGATTTTAAGCCGTTGGAACACAAACAACAGAGCTATATGCGTGCGCCGTCTCTGTTTCTGTGTGAGAAGACCGCGCATGTTTTATTTATTTTTTTGCCGCTTTATTGGCTTTGAACGATTACATAAACACACACTTATATGCGTCAGCATCCCCATCTTGGCAAGTATCCTCATAAAGACAGCGATTTAGATCTTAAGAGAGAGGAAACCACTGAAAGAGAAAACGCATATGTAACAGTATATTGGATCCGGACTTTGGTCTTAAAGGGGAAGCTGTACAATATTCGTTATTTCTGCCATTCATATTAATCATAGCACATTGCTAGAAAATCTCTCACTGCTCTTGACTAAATCACTTGTGTAACTTTAATAAGAAGAAATAATAATAAAAAAATAATAATGATATGTATATCTATACATCTATACATAATACAGGTGTTAATTATATCTATCATAGATAGATATAATTAACACAGTGAAGACTAATTAATTTACACAATGTATGTAGCGTTTCTTATTTATTGTAGTTTTTTGTCCTATTGTTTGCAAATAGTTTATTATACTTATTTAATCACTGACTGTTTATTTATTTTCAGTGACCTTGAGTTTTTTTTTTTTTTTTGTCTATTTTTAGGCTTGTATTAGTTTGATATTGACATTGGTGACAAGGATTATGGAAATTCTATGGTATCAAAGATTTTAATATCATAAAAACCTTTTAAAAGAAAAAAATATCTATATCGTGATATGTATATATCGTTATCGTGATATCAAATAAGTCATATCGTGATGAAAGATTTTGGTCATATCGCCCACCCCTAATTCCAGGTATTTGGTGAAAGACTAGTAGGGTTGGGCAGTATGGTAAAAATAACATTTCAACTTTTTTTTTTCAGAACGTGTGACCGATTCGAGATAACAATGTCCATTTTTAACACTGTCTAGTCAACTTAAAATGTAACTACAACAGTAACATTCTCTTTATTAAAACTTGCAAAACTGCAAAATATTTCTTAGACAAAATGGAAACGCATTTCTTGAGGTCAACTCAAAAAATCAAGGCAATTTAAATTAAAAATGACAAAGTATAACACCAGCAGTAGGCTGTGATTAACAGTAAAGTTTTGTAAAATATACAAAGAAAATAACAGCACCAGCTTGTCACCATCCTGCAAACATGAATATCAAACATACAGTAATTATTATTTACAGGTTGTTTAATTCCACTACACTGCTTTTCCATTGTTTTTTCTATTTAAACATGCGCCTGATGGAGGCGTTTGACCATTGCGCTTGCGTTTCGCATGGCTTTCTAAAAATGTGGTGCTTAAGTTTAAAGAAGTTCAACTGGTGACTCATAACCTTTTTCCTACTTCAATGCCCATGTCTCATTTTATTTTTCAATGCAAAAACTCATTCTTTGTAAACAGGCGCTTAAGACTGGTGATATGTTCCATCTTACAATTTTTCATAGAGCATGTTACATGTAAGTAATCATTCTTTTCTCCTAATTCTTATCACTGGTGTATTGTTTGCTTATATTTCTAATCAAAACTGCAATTCTTCAATAAAAAAAAAAAAAAAAAAAAAAAGAGGCAAAATATTACATATTCATTGTAATCGTGGCAAAATATTACATATTCATCCAAAATAAATAAATTATATATCACCCAGCACTACTCAAAGGAAATCCAATCTACAGCCAAACAGCTTTATTTTGTTGTACTTTTTTATGAGTATGCTTATTCATAATCACAAACTCCAGGACTTTCAACATCAAGCAGAAAATTATGATTAAATTGTGTGTGTGTGTGTGTGTGTGTGTGTGTGTGTGTGTGTGTGTGTGTGTCTGTGTGCGGCCCCATCATCCCAGAGGGTCTGAGGCAATCGGATCAACCCTCAGCTGAGCCGCCCAGGCCAGACAGAAAGGAGGGGGTTTATGGTGGGAGCATGGTGGGGGAGGGGTGCCCAAGAAGAGAAAGTGGCACATACTCCCTCCCACATTACCATACAATAGGCTTGGGACACCCATGTCATCACACCACCGCCCTTATACAACGGGGCTTTGTGTTAGCGGTAAGCGCCATGTGATAAGATCACGTATATGCAGTGCGTTCACACTGGCTTATCACTATCTAATTAGTGAGTGCCAAAACAACATCTCAGATCAGATTCTGACGTAAACAAACATCCCATCTCTCGGCTATGCGCACTATTGTGTTTGCTCTAAACAAATTTTAATTATAGGAAAGAGCAATCCACAAAATGGTCTCGAAAACTGAATTGTTTGTGCATGTTTGAGCGCCCCTGGAAGAGTTGTAAATGGCTTCTCTAGAAGGAACAGTGAGGATTAATGAGTTGTCTAGCTGGGCCAAAAGAGAGAGCAGGATGGTTCATCTCCTGATTCTGGAGAAATCTGTCATGCAGCCACAGTTGGAACTGGAGCTAGAAAATTGTGCTGAACGCACTGACATTCAAATTCTCTATTAATTAATAAATTAGTAAATCTAAACTGTTTTTTTTTTTTCTTCAATATCACTTTTTACAAACTGATACAAGATCATCATTATGATTTCACCATTATTGCTGGAGCTGGACAAATAAAATAAAGAAGAGGTCAGGTAACACTATGTTCAGCAGGGATTGTTGAAAAAAACTTTTGATTTAAATTAATGATTTAAAACATCTAAAATGGCAAAAAATGTATGTATTGCAGTAGATCAACTACTTTTAAGTCTTAATTTTTTTATTATTCACTGTGGTAGTAGGGCTGCACGATATTTTGCATGCGACAGTCATGCGCATCTCGTCAGTAAAGCCGGTTCCGTGATTAGCGTTAAATCTCCATCACCTGTTTTCAAATGGAGTGGCATTTAATACACTGAGCCGTAGTTCACTGACAAACTACGCAATTCGCGCTCAGAATCGCAGATGAATCGCCTGCGATATTGAACATGATATTGCATAGCTTGTCAGTGAACTACGGCTCAGTGTATTAAATGCCACTCCATTTGAAAACAGGTGATGGAGATTTAGCGCTAATCACGGAACCGGCTTTACTGACTAGATGCGCATGACTGTCGCATGCAAAATATCGTGCAGCCCTATGTGGTAGGGTATAAAAATTACCTTGTTTTCTTGATGCACTGATTAAAAATCTATAATTTTAAATGTTTAAACATTTAAGAGTCATGTTAAGCTACTTTAAAGTTTAGTAAATCAATAGTATAGGTCAAAAAAACATTTTAATATGCTAAATTAATTATTTTAAATACAAAGATAATTAACAAGTATATTACTGTATAATTCTTGCTAATTCATGCCTATATGCAATCGGAGATTTTAAGAATTTTAAGTATTTTAAGAATCCTATAGATGCATTTAGAACAAAAAACTGATTTTCTCTGTTAATTCCAAAAAGTACATTGTGAGGAATGTCACATATTGCAATGCTAAACAAAATAAATGAAGTGAATTAATTTTTATATATATATATATATATATATATATATATATATATATATATATATATATATATACACACATACACACACACCCACACACATGCATATATACATACATACACACACACACACACAGGGCTCTCTGCTTCACTCTCCACTGTACTGCATGTGACACTGGCCGTCAATGAAATCATAGTAATCACTGTCCCCTCAAGCAATAAACAACACTATTACTGGTTCTATGACACTATATATGTCCCATTTTTTTGTCCATAGAAGCTGCAGATCCTTTAAAGGCCTACCTTAGATTGTTATCTACTGTATATTCCCTGATCTGCCTGTTTACAGTTGAGGTAGTAAAGCACTTGGAAATATAACCATTATCATTCCAATAAACTGTACACTGGATTGCCAGAATCTACCAAATCTAAAAAAGATAGTAGCAAAGCAGTCTGCTGTGTATGTGTGTGTGTGCTTTCCCTCCAACTTGTTTGTATTCATTTCTTTAATGCTGTTGAGGAACTTCTGAGGGCTGAGCCTGCTGTGTGACAGCTCAGTGATTCTAATTGGGTGTTAGTATTGGCGTGAGAGCGGGTGATTACAGCTGACAGCATCTCTGCCAGGCCCTTTGAAGCTATATACAGCACTTGTGCACTGAGATGCACAGAACTATGAAAATTCAGGCTGAGATCTCTACAGGAAGTGCAAGATCTGTGGGTCTGTGAGGATCAGAACACTGTCTAGACAGACTGTATCTACTCAAAATGCAACAAGGGTGAAATTTACCATATTAGTTGTTGATATGATAATAAACGAGGCACTGTTCTTCGTTGCCTGTCATGTTTCATCCCAGTAGGGCTTAACTTTTTTTTTTTCTACACTAAATAGATGCCACTTATAAGTGCATTTATTCTAGTGGATATAGCACAATATATCCAAATGCTTGTGTATCTCTTGCAATAACATTTATATTGTTGTTTGGCAGGGTTAGGAACTGGGGTTACAAAATCGACAATTATTTACGTTCACCCAACAATGCAAGAAAATAAGAGAGGCAACCTGTTAAATCACTTATGGTGTATAATACAGATATAAATAGGTGTTCATAAAATTCATATATACATAAAGTATGCATACAGTCACACAAACAAAAACTAATTCATTCATAAATCAATTAATTAATAAAGCAGAAAAAACCTGTATATAACAAATGGATCTCTTGAGAGAGGAGGAGAGGAAATGTTTTGGCATACACTCTTAAAAATAAAGGTGCTTAAAATGTTCTTCACAGCGATGCCATAGAAGAAGCATTTTTCGTTCCACCATTTAGTCAAAGGTTCATTAAAGAACCATCTCTTTCTTACCTTTTTATAATCTGAATCTTTGTGAAACAGAAAGGTTCTTCAGATGTTAAAGGTTCTTTTTGGAACCATTTAGACAAAAAAGGTTCTTCTATGACATCATGAAGCACCTTTATTTTTAAGAGTGTATGGCTATTTTACGCTACAGTTGAGGACAGTATTAAACAGCTTTTCAGCTGCTTCTGCCTTTTCTTGTGAAAAATGTAATCAACGGCTCATTTAATTGTCCATTGTCAACATCTAACATTTGTAAATGTTTATGTTTATATCAAAATATAATTATTGCAACCCTCCCCATCAGTTTTTGCTGTCTCAACTAGTATTAGACTGCTATATGGTCAATATAAGCGGGTTAAGTACTGGTGGCTATACCATTCAGATACACTGATAATGCACAGGATTGTCAGTTGACCGATGGCCACAAAAATCTAATGAAAATCAAAATATTTCATTCAGAAATGAAGAAAAATGTGACCCTGGACCACAAAACCAGTCTTAAGTCACTGTGGTATATTTGTAGCAATAGCCAAAAATACATTGTATGGGTCAAAATTATCGATTTTTCTTTTATGCCAAAAATCATTAGGATATTAAGTAAATTTCATGTTCCATTAAGATATTTAGTAAATTTATTACCGTAAATGTATCAAAACTTAATTTTTGATTAGTAATTTGCATTGCTAAGAACTTCATTTGGACAACTTTAAAAGCAATTTTCTCAACATTTAGATTTTTTTGCACCCTCAGATTCCAGATTTTCAAATAGTTGTATCTCATCCAAATATTGTCCGATCCTAACAAACCATACATCAATGGAAAGCATAATTATTCAGCTTTCAGATTATGTATAAATCTCAATTTCGAAAGATTTACACTTAAGACAGGTTTTGTTGTCCAGGGTCACAAATAAGAACTGTTTGCTGTATTAAGTCACCATAATTCAGCACTTTCATGACAGAGAGTGAATAAAATGTGTAAGTAGGGACAGTTAAATCTGCTAAAAAATAATTTAAAGGAGCTTTTACCACAGCTTAAGTAAATGCATGGTTGCAAGTTTAAAATTCTAATTTAATGAGTTGCCAACATTATTCTGATTAATTATGCTGACATAATGATGTTGTTGATAATTACATTAATCTAATATTGTGTGTAATGTTTTTTTTTTTTTTTTTTGAGCCAACACATTCTTTTTAGACTGTAGATGTTTTTTTTTTTTTTTTTGTACTAGGCCCTTCTTTTTTATGACAACCTCACACCACTCTTTTTCTAACACACTGACTGAGCTACAATAGAAATATGTACACACACACAAAGCTATAATTATCCCAAGCGGTATTAAAAATTGACTGACAGCTTTAAGAAGTACCTGAAATCACAATGCCAATGGCATGACATCATGCAAAAAAGTGGTTTGATAGTATAAAAATAGAGTAGAGACAGATGGCAGAATATTGCCCAGCAGGCTCAGACCACATTTACTCTGAATCTTCTCTGAACAATCCTAGAACCCTTTTACATCACTTGCATTATTCATGAGCAAGGTTTTCTTTGTTAAAAAAAGTATATTCGTGTCGTTTGATGGCACCGACTTAAAATCCCACAGGTCAAGCACTTCTCCTCAAGAGCAGTCACAACATAAGAAACGTGCCTCGGATGGAGAGAAAGTGTGTGTTTGATAAAACAAATGACAGCACTACAATATAGCATAAAAGTTTCCATGACACCTTGAGATTTTATTAATTTACATTTTCTTCCCTCCGGATAAGTCTTAAAATATCAGATTTTCCATGACTGTGGGATCCCTGTACATCATTAGCAAATTAATTCACTGTTGTTCACTATACCTGTAAAATTAATGAAGCTGAATAAAAGCTTTCATCGAGATACTTGGCCTTTATTAAATTGTGAATAGCGACTGCCATGCTTGTTGAAAACATCTTTATGACACTCTGACAAAGCAGTGGCTATTTAACTTGCGTTCATCAAAATCATCATTTAATTTCACACATTCTGAAATGGCTTTAAGGCATTGTAGATGCACACTGCCTTCAAGAAGTGAATATTACATCTCAAGGTAATATTTAGTCATCCATATTAGTATTTTTATTTATTTATTTTTTTACAATTTGAGTGCCCTGAAAAAAAAAGTAAATAAAAATGATCTAAATAGCTTTCCAAAACATCTTTAAAGGTTTGGCACAAGCACACAACAGATGTACAACATGTTTACACTGAAACAGCTCAGGACATCAATCAGAGGGTTTCTAGCCCAGAGGACATCATTGATCAAGAGGCAGGAAGAAGCGACATATTTCGAATGAGTACACAGAGCTATCATACTTTTGAAGATACGTGGCAAAGACGACACAACAAAAGAAGCAAAAGATCAATAGTACACAGAATCTCATTCTGAATCCCTCTTCAAAGTCCTTCTTCTGTCACTGAATGATTACCTTTCTAAAAGTGAAAACAAATCTTCAATTCTATGACATCACGACTTAAAAAAAAATAGTCAATGTCTGCATGGTATTTCTATTATTTCTTCAGAATGGCTGCTCTCTTCAGTAACATGAACAGACACTAACAATGCAATAACATTCTGGAATCAGGACAAAGTTATTTTCCTAAGGCAGGGGTGGGGAACGTTGATCCCGGAGGGCGACTCTCCTGCAGAGTTTAGCTCCAACCCTGAAAAACCCTGGAAAAAAATACCTAAGACCTTGATTAGCTGGTTCAGGTGTGTTTGATTAGGGTTGGAGCTAAACTCTGCAGGGATACCGGCCCTCCAGGATCAACGTTCCCCACCCCTGTCCTAAGGAGAACATAAAAATATGAACATAAATTATTTGCATTTCTCTCATTGAAATTGCCTCTCTCAGAACTGCATTCAAAAGCCACATTTATGTCATAACAGGAATTTGGAAGTCCAACTCTGTTCTGTGGGTGACTGTCACTGTGACCTATTCACTAAGACCATATGAAACGTGATTTATCCAGTCTGCAACAATAGCTAAATAATGTTAGTGAGCATATGAATCCGCAAATCAAAGCACAGAGAATCGATTTTACTTCTACATTAGAGTTTATGCAGTTAACGAGAGTGTTTGAATGATGGCCGCGGAGAAAGAACGAGGCAATCCCAAGTATTTAATTTCACTATGCACTGTAGCATGTCCCAAGAGCGAGATCAATACAGTTTCCATCCAAAAACTGCCTCCAGGTCAAGCCGTGGCTTAATTTATGCACTCAAAGGAGTGTAATTACTTTTTTGATTTATGATATCAAGAAGTTTTGATGCCAAAGCTTTAATGATATGCTACAGCAGTTCAATTATACATTTTAATAAAAATCATATTGTGGCCATGGACTCAGTCTCAACAAACCATGGCACACACATTCATATAGGCATAAAAACTTCTTTATATACATTGGAAGTGCATCGCTTGTCATGGTAGCTTATCTGCCTGCTGATCCACTTATGGAAACTAAAGATGAGAATTAATCCAGAGCACTCTGCCATCTGCTGAAGATGAATGATTTATCTATCTTAACCCCCACAAGCAGCCAGTTTTCATGTGATGCTGTCTGTGTTATAATCAAACTGTTCAAATCACTGACTAATGAAGTCTCTATATCCACAGCCAGGTGTATCTTCCTTTCCCTTCTCTCTTACCACCCTAGTAACTACTTCCATCTTTATTCCCAGTGAGAACAAGACGATTCCAAAAGAAAAGGCCATCAACAATGAGAACTGGAAAGCTAGAGCTGAAATTCATTCATAGACAGAGCGAGCGAGTGATAAGGAGAGCTGGACTGGGTTTGAGAGAATCCCTCGCTGATGGTCCCCATGGGCAGTCTTTAAACACTGTTATTGTGAAGTGCTTCCTCACATGAGTGAAGTGGAAATAATTGATTTCCACAGAAAACGCTGAAGGACTGCACATCTGTTGAGCAGTTTCTGTAGGCTGTGTGTAAGTCATTTCATTGTGGGTGTTAACAGCTAAAACCAGCATCAGGAGAAACCAACACACCTTCTATTAAAAGTCTATATGAATTGAATTCAGACTCTCTCGTATCACGCCTTACGCAACCTCTTCAAACACATGGCGTTTTGATCAACAGCTGTTTGTAACTCGTATTTTGAGGCGATAACAAGAAAGAGGGGTGCAGTATGGGTTAAAAAGACATCGTTTCGCATGCTCAGTGCCGCCCTGATTTCCTCTCTCTCTCTCAATCAGAAGTGGGTCAGTTATGGCAGGCAAGCAGTGCCTTTACTTAAAGAAGAGCTGCGGTTGCTCATAAGCACCATTTTGATGACACATATCCACTCATGCCCTAGCAACTAGCCTTATTCTTTAAACTCCCCCTTTCCCCACCTTATATTTGCTGCCTATTGTTCTTCAGCACGTCCAACTACAGCAATAATAGAAAAATGAAAGCATGAGAGTGGGCGTGTGAGTGGGAGAAACACTGCGGGGCTTATTTAAGACTAAACATCAAAAATATTGGACACCTCCTCTCACCTGCACATAAATTCACTGAATTTCTAATGAATCCCAATCAACATTCTCACATCTGGCATATAGTATTCTCATAAGTCATTCTTAATACATGCAACACCAGACGCCCTCTCCCACACGCCTCCCAAGCCAAACACATCACAAAAGCTGTGGCTTTAAATCAGATGAGTGACAATCGTGTAAAGTAAACAGTTTAAGAGACAAAGGCAGTAAACAGCCTCACTAATCTAATCTGACCCGAGTACTGTTTTGTAATGGCTGCATTGTGGTGATAACCAGAGCAGCCCAATGATGGAAAGAAAGAATGAGCGGGGGAAAGAAAAGAGAGCTGTGACAAACCCTCATTATCCATAAAGACAAGCACAAAAAAAGCAAATGACACAAATGAGCGCACTGACAATTGCCAATCCCACAGACTGACTAGTGCACTTGAAACCACACCAGCACCAATTGACAGAAGCACTGATCTTTATCAACACCAGTGCAAATTGTGCTGAAGCCTTTAACAATACAACCACTGATTCTGAAGGCTGTAAAAAATATCATAAAGTAATTAGTGGCAGTCAGAATTGTTCAAAAGAGCCTTGCCTGATTGAGATTGTAAACACGTATGCATCAACACAAAGACAAGCGCGCATGATAAGAGGAGGAGGAGATGATGAAGGAAAGTAATTTGACACAATACCTTTCTGTGTCTGTCCCTCTTCCATGTTCTCTTCCATTGTGGATCAAAGCGCGGATTATAGAAGTGGATGAAACGTAACAATGCCTATACGGTCAAGTGGATGAGCGTCTGTGCGCGCGGTGGAGAGATTGAGCGCGTGTGTGTGGAAGAGCGCGAGCGGGCGTGAGTGTGTGTGTGTTCGTGCGTGAGGTGGCTCCGCTGCTCCTCTTCTCGACCGCAGATATCAGTCAACGCGATCTTCAGCTGTCGGTTTATCTGTCTCTCAAACGCTGTCCATTGCAAAAGAAATCAGGCGCGTTTTCAAATATTCGTTGACTTCACAAATAGGCGCGTCGCGCGTGGTAATTATCTCTAAGACGTTTGGTTTTTATAACGAGAGATTTGAGACACTCCGAACCTTGCAATGCAGGTGTTTTAAACAACTGAGCTCTTTTCTAGCGCTGGTGTAAAATGCACCGCATTGAAAACAACTCCCCGCACTAACAGATGGATGGGTGTATCCTAGTAACCAGCAGGGCCCCCTCCCTTCATCATGAAGACTCCAACATACAGTACACACACACACACTCCACACCGTGGTCCCTGTGCCATCCTGTGGACAGTAATGTGTGTTTTGCGTTGACAGATACATTTAATCTCTCCTAAAATTAGATTAGTAAATTGGGGTTTTTGAACCCTAAAGAAAGCTATTTATTATACTGGATGTCATACATGATAATGCCCTTTATTACTATTATCTTAAAAAGTATAATTAATTGCAGCAGCATTAATCAGTTATTATTACTTGCTTGATCTTGACATAAATGCACCATTTGTTAGACAAACTTGTTTGTCTTTAGAAAAGTACTTAATCCACAATAATTCCATAATACATAAACTTTTTGGTTTTGCTCATTACTACTCAATAATCAGTCATCTGGGTGAAATGC
The DNA here is from genome assembly GCA_036784905.1 of Acrossocheilus fasciatus. Classification (NCBI taxonomy): domain Eukaryota; kingdom Metazoa; phylum Chordata; class Actinopteri; order Cypriniformes; family Cyprinidae; genus Acrossocheilus; species Acrossocheilus fasciatus. Next base: position 26,372,615 of record CM071938.1, read on the forward strand.
AGACTAATTCCACTTGTCTGATAAAAAGAAAATTAATGGTAATACTTTGAAGTATGGCCTGTGCATGCAGGCCTGGGAGAATGAATGAATGAATGAACAGACACAGAGAGTTGGTGCTCTACCAAAGCATTCTTAACTTTACTCGGGAAGATAGGACATATTTATACAAACAACATCAGGCCGTATGTTTCGGACATCATCAAAGTATTCAGTTATACGTTACATTATATAAATAGGAAAGAAATATCATTGCTGATTAAAAGGTGTAAGTAATATGTCTGCATATGTACTTGTCTAGCTGGTTTCAGTTCCTCACCAACGCAGCACAAAGTGTATGTGTAAAAGAGTAGGAAGTAGGCCTACATTAAGTATGTCTATCTGAGAGATAAAAGGACAGAGAGTGAAGCCTTGAAATAATATTATTTAACCATACAAATGTATTCACAGTAGCAAATGCATGTTATGTTAATTGCAATTACTGAAATATTTTGCATTAATAGTGTTAATATGCAGTGTTGTGACTATAGTGCCACAGCAGTGCGCTTTCTTTGTAAAGGTTCCTGTCACCTCCAGCTGTTCTGATCAGTGTCAATGACACTCTCACAAGCAGCTTGAAAAATGAACATTTGTTGTCACAATGCTACCAACAGACTTGAGAACCTAGCAACATAAAGAGTTCTGAAATGGCAAAAGAACAACTGAGCAATCCATAAGGGAAAAAACGGCAATGTCAAGCAATGAATGTTTAACTATGCTATTTATGTCTTTATAGACTCAAATGTTGCCTTCACACTTTCCATCTTAAGTCATCAAACTGTATAATGTGAGATAATAAATGTATACGGTCACTTCTTTACATAAAGATAAGCTGCTTTATTTTTAATTTCCCATAAATCATTTCAAGCAGCAATGAATTTTAAGCCCAGAACTCTCAGGACCTCCTCTCGAGAATGTGCATGTTAATGTGTGCGCATGTTTCTAGAGCACTTGTTGCCGACTTAGACATAAATATGTGCATAGTTTCTCTTATAGTTCACTTAATCACTAATCACTAACACACAGTACTTCCACTTTACCTCACAACCTGCCATTTGGTTTCTGATTGGCTGAGATGCTCACAGGGGATGAGTCATACGTTACAACCTCACAGCAACTCATACTTCTGTAAGAATGTGCCTGCAATGCTCTAGATGTGGTAACTGTTTGTGAATTGAATTTTGAATGCTATATACCACTATTTATAAGAATTCATTTCTTTGATGCATGCAAAGAAAATTATTCTTATTCATTTTTAATGAAATGTATATATTTTGATTAATACACAGCACATATATATAGCTCGTTTAAAAACTAGAACAGTTCAACATAACACATGATGTTACAGGAGAGTCAAAAATGGATGCTAGGCAAGTCATTAACATGGACTGTGGTACATGCTGCCAGCTGGCTTGCGTTTTAAGAAGATTAGCTGGAATGCCTTGTTATGTTATCATAAAATTATTTCTCCAAAATGCAGTCAGTGCTGAGAATCAAATAGATGTGCTGTGTGTAGACTTCTCTGAAGTTAATTGGGTTTTCCTTCTCTGTCAAAGCTCAATAAAGTGATTCATTATTGTCAATTACAACACTGGCCTGCAAACACAACAGTTGTTTTAATTCCAGTTCTCCATTTAATCAAAATCAGGCCTAAGAAATCTGCAACAATTAGATTTATTTAACAAAAAGGGCATTTAATAGATGTCATGTATGTATTTGTTAAGGTGTAGAAATTACAGATAATGCTTTACCACATCTGCAGTTAGTGAACTGATTACATCTGACTATAACATAGAGATTGATTTTCTACAGGAAGATCACTGATGTACTGCACTGCTGTCACCTGCCATCAGTCTAAATGTCATTGCATCTGCATATACAGTACAAAGTGTCTTCCATTTGCATCCCAGACACATTTGCAATTTCCATATTTTGGTTAATGCATTTAGTTTACATGTTTGCACTCAAAGATGTCCCATACACTACTAGCCAACATGTTTTTGAAAGTCTATTATGCTCACCAAGGCTGCATTTATTTGATCAAAAATAGAATAAAAACAGTAATAATGTAAAATATTATTACATTTTCAATTTACAAGATTCTTTAGAAATCGTTCTAATGTGCTCATTCAAGAAACATTTCTTTTTGTTATCAATTTTGTAAACAGTAATTCGGTCTCCCAGGCCCCGTTTACACTGCGTTTTCATTTTAAAAGGGCTTTTAACCTTTGCTACAGTTACGCCTATCGTTTACACTACTCCGTCGTTTTCAAGGTCGAAAACAGAGACTTTTGAAAACACTGCAGACCCCGTTTTAGTTTGAAAACTCCGGGGGTTGCGTTTCAGTGTAAACGGACCAAAACGGAGACTTTTGAAAACGATGGCATGGCTGCCCACATTTTCTTTGCGTATCCTTGACGGCCGTGTAAAAAATAACATCATGCTCATTGTTGTACCCATAGATATGTATGGGTAAATTCCCTATTTGACCGCTCCAAGCACACAGATGCGTCTGCCATCTAAATAATAGGGAATCTACCTATACATATCTATGGTTGTACCTGCATGAATGGCCACGTGACATGCATTTTCGGTGAAAACACCAGTGTAGACGAGGATCATTTTCGTTTAATACGCTGTTTTAAAACAAAAATGCACAAGTCTAAACTGGGCCCCAGTTCCTAAATATAGTCCTGGTATAGTTTTTTTTTTGTTTAAAAGCTCCCCCATCCCTGCAAAGGATCACTAAATCTTAAGCCCCGTTCACACCAAGAATGATAACTATAAAGATAACGATATTAGCATCCACACCAGTGAACGATATCGTCTGTTTATTCTAAGCGCATTTGCGTCTGGCGCTAAATTCTCGAGCTTGTTATAACAGGATGGATTCTGATTGGCGGTCAATGTTTGTATTGTTTATCAGCTGGAAAAAATCGTTCTGAAAGTGATTATCGATATCACGGCCAACGATATCAAGTCTCTGTGCCTTTATCATTATAGTTGTGGTGGGGACTCTGCTATTCTTTAATATTGAGAACGATTTTTAGAATTATATCTTTATCGTTATCTTTATAGTTATCGTGCTTGGTGTGAACTGGCCTTTAGACAGCAATTGGGTTCTTGGTCAAAGACTATAAAATAACCAAGACATGTCACTCGTATAGTTTTGAATGGGGAAAAATGCAATGCTCAATAAGGCTGCTCAATCACAGGAAGCCCCGCCTTCTGAATGAAAGAGCCAATCCCTAATCTGTAAAGTCAACGCGTCACTGCAGCTGCTGTTAGAAGTCCTGGGTGCTATAGAAACAGTCAGCGTTCTGAGACGTGCGCTTAGGACTGTGCATGCGCACTGGCTGATTTAGCCTGAAAAATAAGTTATTTGAGCAAAATAAACAACATTTATGATACAGTTGTTGTCAGATTTCTTTGGTGATTTCAAATATGAAATTTAATTGTAAGCTTAATGAACAGTTTTGGAGAATTTGATGTTTCCCCATTCAAAGAGATAGGAGCTGCACTTGGATGCCCGAGAGGCGTTTCAAAGATGGCCGCCGAGAGACATGACTTGTCTTAAAGAGACTTTGGTTCTTGGTCACCTCCATGACCAAGACCTTGCTGATTTGAATCAATACAAAATTGAACAACCAGCAAACTGTGGGAGCAGTCTTAGGGTTTTCAAATTTCCAACATATGACATTTGTAGAAGTCATTTTTTTCCTCTCCTCGAAACCTTCATTTCATGACTTATATAGACAACCTTTTAAACCAGATAAATGTCACAGGTGTCACAGATATGCATCAAAGGCCAGCTGATGTAGAGGAAAGAACCAAAACCAAACAGAACCGTAACTTCTTATGAGTTCAAATATTAGAACCAGTTTATGTTTAATATTATGTTATTGTATTAATATGCTGATTAAATCAAATAAATCACATCACATTTCATTATTATGGGAGATGAGTATCGCTGAAAGGAGTGGCTTCTGGAGTGTTTTTAATGCTATGCATATTCAAATTACAGTGTCCACAGTGTACTTCAACAGCAATTTTCATACCTCTTTTACAATACAGCATCTGTTTCTGCCAAACTGTCACAACAGAGTTGGTTGAATGTGATGTAAATAATTTTCACATCCCATCTTTATCTGATCACTCACTATAAGTGCAGAGCGAAGAGGATGGAATGTTAAGCCCCATAGGGTCTTGCTGCCAGGGCCAGTATCCAATCAGAATGCCTCGAGCAGCAAGGAAGTGACAGAATTGGGCCTGCACATTTATTACAGAGCTGAGAGCAGACATCCAGTCCAAGATATGGAGAAACAGGACTATGATTTCCTATTGCCTGGTCTTTTGTGAGACAACATTTTGGTAAGGGGGTCATGGTTGTAGCAAATCAGCTCAAATGGGAAATGTATATGAATAACTACAATTAATTATGATTAATTACAATTATTTATATCGGCTGACAGTAATAACTGTAGCAGAATTAAATTGCCATCAACTGGTCTGTTCGTCCAGCGAACATTCAGTGTAAGTTCATATCAACTCTAAGAAAGGATATTTCCGTGGCCACAGAAAATACTTTCCTATTAATGCATTAGAGCCTGTAGCGAGGGTCAAAATCGTAAAGAGACATTAATTTGCAAGGCAGAACCAGAAACTCATGTAATCGGTGCACACAACTTTTATTAACTAAACGCTAACACGCATAACTAATCTAAACAAACAAACAAACAAACATTCACGTGTACATGCAAAGGGGAGCTAAAGTGGATGAATGAAGCCATTAGAGAAACAGAGAATGCAGTTATGGAAAGAGTCAGTTAACCACCTGGGTAAAACCATCAGCGCCGTTTATAACGGGGTCTATAACTTACACTAAACCTTTTCATTTAGTTAAATGTACGATACTTGCACTTCCTTGGTCGTTGGCGAGTGTCCGGAATGCAGTCTCGGATGAAAAGTCTTGATGGTTTCAAGGTTTTGGACTCGCGATCATGTTCTTCCGGGTTGAAGAGTGATGAATTCCAAAAGATGTTATTCTGGCTCAGTGGTGATTGGGAGTTCCTTCCCAGGTAGAAAGTGAAAAAGAGCTAAGAAAGAGATCATCTGAGGACCTTTGGTTGAATAGAAAGTCAAGGCTGCAAGGCCTGGCACAAAAACTTAAGGGTCCAGAAGAGTTCTAGCTCACATCCTCATCTTCTCAGTATCTGAAAAGAACCGCAGACTGGAGGCGTCACTGATGTAAGAGCTTTATCTGATATAGAGGTCACACCTCTGGGTCAAAGAGCCAATGGTGTCTTGAACTTTTGGAGGGAAAGTTTTACGACTCTTTGTCTCTGAACATGGTAATTTGCGTAGATAATTTGCCTGGGTTAATGCACAAACTACTAAAGATTCTTAGGACACTAATATGTTGCATAGGTATCAACATGTAATATTCACTGTCAATTAGATCATCCGAAGACGAATTGATAAGAGACCAAACATGGTATGAGTGAGGTGATCTCAACTAGTGATCTATCGTAAGCATGCATAAGACAGTATACAATACACAAGAAAATATTCAAGAACAGTAATAATATACACAATGACCTGAAGATATGTGTGTTCATTCAAGGAAAGGTTTTTATATTAATTAATTAGAGAAGAGTCCATTTGTATGGCATAATGTCTTTCCTATAGGAAAAAGGTAAAAATACTTTCATGAAATCGCATTCATGTATGATTCCAACCAAAAAAACTGCACAATCCAATTCATTAGTCTCACTATACACTGTGTAGATAGTCTGCAATTACTCTCATTTGGCAACACAAATCAAATTTAACCATACCTCAATCAATTATCCCAGTGTGCATAATAATCTTTGATGACATATTTCTGCTGTGATTGATTTTTGGATTGAGTGGAAGCACGAGAAAGAGAGAGAGGAGAGGAGGATCATGTTAGACACTAATCGGTTTTAATATGCCGAAGATTCCCTAATGAATTCATTTGTTGATTACATTCAGAAAGACCAAGAATAGGCTGCAATGAAGGAAGGATGATTCAAAACATTTCAAAGTAATGGACTCTAATCTTGTCTTCATATTTAAAAAAATACACATTTGATATTTCTATTACTATACACAATATGTATAAATATGTACACACACAGATGGTGCCCAAAAGTCATCCCCAGTTCACTCTCTCTCCTGTGTTTTTCAACCATTCCATTTCTATTGCGAAATCCAAGGATTCCCTTGATACTTAAAATAGCATGCAGAAAACAGGATTGAATACTCATTCATACCCCCCATATTCTTTCATATCACTCTATGAAATACCTTCACTACACTACATCTCATTTCAGAGGTGCAGATGCCAACTGGCTTTATACAAACAGCAGTTCATTGAATTGTATGGTGGGTGGAGCCATAAAAACTGCATGCGTGTCACGATGTTGATCCTGTTCCCAACACAATGGCCTAGAGGAGAGGACTAAATGGATTTTTAATGCTACAATAAATGTGTCGATCATTCATACTAACTGCCGTCTATTGATTTTCCCCTGGATGAGCTCATAGATACACCGGTAATTATTTAATGTTATGCCTATGCTCTTTAGTGCACATAAAAGACGTTTATCTGATTGAAACTAGTTATATGATTCTCTGAACAACTGATCATCACAGATTCTGCATTTGGCTAACTGTGACTCTAAATATGGTTAACTCCCTTTGAATGCCTGAGAATTGAGGACAATGGAATGACTGACGTACATGTGGTGTCATATATTCACATGGACTGAAAGAAGCATTGATGACCTATTTTAGCATACTATAGACAAATCGCTTAAGCCACGTACTTGCTTTAAACGAGCTCTCTTGAGGACTGTATTCACCACATGGCATTCCCATTATGCTGCTTTACAATGATGGATATGTACTCTCCCATCACAGACACAAACACATACGTTAAACATCAAATTCTAGTAAAATGTATGATTTTTAAAAAAAAAAAAAAAGTAAGCATGAAGGTCCACCATAAGCCTAACCAGCAGTGGAGAGTACAAATGAAATCATATGAATACATACAAATTAGCCACCAATTCAGCAAATGTACAATAGCACAAATTGTAATTCTGTAACCCAGCATATCAAGGAGGTCTTAATGTTGCTCATCCAGCTGTAACAATGTCCATAATAATAATTCCACTACTAATGGCCCAGTCTATGTCTGTCTTGATAATAATAAAGCCAAATGAGGTTGGTTATTTTGGCAGAGGTTAATAAGAGACTATGCAGGAAAGATAGAACACACACATATTATATAAATATAATGTCTTGTAAATGGAGATTTTTTTGTGGTTATGTTTATGTACAAAATCTCTGCCTGTGTGAGAATGAACATACTGCAGTCAGATGTCACAGTAAAACACTTCATGTTCAAGTGATATTGCCTATAACAATTCATGATGCTCTAGGAAAGTCTACAGTTAATAAAGTGAAAGTAAATGAAGTCTTGAGTAATTATGATTGGGATTTTGACCTTAGGCAAGAGGGAACGAGACCTCATAACTGTCACCTGAGTTATGAATAATTTAGTCGCTATTTTAATAAACTATAAAAATCACCTGAGAGCTTCTTCCACTAAGCGACCTGGCCTGAATACTGGATGGACAGAAGTACATATGCTTGTATAAAGTAAATGTTTACATTATGATCAATTTAAAACATTTGCAAACCAAAAATACACAGATTTAAGAACTGAAAATTATTACAATTGTACACTGATAAATTATAGATAATCTGTTGGAATATCTAAATATATGGTCTCCTGCAGGAAACACGCCTCTAGTAAAGTTAATGATGACTTTATTACTACTTTAATATGCGTATACACCTCATTAGTAGATTTGCCTATGGTCATACTTGTTCTCTGGATGCTGCTCATCTCAGATGGGACTGACAGTCTATTTTCTGGTTGACAGCTGTTTTTAGCCTAGTTTAATCATTATGAACAAATACATTAAACATAATAAAACAGACAGCTGTGAACTGAGATAAACTGTATCATCATGCCATCTGTGAAACCACAAAGCTCCAATTCCCATTCACTCCTCTCCCATATACTGAATATATTGGGAGTCCACTATGTGAATAGGACTAGTACATTTCAAATGCAGCCCTTGTCCGCATGTCACATAATCAGCTGGCTTTGAACACTATAAATTAGCTTTAGCGTATCACTTGCTGATCACTTGCTCCAGTTTTAGCCTGTAACCATGGCAACAGACTGCTTCACAGATCTCCACTTTCTAGAGAGAGGGAGACTGAGAGAAAGAGGAAACACATACAAACAAGCGAAGGATCTGATTCCACCCCACAACCTTATTGCGCTGCCATTGCAGATAAAAAAAATGGACTTAGAATACAATAAACTGCTCAAGTGATGACATGATTTCGCCCTGGTATCACATTCTCTTGCAACATTAGATTTTTATTAAACTGCCACGTACCACAGCACAACTGACCTCTATAATGAATAGGTGGGCTTAAAGGGGTCATCGGATGCAAAATTCACTTTACAAGTTGTTTGAACATAAATGTGTGTTGGAAGTGTGTGTACACATCCACCCAGTGTTTTTTTTTTAAATCCCCTTTCTCAAATCAGGTTGTTCTGAGATTCCTGTCAGAATGACGTAGTTCTGTACAGACCCCTCCCACGATAGTTGATTGACAAGGCCGTCTTTCATTAAACCCGCCCTGAGTGAGCTGAGAGCTGTCTGCCATTGTGTCGACTCCAGTGCAGGGGAAGACAAGAATGTCTCCAATTAAACAACTGAAGCGTTTTGTTGTTGAATGTAATAATGAACATAGCAGTCGTTATTTATTCCCGACATCTGAGCCGCTGAAGACACAGAGGATTAACATTACGGGAATGCACCGATTCCCGATCTGCCTAAATACGTCTATGTTCATGCGAATCATTCGTGATCCAGCTTCATCTACAGAAGAAGTGAGTATAAGGTTTTTTTTTTTATAATAAACCTTTGCAAATCGCCTTTCCTAATAATGTGCTAGTTAACCTGTTTTGCAGGTGAAGTTTACAGTCTGCTCGTCACCTCACGGAAGAGAGGGGCGGGGTCAGCAGAGTTCATTAGCATTTAAAGCGAATGGCTCGCTGAAAACAGAGCTGATTTTGACAGGGTAAAAAAGGTGTTTTTTACACTACCATTGAGAAATGTTAACCAAAGTATGTTATAGACTTTTCATTAAGACCCTAAAGAATCATATCAACTTGTGGAAAATGGGCATCCGATGACTCCTTTAAGGCCATACCATGCATGGATTGCATACCATGACAGGACAGCATCAACCAGCAGAGACTCTGCCATGTCATTTATACAAAGATTTGTGCTATTAAGCTGGACAAGTTTACATTGTTTACACTTGAGAGCACAAAAAGAACAATAATGCAAAACGCACATATCCAAAACAAGTGAAGATGAACTTGTTATTAATCGGTTTTATTAGGCACAACATGAAGGGAAGTTTAGTTGTTTAGCAACAATGCAACTTGCCACATTAATCCAATGAATATCACTATTTTACAATGATTTTGAACATGGCTCATCCAATCAGAAGTTAGAGACTTTATATTGGTGTTAATGTTTGAAGTGTCAACATGGAGCTGTTTGTGTTGCACGTAGATCAGAACTATATTTGTGATGCTGTATATACCATGACCTTGTTATAAAATTACTCATACCATGATATCATACCATGAAGATTTTGTTCATACTGCCCACTCCCAGGTCACATAGGAATGGGTCAACAAAAGGATGCTACCCCTCATCTCTCTCTCTCTCTCTCTCTCTCTCTCATTTTTCTTGTTTGACCATATCAGCTAGTAATCTGAAAATGATAGTAAATTATCCCATTTTTTCCAGGTGTTTACTATGTTGTTATCTACAGCTGACACTACACCGATCAGAGTGATGTTGTTGTAAATCACGCATGAACTGTCATAATGAAATCATAAATTATGGCCTCTCTCAGTCAAAAGGCTATAATGCTCCACCTGCAGCAAGAAAATACACTTTTATTAGCAACAGTTATAAATTGTTTAAAGAAAAAACGGATATAGCTGAATGTTTGGTCCCACTTTATATTAGGTGGCCTTAACTACTATGTACTTACATTTAAATTAATCATTTGATACAATGCACTTATTGTGTACATACATGTTTTTACATTGTACTTATATTTTTAAAAATACCTTTATGTACTTACATCTGTAATTAATTTCTGTAATTACATTTATAATTACACTGTCAACCCATCCCTTACACCTTAACCCACTCTTAAACCTACCCACACTACCAAACCTGTTCCTAACCATACCCATATCACACCTCAATAGCAGCAGAAGTGTTTTGCAATACAATATCAACACAATAAGTGCATTGTACTTATTTTTTGATGTACTGTAAGTATATAGTAGTTAAGGCCACCTAATATAAAGTGTAACCGAATGTTTAAATAAAAACATATTTCATAGTGTACAGGTGCATCTAAAAAAATTAGAACATCGTGAAAAAGTTATTTGTTGTTGTAACATTTCTAAAAGTGAAACTTTCATATATTCTAGATTCATTACATGTAAAGCAAAACATTTTAAATGTTTTTTGTTTTAATTTTTATGATTAGAGCTTACAGCTCATGAAAGTCAAAAATACTGTATCTTAAAATATTAGAATATTTCCTAAGATCAGTCAAAAAAAAAAAAAAAAAAGGATTTGCAAAACAGAAAAGTTCAAATTCTTTAAAAGTACGTTCATTTTAGGGATCTAAAATGAATACAGTCTAGTCGGGTCTAGTTGACTAGTCGACTAAACAGTACAGCTCCTGCTAGTCGACACTGAAATCAGTAGTCGATTACACAAAAGAAAAAAATACCATAATTTTAACATTACATTTAAAACATTTTAACAACAAGCTAAAATAAAACTTTTGAAAAATAATAAATATCAAAATATTTAATTGTATAAATATCTTTAAAAGCGTATCTGGGCGGAAACTACATTTTTACCTCAGACCTCGCATGCCTTTTCTTCTCGTCAGTTGCAGCGAGCTCGAAATGACCAGCGAAGAACCAGCAAGGTGTGGGATTATTCTGAATTAGAAGGAAACGGAAAAGTTTGCTGTGTAATGTCAAATTGGCTTACAATAACTCTACTGGAGCGATGCGTAATCATATTCAATACAGGCACGTATGCGTTAGCTTGGAGGCTAGCCAAAGCCAGCAATGTCAATGTCATACACTACAACCCGCCGCTGCGGTTCAAAACTGTCTGCTTGCTTGTAGTTATCTCTCTGCGTGCCTGTAACTTCAGTTCCTGCCGAGTGCGTTTTTTTTTTTCCAAGAGCAGAATCGCCTCTAGTCCTGTCTTTCGCCAGACCACGTTGACATGTTAAATTCACTGCGCATCAAATGCGAATGGTCTGAGTAAGTAAAACGAGCATTGTTTTGTTTTTAGACAATATAGCCAACATGAAGTACATTTTTAAAAGACATTTTAATGCTATTACTTGATAAACTTTCCCATTGTTTTTGACTTGTGTTTTAATATGTTGGCTAATGTTATATGAAAATGAAGAATTCTGTCAGTCTATTTTCCATTTCTGCATTGCTCCAGCTGATCTAAATAAATAAGCTATGCACTGGTTTATGTTGAGCGTATGCTCTTCTTTATTTTCTGTTTAACGACCGCCTAAAATTAAATGATAATGTGAGGCAAGCATACGGTATAATCGTGACCTATTTTTAGCAGATTTCATTGAGGGATTTGACAGTCTGATGCAACGATCAAGTATTTCAAGTGTAGGCTGTTACAGACACACAGTTTTTTTGTTTTTTTTTGTTTTTTTTTGCCATTTTTGGGGGGTTTCTAGCTTTTAGACTAGTCGGATACAAAGCTTCCGTTTAAAACGACTGTCAAATTAGTCGTAGTGCACATCCCTAGTTCATTTGAACTCAATACTTGGTCGGGGCTCCTTTAGCACAAATGCAGCATCAGTGAGGTGTGGCATGAAGCGGTCAGCCTGTGGCACTGCTGAGGCACTATTGAGCCTTCAGCTCATCTGGATTGTTGGATCTTTCTCTTGAAAATATCCCATAGATTCCATATGGGGTTCAGGTCAGGCATGTTAGCTGGCCAATCAAGCACAATAATATCATGGTCAGCAAACCACTTCGAAGTGGTTTTGGCACTGTGGCCAGGTGCTAAAGTCCTGCTGGAAAAGGAAATCAGCATCTCCATAAAGCTCCATCTGCTGGATGGAAGTATAACGTGCTCCAAAATCTGCTGGTAGACGGCTGCATTGACTTTGGATTTGATAAAACACAATGGACCAACACCAGCAGACATCACGGCACCCCAAATCATCACTGACTTCAGAGACTTCACACCGGACTTCGAGCAGCTTGGATTCTGTGCCTCTCCAGTCTTCCTCCAGACTCCAGACCTAGATTTCCAAATGAAATGCAAAATTTACTGTTATCTGAAAAGAGGACTTTGGACAACTGAACAACAGTCTAGTTCTTTTTCTCCTTAGCCCAGGTAAGACGCTTCTGACGTTGTTTCTGTTTCAGAAGTGGCTTGGTAGCCTGTTTCCTGAAGACGTCTGAGCGTGGTGACTCTTGATGCACTGACTCCAGACTCCTTGTGAAGCTCTCCCAAATGTTTGAATCAGCTTTGCGTGACAGTATTCTCAAGCTTGCGGTCATCCCTGTTGCTCGTGTACCTTTTCCTACCCATTTTCTTCCTTCCAGTCAACTTTGCATTTAATATGCTTTGATACAGCACTCTGTGAACAGCCACCCCTTTCAGTAATGACCTTCTGTGACTTACCCTCGTAGTGGAGGGTGTCAGTGATGTCTTCTGGACCATTGGCAAGTCAGCAGTCTTCCCCATTATTGTGGTTTCAAAGAACAAGCGACATACTGTAGGGATGGTCATTTAATGAAACTCAAATGTAAATATTCTAATATTTTGAGATATTGGATTTTTGGCTTTCATGAGTTGTAAGCTCTAATCATCAAAATTAAAAAAAAAAAAAAAAAACTTTTGAAATGCTTTACTTTACATTTAACGAATCTAGATTACATGCAATTTTCACTTTTAAATAACAAAAAAAAATTACTTTTTCATGATATTCAAATTTTTTGAGATGCACCTGTACAAATTAAATGGATTCTTACAGTGCACAAATGTTCCAGAACTGTACACACACAAAAAAGGTTCTTCAGCGGTTCTTTGGGGTGGTTGAGGTGCACCACTGCAGTACAAAGAACCTGTTAAGCCCCTGTATAGTTCTTAAAAGGTTATGTAACTCTCTCTTAACTGTCTCTTAGTTCAGTTGGGGAAAGGATTAAAAAAAAATACTTCTAAATACACTAAAATATGTATTTCCTGAAGATAACGTGGTTCTCAAACTTTTTGGCCCCAAGGCCCCCTTAAATATTCCAAGGCCCCCACAAGACTTTTTGACCTCAGAAAAAAAGTGTGATTCAACCAAACATATGAGATTGGAGCAACATATCTAAAATCTAAGATTCTAAGGTTCATCTTATGGTTCTATATAGTACCATTTGACAAAAGTGTTGTACGGCGCTTTTAAAGATAGGTGCTATATAGCACTTAAAGTGGTTCCCCTATGTCTGTTTGGTCTTTGGATCAGATCGCAACAAGTGACATGAACAGGCACATGTTTTGTTTATCTGTCCTCCTCATATTTCTTGTAAGATGCCACTCAGGGGGAGTGTTTCCTTTCTAAATTCAGTCAAGCGAATGACATGCATCATGCAAGGACATATAAACATTAGAGAGAACAGATAAGAAAAAAAAAGCATGCCTGTGCTTATGAATACCCTCTGATTTAACATATGCAATAGACTGAACTACAGATTAAGAGACTGCATTAGTGTGATAACATTCCATTAAGAGACAAGAAACAAACATTTTAATGCTGTGACACACAACTCCCTAGTGCACACAGTGAATGTGAACAGTCACATTTAATGTAAGATTGGAAGTAGTAATCTGACATTTAAAATAAATAAAAGACACAATCTTTTTGTCTGGCAGAAAGAAAGGGCAAAGACTGTAATTCATGGTAACTTGCTGACAAGGCTTGTGAAACAGACAAGGAGTTTGACAGCATGCTACTTATAAACCTAGCTATTGTTCTGAATTCCACCTACACACCTAAAGACAGGCAAGTCTACTAGAGCAAAGAAAGTAAGTGTGTGTGTGTGTGTGTGTGTGTGTGTGTGTGTGTGTGTGTGTGTGTGTGTGTGTGTGTGTGTGTGTGTGTGTGTGTGTGTGTGTGTTTGTGAGTGAGAGAGAGAGAGTGTCATTCTAAAATTCAAAACAAAATTTTCACATCAATGAATAATTCCCTAAAATAATTAATAATAATAATAATAATAATAAATACTTTTTGGCAATATTTACCGAATCAGCAATTAAGAATCTTTAGAGAAAACACACTATAGGCACCGTAATAGTAGTCCATTTGACCTATGAAGTCTTCTGAAATAATATGACAGTTTCATATGATTGTTACGACTTCCTATTTGGCTGTTGTTGTTATTATTAGTGTCTAGGGAATAAGGAAGTCAACACAAAGAATAAATTAATAAAGAAGAATCAAAGATGTTTTTAGAATCGGGGAGGCAGTTTGTTACTAAAGGAATGAGATGTGTGGAGTAATGAATCAAACAGAAACCAAAAATGCTTATCAGAAAAACTAGTGAGGAATTATGTCTATCAAGACAAACACTCGATTGCTTTTCATATTTACAGTGACGATGGAAACGTCAAAGAGTAAGGAAGATGATATTTACAAATTATATACAACACTGAAGAGGAAACTTAACAGTGTGCGATGTGAGCGGAGCTGAAAGCAAAGAAATAAAACACATACTAACTCCAACCAATTCAACACTAATCTAAAAGAAAAAGAAGACAAAAACAAATCTTCAGTATAAACGCCAACTAACTACGCTCACTAACAAAACAAAGATACACACATTGGCTCCCACTCCTACCCTGGTGTTTTTATACAAGCGATATTCTACATGTTGCTTTGTGTAGGTCACGTGATACTAACCTTGTCTCAACACTATGAGTCAAGAGATAAATCCAGCCATCAACTCTTGAAGAGAGAGTGGAAATCAAATCACAGGACAGTCGAGCAAATACAATATGTAGAGAAAAGGGAGCAATCAGAAATAACTCAAGGTAAACTATCAAATCATAATTACAACAGAAACTCGAAAAGGATGGACAGCGTGACAAACAAGCGAGAGCTATCAGCAAAGTAAAAATGCGCTCTCCCATCTTGTGTCATTTCCGAGTCCTTATAGTAGACTGAGGGTGCCTGATTGGTTCTGAGATGGGTGTTGTCATCACATTGACAGGGAAGATCGACCGGGCTGACGTCCAATCACAGGATTTAAAAGTGGTAATAGTCAAAACCAAGCAGATAGAAAAAGAAAAACCTCCCACAACATTACGGAATGTAACAATGCTGAATAAAATGAAACTAAAGTTATTCACTGTAAATAGTGATCCATCAAGCCTGATGTCAATGTAGTCACATAAAGACTGATTTTATCACCTTTTTGTGTGTGTGTGTGTGTGTGTGTGTGTGTGTGTGTGTGTGTGTGTGTGTGTTTATGTTTTTGACCTTTTGAAGTTTGACAGACCAACAAGAGGATCAGTAAACAACCACAAATATCAAAAGTAACAAAGCACAAAGCTGTTCTCTCTCTCTGTTGCGTCCATTAACGGAAAACAGACCAGACTAATTGATCGTTGGTTTTGTAAAAATGAGAATCGATTAAAATCGAGAAATCAATATTTTTTTATCCAATGCTAATACACACACACACACACACACACACACACACACACACACACACACACACACACACACATATATATATATATATATATATATATATAAAAATTTTGAATGAACAGATTCCTTCAATGCAGAATATGAAATACATTATGTAGATTAAGAATAAAATTTAGAATATATTGAATGAAAGTTAAAAGCACATAGGATTCAAAAATAACAGACTAAAGAATAACTGTTCATCTGAGCACTGATTCAAACACTGATCCAAGATGTGAAGCTTTTGTTTCGACATGTGCTATTGTGTTTGTTGCTTAACTGACCCTGAGCGTTGCTACAGTAGCTATTGTACTGAAAGGTCAGGTCGGTTGCGTCACATTGCATGGATTCCACAGGGGATTGAATAGAGCCCTGGTCACAACACAGTGGACTTGGCTACACCCAAAGCACTTAAGATTAGAAATACCAAGAACTAGAAGCTACAGTGGTGAAAAAATTATTTGATCCCCTGCTGATTTTGTACGTTAGCCCACTGACAAAGAAATGATCAGTCTATAATTTTAACGTTAGGTTTATTTGAACAGTGAGAGACAGAATAACAACAAAAAAAATCCAGAAAAACACATTTCAAAAAAGTTGAAATTGATTTGCATTTTAATGAGTGAAATAAGTATTTGATCCCTTACCAATCAGCAAGATTTCTGGCTACCAGGTGTCTTTTATACAGGGTCCAGTTGCATAAACATAGCCTCTATGTTAAGACTGTGTTTTAAGTTTGTTTGTTAAGTTTGACAAACTAGCAGTTAGCAAAGGGGTAATCGGTCTTATGTTTTGCATTTAATTTAGACTAATCTACAATTTAATGTAACTCAATTTAAAATATTATGGCCAGTCTCAAATAAAAAAAATGAGAAGACTAACTTTTAAGACTAGTCTTAACCTTTTATGCAACCGACCCCAGGTAAGGAGCTTAAAGGAAGTGCTCCTAATCTCAGCTTGTTACCTGTATAAAAGACACCTGTCCAAAAGACACCTGTCCACAGAAGCAATCAATCAATAAGATTACAAACTTTCCACCATGGCCAAGACCAAACAGCTGTCCAAGGATGTCAGGGACAAGATTGTAGACCTACACAAGGCTGGAATGGGCTACAGCACCAAGAGAAGGTGACAACAGTTGATACGATTATTCGCAAATGGAATAAACACAAACTGTCAATCTCCCTCGGACTGGGGCTCCACGCAAGATCTCACCTCGTGGAGTTTCAATGATCATGAGAGCAGTGAGGAATCAGCCCAGAACTACACGGGAGGATCTTGTCAATCATCTCAAGGCAGCTGGGACCATAGTCACCAAGAAAACAATTGGTAACACACTACTCCGTGAAGGATTGAAATCCTGCAGCGATTTCAGCAAGGTCTCCCTGCTCAAGAAAGCACATGTACAGGCCCGTCTGAAGTTTGCCAATGATTCAGAGGAGAACTGGGTGAAAGTGTTGTGGTCAGATGAGACCAAAATCCAGCTCTTTGGCATCAACTCAACTCGCCGTGTTTGGAGGAGAAGGAATGCTGCCTATGACCCCAAGAACGCCATCCCCACCGTCAAACATGGAGGAGGAAACATTATGCTTTGGGGTGTTTTTCTGCTAAGGGGACAGGACAACTGCACCGCGTCAAGGGCATGTACCGTCAGGGCCAGAGCATTGAAGCCAGCCAGGTCATTGAAAATGGGTCGTGGATGGGTATTCCAGCATGGCAATGACCCAAAACACACGGCCAAGGCAACAAAGGAGTGGCTCAAGAAGAAGCACATTAAGGTCCTGAAGTGGCCTAGCCAGTCTCCAGACCTTAATCCCATAGAAAATCTGTGGAGGGAGCTGAAGGTTCGAGTTGCCAAACATCAGCCTCGAAACCTTAATGACTTGGAGAGGATCTTCAAACAAGAGTGGGACAAAATCACTCCTGAGATGTGTGCAAACCTGGTGGCCAACTACAAGAACGTCTGACCTCTGTGATTACCAACAAGAGTTTTGCCACCAAGGACTAAATCATGTTTTGCGAAGGGGTCAAATACTTATTTCACTCATTAAAATGCAAATCAATTTTTAACTTTTTTGAAATGCGTTTTTCTGGATTTTTTTCTTGTTATTCTGTCTCTCACTATTAAAATAAACCTACGATTAAAATTATAGACTGATCATTTCTTTGTCAGTGGGCAAACGTACAAAATCAGCAGGGGATCAAATAATTTTCTTTCCCCACTGTACATAGAACAATATGATACAATAAAAGGAACAATACAATGGACTAAACTGTGCACCATGGCAAAGAGGTCATCTTCATCTCATTGAAATATGATTTATTATGGCTATAGTCTAAAATCGGTGAGCAGACTAACAAAAATACTACTGAGCAGAAGACTTATGTGCTCCCAGCACAGATGTCTGTATTTCCCATCAGCAGTTGATACTGCTCCAGGGTCTAGTTTCCACTAAAGGCTTTGCATCGCTAGACTTACAGACAGTGGGAATTCACCGCAGGCCATGATATGTCTCCTATTATTCTACTGGTTTAGACACTGACATAGTTGCGTAAGTGTCTAAAGTTCTTAAAATGACTTAAGTTGCCTACATTTCTCCTCAGGGATCAATAAATGTACATCTTTTTATCTAATGTTCTCCTCAGAGGTAATGGTTTTAGAAGACATATGGCTATTAGGACACAATAAAAAGCCAAATTCATTTGCAAGTCTGAGCCACTAACCAGGCTATTTATTAACATTTTAACAAACACATTCCCCAATTTTTCTATTTGTGGTTTGGGATCATGGTGTTTTAATACTGCTCAGGGACACAAAAAATCCAGAGTTTCCTCTTAAACTACCAGTGGGTCAATTTCAAGAGGAAGGTTCTTACCACACTAGAGAAATCACTCACAGCCTCAAGATCCACTGCTGTGATTGCATGAGCCAGCAAATTTGTTTTCTAACAGAATAAATGAAAACGGTCTCAGAAGGGGAATGAAAACAGGGAAATGTGAGGGTGGTTCAAACCTAACTGAACTCCCATCTCTTCTGAGGACTGTTTATTATTCCTTTGGAAATGTTAAACGGCATGTCTCAGAAGAGGATAAAGAAAGGAAAATATGTAGGATACAAGCCAGTTTTTGCAGATTTGGCCAGCTTTGAGGATATATTGTCTGTTTTTGAAATTTTCACTTTGTCATTCCATACAGGAAATGGTGGAAAAAAGGGGAACCATATCCAAAAGTCACTTGCCATATATGGAACAATGGATTTTCCAGGTCTCGAGGCCCGTTCACACCAAGAACAAAAACTATATGACAACTATATTAGGTTAATGTATGTTTATTGTGTACATCTGCAATTACATTCTCACAACACACTTTAAAGTCAGACTGATTTTGACTGGCTGTCAATGTTTTATCATCATTCATACCTGAAAAAAAGTGCTCTGGAAGGGATTCTAAGGATACTGTTCATCTGTGTAGTTATTTTTATAGTTGCTCCTAGAGTTAGATCAAATTATTTTTATTTTTTTTAATGTATGGTTATTGTTATTAAACGGGCCTTTAAAGCAGCAAATAGAATGCCAGTTGAGTGAATATAGATCGGGACAGCTGAGTGAAATTAAACACAAAGGAATTTCTGTTCATTTTCAGTGACACTTTGCTCCAATTAACTGGGTCTATTCCATATGAATGTCCACAATAATGAAAATAAAACAAAATAAAATAAATAAAATGTTACAAGTTCTTAAAAATGTATTCATGTTGGTTCATATGGTTTGAAAAAAAAAAACATTTTCAAGATTTGCTTAAAGCTTAAATTTTATGTGGACTAACTAACTATCAAGTAAAAAGAAACATTATATTTTCCTTACACGCTGAACATATCTTAATTATTTTTAGGGGAAAAAAAGTTTTTAAAATATATTTTAAGGTAAAAAGTATTATTTACAATATGAATTATTCCCGAATTATTAATTCACAAATACCATTAAAATTTTGGGATGTCTCTTGACAAACAGTCATGAGGGTCTGCTGGGGTCTTCTCTCGATGACATTATTTTCTGTTTTTAATTATGTTGTTGTTTTTTCCTGCATGCTGTTTGCACCACATAACTTTGATCTGGCGGACAAACATTTTTTCAAATATTGATTAAAAAAGTAGTGAAGCGGTTTCAACAAATAATAAAAGACTATGACAAACTATACGATTTTCACTTCATTCCTTGAGGCTTATTTTCATAAGTCACTGTATGAATTTATGTATTTTTTGAATAATATTATTCCCCCATACTGTCACAGCACTGCTTCAGTGTTTCGCCACAGCAACAGCTGTGCCATGCAGACAATATACATTCACAACATATGGAGCTAATACTTCATTACCATATGGGCAAAAATACAGACTTGGGTATCTGCTATTTCTTCCTTTTAACAGATACTGGTGTGGCTGTGGCACACATTGCACTTGTACCCTCTCACAGAAACACATACACACGCCAAAGGCACTGGCTGGCCTTTTAACTGGACATCTGTAGTAGGACATGGCTGCAGCCTAGGAGACAGCATTCCAGTTTTAAGTCGCTGAACCCCATAAACCCAAACCCATGTTCTGCTCATTAGACCGACCGACAGCCAGTGAAAGAAGAGCAAGAACGGGGTGGTGGGAGGAGAGGGCGGTCTCACAAAAACAGAGGCGCTTGTCAGGATTATCAAAGGCCCCCACACAAGAGGAGAATGTTTGGAGGCGGCTAACAGAGAGACATAATGTGGCTATTTATCCCTCATGTGACTCCGTGCATATATTAGACAGAATACAGAGGGGACAGACCATCAGCAGGCACCATGAATGAGAGCTTCAACAAAGTCTGTCTTTCTTCAGCACAAACGAGTGTTGTCATTTTTCATATTCTAACTATAACTAGTAAACAGCGCATGGAGTGAGAACCCCAGAACAGCAGTGCCTTTCAGATGTCAGGACCCAGATCTAAAATACACATAATAAGAACAAACTGTTTTGTGCCTAGAAAGAATCCGTTCAATTTGTGCTCTGAAGTAGGTCTAAGGGATTTAAAGAGCTGTGATTGATTCTGTAGCAGGTGGTCAGTAGTGCTGCACATTACGAACAAGGTGCTTTTGATTAGTGAGATAACCATGAACTTCTGCACCTCTTCTTTCAGCTGTTCCATAGCTGATGTGAACATTTCCTGTATTTTAGATGAGTTTTCCTGAAAATAATAAGCCTCTTCCTCTGTCATGTTTGCATAGTGTCAGAAGGGGAAAAAAAACAACAGGATGTTGGGACCTCAGGTTTTCCCAGTCAGTGGAAAACATCTTGTCACAAAGAGTTGAGAACATTTGTCTGTCAACCATTTGGAAGCAGTTTGTAATATGTTGCTGCAAACTCAATGTCTGAATGACATTAAAAGGCACAGTTAGTTCTTATTATCTGCACCAGGTACAATCACTATAATCTGATTATGAGCTTGGGCAACTTACCAGCCTACTTAAATCGGTATCAACAGAGAAAGGCATGTTTACTTGTGTACAGTTTCCCAGATACACTGCTTTTGTATTCAACTGCAAACTGAAAGGGAGACGACCCAAATATGATCTTCCTAACAACGCTGCTTTATCTCTGTCCTCTTCTGAAAAGCAATAGCTTGCCTAAAATTAAAATTCTACCATCATCATTTACTTGTTGTTTAAACCCCTCATTTTTCTACTGTGGAGCACAATAGGAGATGTCAGAAGGATAGTCACCATTCACTTTAAATGCACGGAGAAAAGATCCAATAAAAGTGAATGGTGACTGAAGCTGTCATTCTTCCTAACATCATCTTTTGTGAAAGAAAGTAAAACAGGTATAAACAACATGCGAGTAGGTAAGTTATTACAAACACTGGATTGTTTCTGTGAGCTGTCACTTTAATATATTTAAGTTTACTTAAAAAAAAAACTCTCAGCTCTTTCTCTCGGTAAGTGTGAACTTGTTGAATCAAAACAGTGGTCGTACTTGCACTTCACACACCTCAGTTCATCTCAGCGACCTTTCAAATTGGTCTTCTCCACCTCACTTAAAACGACAAAGCAATGACTTACCCATGTTTGAGACTAAGAGCTTGACAACGCTGAAAAAGTCCACAGTTCAAGAGTTTGACACTAAAGGCTCGTAGCGCCGCGCGACCGTCGGTATATTAATGAGGTGACGTCACAATCACTAACGGGCGGAGAAACTCATCAATGACAAGTTGTTTGATAAATTTAATGAACTTAAAATCAATTTTAGCATGTAAAAGCTAATTTAAAAAATAATTATTATGTGTTATATTTTTCTGTTTTATAACTGAGATTGAATCTCTTAAATATATTACTAAATTACAATGGTATAATAATAATAATAATAATAATTATTATTATTATTATAATGCCGTTTTATTGCTGGATTACATCGAAGAAACAAATAACTAAATAAAACACAAAAATACAAAAATAAAAGTTGTATTTTTAAAAATAAATAAATAAATTTAAAATTAATTAATTGATTTGTTTAGTGTGTATTGTGTTGTTCCATATCCTGCAACAAGCTAATGAACGAAAGTCAACGGTTTGGCGGCACAGTTTGCAGTTTCCCCATGGCGGGGAGGTCGTTCACACTTTGTTGTGGTAACAAGCTCTTGTCGATTAAATGAGCTGAGCATAATTTGAAAATACTTACTAGCCTAGAAATTTCCATGACATTTCTGTGATTTCATTATTTTTCACAGGCGATAATTCCAGGTTTTTCATGGCCGTGGGAAGCAGGTAAGGCGTAGCGTCTAATTTTTCTGCATTTTATTCGACAATAATCTGCTTCTTATTCAATATTTACTCTGAACACACCCTTCTGTAGAGTGCAATGGTTCACAAAATTATATGCGTTAGGTTAGCGGTGCCCTCTGCTGGTGGTATAGAGGAGTTGCACTTTCAATGTGTTGAATAAACGAAAAATCCCCTTTATATTTACACGTTGTATTTTATCTACAGTAAAAACCCGATTACACGCTTTTATACCCGACCACAAGCATATATAATCTTTATGCAAAACCGTAATGTTTTATTACCGTTATCTGTATAAAAAAAAAAAAAAAAAATGCCAGTGTGATGTGCAGCATACAAGGGGTGAAAGTCTGCTAATGAAACTGAATCTCTGTGTGAAAAGGCTGTCGGATAAATAATGCATCGTATTCTCTCCCTTACGCAGCCTTCACAGTCGGATATGTTAGCCACAAGCAATCAATCTGAATGAACGGTTGCCAAATTACACATTTTTACAATCCCTTAGTATTTTCACCAAGAGGTGGCCAGCCGTTTGGACTACACATACAAGACAGCACGGGCACCTGAGCACCTCCCTGAGTGAAGATTACACGGATTCAGGCTACGATTTGCGTTGATTGATCAGACAAGCAACCAATCAGCGTTCAAAAACCGGGACAGGGTGTGACGTCATGTTTCGAATGGACCAATCGTCGCAATGAATCGGAAGCAGCGTTAACTAACTACATGAACCAAGTGTTTGTCCGTCAGCGATACACCTAATCTCAGCACCAGGTCGCTGTCCACTGACACAGAGAGAGGTAAGCGATCTCCATTGTCTGTGTTCACATCTTTCACTTCTGTTTTCAACGTAATATTCGAGTATATTCGCTTAATTTCCTCAAAACGAGACGTTTGGACACATGCGCTGGTTTTTAAAAAAAAACTACTTTGCCCACCCTGCTCATATGGACCGGACCGTGATCAGCACTGTCCATAATTGTTGTTGTGGAGAGAAAAAAAAGAAATACAGAAAGAAAGCAAGAAGGGAAACAGTAGTACAGTAAATGACATACAATTGTGTTTTATGTCCTTTTTGAGAGGGTTCCTGTTGAAATACATTTACAGAGATTTTTCGGTTACAAAGCTGCAAAGGCAGTAGTATATTCTGATTATTTATGGTGCTGTAACTTTTCTGAAGGTGATTTGGTAGAACTTTAGATGAACTGTGATTGAGGGGATGCACCAGCGGCTCTATTAGTGCTGATAAAGGTCTGCTAATGCATATCAGAGCCTCATCACAGATTTCATTATGATTTTGAGCATCTGAGCAGACAGTGCTGCGCAGATTAGACACAGTGAGAAATGAGATACATAATCAGCTTTCTCTTGCCAAGATGTGTAGACAAGCAGGACTAATGGCCAGCGCTTCTTGAGACAGGTAAAATTGGACGTGCAGCCATGCAGATCATCACAGATATCCACTTGACATGTTGGCTTGTGGAACAAGTTATGAGACCTCATGCACGATTCATGTTAGAATAGTTAGCATGTCTATTTACGTTTGTTTTTTGGTATTGGCTGTGTAAATTGGTAGTTCGGTTGAGTCACTTTATTTTAAAGTGGGAAAGTGTGCCATCTTTTTATATCATAGAAGAACTGCTTGATGCAATCACAGTCAGATTCAGCAGAGTGTTTATACTCTCACTGGGGAATCTTATATCCTAGTCTCATGGGGTGTTTAGCAGAAAAGATTTACAGATTAAGTAATTGAAGACGTGGCACATGTAGTTAGGGTGATGAGTATTTGATCGTAAGGAGGAAATGGGGAAGACGGTGTTATTCAGAGTTTAAAAACTATAAATACTGCTGAGTGAAGATCCTCACAACTAGGAAAAGATTAGATATGCAGAATGCCCAATGTTTCTTTCATTGTCAATCTTTTTATCCTCTTTATGTAGAGAGACTAGGATTGTGTGCCAGTACTTAATGTAATAAGTTTCTCATAGCAATAGCATGACGCTGGTTCAGTTTTGCTTTGTTAAATCCAGTAAAACAGAAATTATGATATAATATTGAGAGTACTGTAAAATGATTAGGGTCAATACAGCACATCATTTTAATGAATAAAATCTCTTTTAATGTCATGTTTTTGTAGTTGTAAAAAAAAAGAAAAGTAAATCAATTGTAATAATGGTCAGGATACATAAGACAAACAGCTGCAAAACGGTAACATTTGCATACTCTATTATTATTATTATTTTTTCAAAGTTGCAAATGTAACAATGTAATATGATCACTTTCTTCATGTAGTATACATTTATTGATTTGTTTACCTTCTAAATGTAAGTGTTTTCATTTCTATAAAGTTTACTCAAGTCAGAAATGAGCTTCAGCTGCATTCAGCACATAGTGCTGTTTTATGAAAAGCTTTGGTGCTTTTGTTTTGGTGCTGCAGACAATGAGAGACATGGCTGCTATTCTCTTCTATCTTTTTCATTATCGGGTAGCGGGGCTATAGGGCCTTTTGATGTTATTTTCTGCTGAAACACTCAATAGCAAAAAAAAAAAAAAAAAAAAAGCGTAAACACCTGTTTGGTGCTATGTCTGATATATGAGAATATTGCTGGTAATATTTTAAAGATAGTAGTAAATAAATATGCAATTAATCGTCTTAAAGTGAAAATCTCAAGTCTCAAAATATATGCGACAATTTCAGGGATTCTCATTAGCTACTTAAATCTGCAACCTTTTGAATGTTTTTTGAACTAGAACATACACTAATTATTAAAAAAAAAAAAAAAGCTGTCACATAAATTTGGAGATTTTCAGATTTTTAATTTTTCACTTTGTTAAAGGTGATTGTTGCACAGTAACAGACAAATACTTGCAAGAACAATGTTTGAGGTTAAAAAAAAAAAAAAACATATTGTTGGAGCCCCAAGATGTAGCCAAAATATAACAAATATTTTATGCTAAATATTTATAATAATTTGTTCAATATATTAAATAAATTTTGGGACCTTTTTGTATATTTATTTTCATCATATCATATCATATACTTTATAACTCAGTATGCAACATTAAATTTCATATTTTAAACCTTTCATTCTAACAAATGGATCTGAAGCTGGGGCGATAGTGACAATCTCTAACCTGCAGACATGGTTTTTGAATTCTTTGTTTTACACACGCACAATACTAGCTTAGACATTGTGGTCTATTCATAGATTTATATGGAGGGTAGGATAATGGATGTATCTGTGTCAGTCTTGCATTGAATTAATGGCTATCTGTGGCATGCAATGTGATTTTTGTGGTCACAGTATTGTCCCAATATCATAGAAAGCAAATTCTTCAGAGAACATGCTCTAGTGCTTTATTTAAAAAAACAAAAACAATGTTTGCTTCATTTATGCAGTAGTCTGTTTGTTCAGTTCCAGTTCTTGCATGTGCCCTGATCTCTTTGGATTTGTGCTCTGGCAGAAGTAAGCAAGGATAAGCATGTAGGTATTCCTACGTTCGTGATGAAAGAGAGGTACTTACCGAGCTATCTAAATTATGCAAATGTTATTACAGATCTCATTTCAGTGCTATTTGTATGGAAATGCACTGTCTGGGAAAGAAATTGCCATGAGGCAATTTTCTCAAGGACTTTACTTTTGTGTGATATGATGTCAGAAATTTTATCTAGAAGATTCTTTTTTGTATTTTTTAAAATGCTTGTAATGTTTTAAATGTTTTTCAGTGTAGATGAATGAGCCATGTGTGACTCTCTAAAGTTGCTCACGGAAGCGTGCGAGTCGACGCGACAAGCTTATGTAGGTGGTGTAGGAACAAACGTAGGCTGTACGTCGATACGGTGCATGTGTTACCCAGGTGTAGGATGTTTGATTCTGGCCGGCACTCTCGCCCTCTCCAGCAGAGCTCCTGCCACTTCATCTCAACCGCCTCTTGGAGTTAAAGTCTTCATCACCAAGGAAACGGTTTCATGATTGGCCTATCTCTCGCTCTCCCTCTGTGTGTTTTGCTCTGTCTGCATTTCACTCACGCTCTCCCCCGCAGCCCAGCCGAAGGGGTAGGAGGTGTTGAGGGGGTGACATTGCTATCACGATCTCTGTGGCATTTGGAGGCCTGAGGTCAGAGTCATAGACGAACACACAAACACATTTCTCAAAGATCACCCATTATTTGATCTCCTGTCTCTCAGACATCTCATTGTTGCTGCCTTCACATGCTATCTGAATTATCATAGTTTCCAAGTCAGAAATTGGACATGAACGGCCTCTAAAGTCATATTTATGACTGGGAAACTTGGAGAACTTTGGCAGTCTATAAACTTTAAACTTGGCGGAGTGAAGAACGATTGCTGTAGTATTTTTATTTATTTTTTACGACAACAGCTACATTTCCTTGTCTTGACCTTAAAGGGGTAGTTCACCCAAAATTTACTCATCCTTAGTCCATCCTTGATGTATATGACTTTCTTCTTTCAGACAAAAACAATCAGAGTTATATTAATAAATGCACTGACTCTTCCAAGCTTAATAATGGCAGTTAATGGGGGTCGAGATTTTGAAGCCCCAAAAAATGCATCCATCCATCATAAAACATGCTCCAAACATTTCCAAGTGGTTAAAAAATGCCTTCTGATGCATTTGTGTAAGAAAAAATATCCTTATGTACAACTTTATAAACTGTAATCTCTAGCTTCCGCTAACTGTTGTGCACGTGTTCACGAGAGAGTGGCATTCCAGTGAATGACGAAGGATGTAGACATAGCTCCGGTGAAAATATTCTAGTCTCGCGAGAACCAAGTTTTGTGTACAGCAAAGGAAAACCAGTCTCCTCTTGGCTTATATCGAAATCCTCCAACATTTGTACTTCTAATTTGTGACCGGTGTTTTGTTTTTCTCTCTCCTCTGCACTTCCGCATTGGTCACCATACTTTTTTAATATAACACCGATTGTATTCGTCTAAAAGAAGAAAGTCATATACACCTAGGATAGCTTGGGGTGAGTAAATCATGGTGTTATTTTCATTTTTGGGTGAACTAACCCTTTAAAGGCTTGCATATTTACACATATAAATAAGCAATACATACTGTTTTATACACAGCATAAAAAACATCTATCCAGCAATCTAAATAGCGCAGTGAAAGTATAGAGCGTATGTATGTTTGACCACAGACAGGAAGCTATACATTTACGACAAAGCACTTGAACTTGTAATTACGACTTCAGAAGTGGGAAGCAGGAAATTTCGTATAACACATAAAGGCAAAATTTGTCTGCCTGTCAAAACAAGCCACTTAGGAGAGGCCATTTTGACATTTGCATTTTGGTTTAAATGGAAGCCCTTTAAAATAGTTTAAATTGGGCTTATTTTTTATGTCATTTGGAACAAAATGCCCTGCTGTGTGTGCAGTGTGGGCTGTGTGAGTTTGTGCGTGTGTTACTTGTACGTGTCATGCTGGACAGTTTAGAGGAGCATATTAATCATGACGAGAAAAAGAATAAACACCTTCAAGAAGGCTGCACAGGGGTGAGATGAGGTTCATGGTTGCACGTATGTTGGGGAGGGGGTAAGTGAGGGAGTTTAAATGAAGGGATCTTGCTGTTGCCTGGCTACCGGCGGGAGCTGTTCCGTCGCTCTCGTCTCCAGCCACCTCTCCCACACGAGCAGCCTGCACCAGTCAATGAGCATGTTCTCTTTCTCTCTTCCTCTACCCCCATTTCTCCTTACACATGCACTCGCGCAGTGGGCAACAGTCGCACACAGACTATTGAAGCAGCTCTTTTTCTTGTAGTCGCTAACGCAGAGTCCCATTCAGCTTTGCTTCTGTGAAGGCGAGAGGATAGCAGACATGGAAAGCCTGTGCTGGTTCAGCAGATATCACAATGAACCAAAGGTAGGAGCTGTGTGGCGGTCTTTTAGCCATCTGGCGTAGCTTTATCCCTTCAAATGTAAAGAAGAGATAGAGATGACACAGAGACAGTGGTGAGGGTTGTTTTCACCAGTGTCACCCTAAGCGGCCGCTCTCACAAGACGTGCACTTGCGTACAAAAACAGCTAGATGCAGCTCAAGAGGAATGGAACAGAATGCAGGTGTCTCGAGACATGCATGTGAAAGTTGAATACGAATGGGCCCAAATGGAGCTTAGGAGCAACAGAGTGAGGTCTGGTATTATTAGGTCTGATGATTTCACACAATTGCAAATTATTTTGTTGTTGTTGTTGTTTTTTTCAGTCTTAAAATTTAGCTTACTGTGAGCTGCTATTTAAATATTACAGTCAGATTGATGTTAAAGTTGCTATGTAATGGTAGTAGTGACGGATATTTTCTTCCTGATTGTGATACAATCTGAGTGAAATGGATTATCCAAACAAAAAAAAAGTAGGGTAGGGACTTGGTTCTATTCATTGGTTGTTGATTGGATGGAGGTTGTAGTCAGTTGGTTGTATTCGAAGGACTAAATGACTGGAGAAGTCCAACATGCATCACCAGAAGATCGAGTTATTTGAACATAGGGATGTATTCTTTGCTAAATTAATCTCATTATAAAGGCCAGGTGATGCTGTTAAATGCCCAGGTGAATTGCTTTAATATATAACATCAGTGGAACTATAAAGCTGGCACAGAGGAATACATAATTACAATGCAAAGTAGGATAAAAGTATGTGAGAATGTTGTTGCTCCAGCTCCAGCTCCAGCTCTCTAATACCTCAGTGTACAAATTCCTCGCTTCATTTTGCTCACTCTTTGCTGATATAGCCTAGTGCACTCAACTGTCATGCACTATACAGGGAATGAGTGAACAAGTGAGTGATTTCGGACAGAGCAACAGAGTCAAAAACGAGGGTTGATTCCTGTGCTGGAGTCGACCCTGACCCTGACTCTAGGGCTATTCAGAATCGGGGAGTCAACTATTTTGGAGTCACTGACTTTAATATCTGTTTTCGCAACCCCACATTTGTGTTTTTTATTTGATTGCTGAGACCAATGGACATGTCACAGATCTTCATTGTTGTTTCTGGCATCTCTTCGTCCAGGTAAAGATGTCTCAGGTGAAGCAGGTTGGCCTGTTGGCCGCTGGATGCCAGCCCTGGAACAAAGACGTGTGTGCTGCCAGTGGGGACAGGTTTGCGTATTGTGCCACACTTGCCATATATGTGTACCAAGTAAGTGCAAACGAATGTGAACTGAGGTAAAACATAGACTGTTAATGAAGAAAATGTCTCTTTCTTCACCCAAAAATTTAAATTAATTTACTTCATTTACTTACCCTCATGTCGTTCCCAAACCCATAAGACTTTTGTTCATCTTCAAAACACAAATTAAACTAAGGCTTTAAGAACATTTTTAAAAATTTAATGGAATGGATTTTTAATGGATGGACAGAAATCTTTCAGGTTTCATTAAAAATTTTAATTTTTGGGTGAAAACCTATAAATATAGTCTAATGTGACTTAAATTTTGAATTCAGGTTTGAAGTTTTTTTTCTTTCTTTTTTTTTTTTTGCACTGATTAAAGTCTGTCTTTCTAGCTTGATCACAGATATAATGAGTTTAAGCTGCGAGCAATCATGTCTGAACACAAGAAGACAATCACAGCTATATCATGGTGTCCACACAACCCTGAAGTGTTTGCCAGTGCTAGCGCTGATAACCTTCTCATCATCTGGAACGTAGCTGAGCAAAAGGCAGTTACACGGCTTGACAACACCAAAGGTACCCGTTCCAACACACCCATTACCCATTACAGTAATATCTAAAGAAATGCACACCACCTCAAGACGCATATTCCACCTGACAGCATGTGTCCTCCAAGACATCACTCAAAATGACTGTTACTGTTTGTGATTGATTTATGTGAGGTCTTAAACTTGCCTAAACGGGTGATTTTCAGGTATTCCAGCTTCTCTAAGCTGGTGCTGGAATGCAGGTGACAGCGTTGCGTTTGTATCCCACCGGGGTCCTTTGTATATATGGACCATCTCTGGGCCAGACTCAGGAGTCACAGTGCACAAGGAGGCTCACAGTTTCCTCTCGGATATCTGCCTATTCCGCTGGCATCCACTGAAGAAGGGAAAAGTAGTATTTGGACACACTGATGGCAGTCTGTCCATCTTTCAGCCAGGTAGCATGACTGCTCATGTTGGTTAATATTTTTTGTTAATACTAAAAACATGTCCAACATTCCAAACCTTTATCCATTTCTTTCTTCTGCGGAACACAAAGATATTTAGAAGAATGTTAGCCAAAAAATTTTAACAAAACACATGCCTTTGAACATGCCTACTTCAAATAAATAGAATAGACAATGAAAAACAGTATATGAGGAAAATAGTATGTTTCGAATTCATAGAGATTCAAAAATGTGCATCCACTGGACACTTTACTATACCATGAGGACACGACAGAGGATTTGTGAATGGCAGTGAAATGACACGCTGTAGGCAATTTCGGAGGCAGCCACAGTGATAGAAAGAAAGTCAGGTTTGGACTAACATGAGGATGAGTAAATGGACAGAATTTTCATTTTTGGCTTAATCTGTTCAAAACAAAATACTAAAATCTAACATGACATCAACATACCGCAGATTTCCCAACACTAACATGCAAAATAACTTGAAATTCTTTAGGCTCAAAGAATCAGAAGCATGTACTGCGTCCCGAGTCGTTAGAAGGCACAGATGAAGAGGACCCCGTCACAGCTCTAGAGTGGGACCCTCTCAGCACAGACTACCTGCTGGTGGCCAACATGCACAATGGCATCAGACTGCTGGACTCTGAATCTCTTTCCTGCATCACAACCTTTAGTTTCCCCAGTGCTGCTGCCTCTGTGCAATGCCTGGCCTGGGTGCCCAGTGCCCCTGGCATGTTTATCACAGGGGGTAAGATAAATACTCACAGAAGGGCCAGTGGGAAATAGTAGTTTTTAGCTTAACAGGCCAGCTTTGATCTGATTTTAGAACTCTCATTTAATTATTAATTACATTTACATTTTAACGTAGAACAGAAGGGGAGTAGTTTGAAATGGAAGACTTAATACTATATTCGCATAGTTGTATCACTAAAAAAAAAATATTTTATTATATTGAATTCTCAAGATTCTCAAGTTGGCGTGCTGAGAATATGGAACGTATCAAGAGCGACACCTCTGGATAACTTCAAACTGAAGAAAACCGGCTTTCATGCACTTCATGTTTTAAATTCCCCACCAGCAAAGAAATGTAAGTGTTTTCATGTTTACCATTTATCACTTCTGTATACTGTGTTTGAGTACCTCATCACAATATCTGTGTTTACATGCACCTTCTTAATGACTCTTACCAAAAAGTAGTATTTTATTAAGTATACTTAAGTAAAGTTCAAGAATATTTTTAAGTATACTTTATGTAGTAAGTATACAAATATCAGTGTACTAGCAGTATACTTGTAAGTGTACTATTTCGATACTCCTTAGGACTAAATTGGCCCACTTTCTAGTATATAAAAGTACACTTAAGTATACTTTAAGTATAACAGTAGTAAACTTTGAGTATACAACTAGTTTACATAAATGTTTTTAGCTTGTACTGCAACTATACTTGAAGTATAGTCTAAGTAAACTACTAGTTTTGTAATTTTATACTGCAAGGATACTCGTAAGTTTTCTTTAAGTGAACTTTACATCATACTTTAAGTATACTACTATGTCCCTATTTAGGTATTAATTTGTATATATTTTGTAAATGAATATCTGAACATACAAAACATCAAAAGAAAGAACAGGGTATCTGCTTGTAAACAAAAACATTTTATTCTAGCTTCATGTATTCTTTTTTAAACACTTGAATGTGGGTAAGTTTCATAAATAAAAAAATAAGAAATAAACAACATTTTGAACAAAAAGCTGAAAAAAAGACTATGAATTGGATTCAGAATGATAATCAAAATGTAGATGGAGTCAATCAACACCCCAAAGCTTGACAGTCATTATTACCTCTTCATTGGTCAACATTTTATTCCATGTTACACAGTTTTGATGCTGTTTTATAACTGATAATTGTGTTAGATTATATGTGGAAGTTGTTTCGGTTTCTTCTTCACATACCGTATAACAATGAAAACACGGATTCTAGGGGCAAAGTATAGATCAAATATATTTTGACTTTTTCTGAGTATAAGTCAAGTATACTTAAATGTAATTTTAAATATATTTCTTAGAAGTACGTAAAGCCCATTTCTGAGAAGTACATAAAAAGTAGACTAAAAGTATACTTTCCTATTTTAAAGTTTAAAAGAAGTATACTAATAGCACACTTGAATAAACTTCTTTTTCGTAAGGAGAATTATAATGAGAATAAAAACAATGCTTCAATCAAATTTATGCAATTACGCTCATAATCACAGAACCATAATCATTGTAAAATATGTGGTTTATACAGATTTTAATCACAATAAACGGGTATGTAAACATTTATTTCCGCTTTGACCAAAGAGTACGTTCTTGTACACGTATGGAGTGTGTTGTTCACACAAATCCATAAATGAACTCCATGTTGGAGTTTGAGAAGTTTACACTGGTATTGCTATTGCTATCACATTTAATCTTCATCATGACACCAAATA
This sequence comes from Acrossocheilus fasciatus, assembly GCA_036784905.1. NCBI lineage: Eukaryota > Metazoa > Chordata > Actinopteri > Cypriniformes > Cyprinidae > Acrossocheilus > Acrossocheilus fasciatus. The sequence continues at coordinate 26,406,012 of CM071938.1, forward strand.
ATCATTCAATACGTCCATATAAATGTTTTTTGCATTTGACTTAAGCAGGTTAAAACAGTGGCCAGTAACACACCTACGTATTCGAGTTTATCAAAATAACCACATTTCTTTGCAAATAATCAGAATAATGAAAATCGCATGTAAACGGGAGTGAAGAGGGTTCCTTATGTCATGTGAACTCCTTAATGCGATTAAGTCCTTACTCTGATTATTTGAAATAAGCAGATTGTTGCTGCACATGTAAACATAGTCAGTGTTGTCATCTCTCTTTTAGCCTTTAGCACGAATTCCCCTTCCAAGAATCACTACACCTCCTCCACTAGTGAGGCTGTGCCTCCACCTACTCTTTCACAGAACCAGGCCTTCTCCCTCCCACCCGGCCACGCTGTCTGCTGTTTCATGGATGGGGGGGTTGGATTGTATGATATGGGCACCAAAAAGTGGGACTTTCTGCGGGATCTGGTAGGAAAAGTGACATGTTGTTACCTGTCGGTTAACATATATTCAAAAACTTTGAAATGACTATTACCCTTTTTACATTTAATATCATGAAAGTACCCTACACTACACAAAAACATGGATTTTTTTAGGTTACATTGTAATTAAAAAGTGAATGCGTTGATGCAAGCACCTAAAGCTTAAAATTACGTTTTTATATTAGTCATCTTGCTGTTGAAGAGGTATTCTTCAGTCCTAGTGATTTTAAAGGTCACCTGATCAATTCAGCAAGTATACATGTTATTTTCTCAACAAACAGCTCTTTTAGTTGCCTTGATTGTTATTAATGACAAAGAAAATGCAACAAAACCTTTTCACCCCATGGTTAGGTAAGGAATAATTCACCACTGAATTGTCATAAATTAATGCACACCTGAGGTGATAATGCGCCCACAACACAAAGCAAAATGTGCAGACCTCGGGTGTGCATTCATTTTCTGAAGTGGTGCTGCATTCATTTTCATTAAGTCATCAGTCTGAACTCAATTGTTTTGTTTATAGCACTAATACCACATGTACTGATGGATATTTCAGGACATGTGCAGAACTACTTCCTTGCGCCACTAATTAAGCATCCTGTGTCTGACTCACATTTTAACTGTCACATGCAGTACATGACCACATATTTTTACTGTATTTCAATTCAGTTTCAAGTTTGTCAGGGAATCAGAATAATAATCAGAATCAGAAGTGTTAGTTTAGTATTGTTTATATCCTATTATATTAATTATCTTTTTTATTTTATTTTATCAATTAGCTTTTATTATTATATTTTCAGATTTCATTTCCATTTAGCTTTCATTTAGTTTTATTTCAGTTTTAGTTTTAGAAATTTACCTCAACTTAAATTAATTTTATTTCAGTTAGTTTCCAAGGCAACATTTCTAATTTTCAACATTTCAAGTTTTTCATCTAATATTTATATTTTATTTCAGTTAATGAACTCGATTTTTAAAGAGTTTAGTTTTAGCCAAAAAAAAAAAAACACTGTCAAGAATTCCATCATAATGATTATACAATTATAATACAAACATGTAAGGTTTTATGATTTAATTACATTCATTTTCTCACAGGGTCATGTTGAAACTATCTTCGACTGCAAATTCAAGCCAGATGATCCAAACCTTCTAGCTACAGCTTCATTTGATGGGACGATAAAAGTCTGGGATATAAACACATTAACTGCTGTGTACACGTCTCCGGGCAATGAGGGAGTGGTTTATTCTCTATCATGGGCCCCTGGTAAGAATGATACACAATATTACAGGCCATGTTATCACTGAAATTTCAGACAGGTTTTGTTTTTGTGCTTATTCATGCAACACTTTTCTACATTTCTGTTTTTCACTGTAACCTGAAGGAGATTTGAACTGCATAGCAGGAGCCACATCAAGAAATGGCGCCTTCATTTGGGATGTGAAAAAGGGAAAAATGATCACAAGATTTAATGAGGCAAGCACTGAACACTTTTATTCTTATTTCATTATTATGTTTCTAATTACTCAGAATGAATAACTTAAATTAGATTTTAAGAGATTTTATATCAATTAGATTTTATTTACATTTCTATTGTTGTTTTAATTTTGATTGCACAATCTTCCAAGTTAGCATGGGTGTTTATTTTGACTGCAATTGTGTGGCAGCATGGGAAGAATGGTATTTTTTGTGTTGCTTGGAGCCATAAAGATTCCAAAAGAATAGCCACATGCAGCGGAGATGGATTTTGGTGAGTCTGTTTACATTTTGAATAAAATTTTCACAAGTTTCCACTTAGTCTGTAAATGCTATGAAGGCATATTATCCTCACTGACATGACATTCTGACTTTTTATTTGATTTCAGCATAATTCGAACCCTTGATGGCAAAGTGTTGCACAAATATAAACATCCAGCAGCAGTGTTTGGCTGTGACTGGAGTCAAAATAACAAGTATGTGTATTAACCAGATAAATAAACAGATGTCAGAACTTTTTACCAGTATTATTTTCTGTTGTTATCACAATTATAATACACTGTGTGTCTGTCTCTCTCTCACTCTCACACTCACACAGAGATATGATTGCCACTGGCTGTGAAGACAAGAATGTTCGAGTCTATTACTTGGCCACCAGTTCAGACCAGCCACTAAAAGTCTTTACAGGCCACACGGCCAAAGTATTCCATGTGCGTTGGTCACCTCTCAGAGAGGGCATACTGTGCAGCGGCTCAGATGATGGGTAATCATTCAATTAAATCTTCATTTGCACTCCTAATATAGGCTACACTACACACACCGTCAGTACTTTTTTTTTTTTAAGAAAATAATTATTTTATTTAGCAAATTGATCAAAAGTGACAATAAGCATTTTACAAAAACAATCTTTTTTTAAATAAATTCTATTATTTTCATATTTTCCACAAAAATATTAAGCACAACCATTTTCAACTTTTTGAGCAGCAAATCGGCCTGTTACAGTGATTTCTGAAGGATCATGTGACAACTGAAGTAATATCTGCTGAGCTTTGACATCGCATTAATAAATCACATTAAAATGTATTAAAAAATAGAAAATAGTTATTTTTAATGGTAATATACTTACTGTTTACATTTTTGATCTAATAAATGCAGCATTGCTGAAGATTAGAGATTTCTTTCAAAAACAGTATTATACATGGTTTCAATAGCATTAAAAATTATAATTCTCAAATTTTATTTGTATTTAATTTCCAATGTCCAAATTAAAAAAAAAAAAAAAATTCCTAAAAAGAATAGTATAATTAAATAAAATATAATTAAAAATAGTAAAAAAAAAAAAAAAAAAAAAAAAATGAATTAATTAAATTAACTAAATGAATCATTTATCACATTTGATTGTTAAATGAAACAGTTGTGATTTACAGTTTTTGCTGAAATTTAAAAGAAAAAAAAGAAAATATTTTCTTTTTCCTTGTGCACCTTATCTGTAAATTTTAATGCTAATAAATCCTGGTATTTCACAATTTAATGTGGGGTGCAATAAATTACACCCATATAATTAGCCTATGAAATGAGCTGACATGCAAATCATCCTATTTATATAATCCAGCTATTAGAAACTTGAAATAAATGAATCATGGCTGCCTGTGAATAGGGCATTTCTGCAATGGCATTGGTAACTGAGAATTTGTATGTGATATTACATTCACATCACTGTCATTGTTCAAAACAACATAAACCAAAAACTCCTGAGAGCACCTTAAACTTCCTAAACAATGCATTTCTGTGTGCATGTCGACTAGGACTGTTCGTATCTGGGATTACACCCAAGATGCCTGCATTAACGTGCTGAGTGGCCATACCGCTCCAGTGCGGGGTCTCATGTGGAACACAGAGGTGCCATACCTTTTGACCTCAGGGAGCTGGGACTACACCATCCGCGTCTGGGACACCAGAGACGGCACCTGTCTAGACACTGTATATGACCATGGAGCTGATGTCTATGGTAGGGTATTAAATATGCTGCAGACAAAATTCTGATTTTATGCATTGTGGATGAATTTGGCACATAGACTATTTACTTTATAAACAGGGTACAACTTCTTTGGTTTTTATGCATTTTGCCAAAAATCAGCACTATGAAAATACTAAAAATTCATGTAAAAACAGAAAGTATCTATTGTAGCTTTTTAGTGGGGGGGGGGGGGGTCAATTAGGGGTTAATGGGAGGGGGGTGGCCACAACAAATTTGTAGCAATTTTTATACAGCCTTTCCGAATCTATTTATCTATGTCTCAAAACTTTACATGCACATTCCAGACCCTAATTGAGAAATAGTCTTAACATTTCAGAAAGAAATCAATAGTTTAGCCACAATTTCCAGCAGTTTGAAAATCAAGTGTGGGTTAAAACTGACCCACACACAACATTGTGACAGCTAGACACAGTTGACTGATTTAAGTCATTTAAATGAAGACAGGAAAAGCAGACCATTTAATAGTTAAGAGACCTAAATATGTGACAGGAACATGTATTTTTGGCCAAGGACTGTCTTTCAGTAGAATTATGCATACAGTATAGGAACACTCATCCATCATTTTGTGTCATTCCAAGGTAATAATACATTATTTATACAGCCTTGTCAACCGTATGAAATCCCCCAGGTCTGACATGTCACCCCAGCCGTCCGTTCACCATGGCTTCCTGCTCCAGAGACTCTACGGTCAGACTTTGGTCACTCACTCCTCTAATTGCTCCCTTAGTGGTCAACATCCTTACTGACCACAGCTGGGATGACATCATTGGCAACACAGGTTAAAAACATGCACATATTATATACCGTCTGTATGCGTTGGTTTTGTAAAGACATTAAAACATAGTTATTTCTTGAGTGTAGATCGTGCTATGGTCCCTGGAGCTCCTCCTCTCCTGTGTGGAAAAATTTCCAAAGATATCAAACAGGAGCTGGATAAACTCTCTAGTGACGTGCGCATGAAGAAGCTCCGATGGTTCTCCGAGTGTTTCTCAGTGAGTGAATCTCAACACAGAACTCGCACAGGCCTTTTTTTAGGAGTCTAAATAATAGGTTATTTGTTCTGTCTTTTTAGCCACCTGGTGGGAGTCATAACCTTTGGGATCTGGTTGCTGTAATCAATGGACAGGATGATAGTCTTCTTCCACAGAACTATGGACAAGGCATCATGCATATGAAACATCTGGTCCGCTTCAAAACTGTGAGTGTACACCTAGTGATGTAACGTTCTAATAATATCACAACTGAAATGTAAAATGAAGTCCTGCAAGCTTCTGGTGAATGTTATGTTGTCAATATTTCTATAGTATTTTATATTAAGTTTTTGTCAATTTCACTGTACGTGTCTTTCCGGTAGTCTGAAGCACAAGAGCTGACTATAGTAAAGATGTCAAAGTTTGGGGGTGGTATCGGAGCGCCTAGTAAAGAGGAAAGGCTCAAGAATGCAGCAGAAATCCATATCAGACTGGGTCAAATCCAGAGATACTGTGAGCTTATGGTGGAACTGGGAGAGGTAAAGATTTAAAAGCCATTAAATGTTTAGTTTATTTTTTTTCTTTATCCATTACATCAATATGCTGCTCAAGTAATCTATTTAATAACATATTTGTTGATGGGACCGGTTTTAATTATGGATTAATTATGTTTAATGTGTTATTTCTGTGTTTTATATATATATATATATATATATATATATATATATATATATATATATATATATAATTAATCAGTAACATGGTAAATTGAAAGCCCTAATATTCTTACACTACCATTCAAAAATTTGGGGTCGGTAAGTTTTTTAATGATTTTTTTTTTGGAGCTGTCTCCCTCACAGCTCCATTATTTGATCAAAAATACAGTAAAAACTGTATTTTTTTTCCTGTATTAATATATTTTAAAATGTATTTTATTCTTGTGATGGCAAAGCTTGTGATGGTTGGTTGCAGCAAGAATGAGAAAGAGCAGGATCTATGTGCAGCAATTATTTTATTAAATGCAAACTCAAAGAATACCCAGCCATCGTTAGACACAAACAGAGCAACCGGTTTACACAGATAAGATCAGACCATGAACAGAACAAACACATGTACACAAAGGCAAAGTAATCAGTTAAACAAGACACATGTACATGAAATCAATCACACACTGAATTACCAAGGAAACAAAATCAAACACAGGAAACAAATCCGAGAAACATGCAAAACCCAACTCAAAATAAAGTCAAAAACTGATCAAAAGTGACAAATCTGAATTTTCAGCAGTAAATACTCCAGTCTTCAGTTTCACATAAACCTAAAGAAATCATTTCAATATGATCATTTGCTGTTTAAGAAACATTTCTTATCAATGTTGAAAACATTAATATTTTTATGCAAATTGTTGTACCTTTTTTTTCTCAGAATTCTTTGATGAAAAGAAAGTAAAAAAAAAAAAAAAAAACAGCATTTCTTTGAAATATTAAGATTAAAAATGTATTTACTGTCATTTTATGCAATTTAATGTGAATAACAGCATTAATTTCTTTAAAAAAAAAAAATAAATAAAAATCTTACTGGCCCCATTTTCTCATCTATGAGGATGGATGATCTGACACTTTTCTTTCAGAACTAATTTTTTGATGATTTTGGATATGTATGATGTTTTATGTGTTTAGTGGGAGAAGGCTCTTTCTGTGGCCCCTGGTGTCTCCATGAAATACTGGAAAAAGCTCATGCAAAGGTATCTCATATACTCTATTTTTTAAACCAGTTGTTTTGAGTCAAATACCATTCATTAAGTGCTTATTGCAGGAGAGCAGACCAACTTATGCAAGAAGGCAATGATGATGTCATCCCGTACTGCATCGCCACTGGTGAGGTGAAAAAGCTGGTGAATTTCTTCACCTCTAGAGGTCAGCTGAAAGAAGCTGTGCTGGTGGCTCAGGTACAGGGCACTGTTATCTTTTTACCCATTGTACAGTTGTTGTACGACTGTGCACCTCTGTGTTGAGTGTCATGACAAATGAGTTTATGCTGTAAATGAGAACATGCTTTGTTTCATCAGGGTGCTTGTGAAGGCAATATCCATGGTCCTCAGATCACATCAATAAACCATGCTGCAAACTCAGACAATGACAACATAGAAAAATACTGCGGGCAAGTCATACTTAATTTAAGACATAATCAAGTATTTCACCTCCTATTTTCTTACCCACTCTCCCCTTGTTTGTCCAGGATGTTGCACAGAGTGTGTAAAGAGCTGGCGGAGTGGTATTTCCAAGATGGCCGTGCTGTGTTGGCAGCTTGCTGTCATCTAGCTGTAGACAACGCAGAAGTAAGCTCATAATACTGAAAGATAGTATTGACCACCTGTAGCATAACTAAACATCTAAAGAATATGGTAAAGCCTATTGAGACAATTTAAGATTATTTTAAAGACACTTACACTACATTTGAAAGGTTAGGGTCAGTAATGATGTAAAAATAAATGTACTAAATGTTCTCTATTTTAATGTTCCTGCAATGGAAATGCTGAATTTTCAGCAGCCATTACTCTAGTCTCCAGTGTCACATGGTCCTTCAGCAATTGCTGATTTGCTGCTCAAGAAACATTCCTTATTATTATCAATGTTGAAAGCAGTTGTGTTGCTGTTCAGAAGAACTGCATTTATTTGAAGTTGAATTTCATATTATGAAAGTAAAATTTGTTGTTACCTTTGATCACTTTAAAGCCTACTAGCTAAATCACAAAAAAAAAAAAATATATATATATATATATATATATATATATATTACTGACCCCAAACTTTTGAACAGTAAATTAAAGACTTTTTGTCTTTATGTGTGAGTGTTTAGGTAAGGATAAAATAGTGTTTATTTCTCCTTGTGTCAGCTGGCTATGGCATCTCTGATCAGAGGCAATGAGCTGGAGCTGGCAGTGTGTGTGGGCACAGTCCTGGGAGAATCAGCCAGTAAAGCCACCCACTACGTTCTGGAGCTCTTGGCCAGGAAATATATGACCACTGCCACCTGGTAAGAATAAAAGTGATCTTTTCTTAAAGTCAAGTCTGAAAAGGGGCACCAGGTTTTTGTCACAAATCATATTTCCTCTGAAATAGTTTGCACCCTTTCCTCTAAATGCAATCCATCTCTTAACATCAGTCATGTACAGAAATGTTAACATGATTCTGATCAGTCATCCTTACTGCACACCTGTTACATTTGTCATTTCCATCTCTCTAGCTTTCCATCTGTGGCATACAGGTATTTTCTCTGCCCGCTTGTGTCGATCAGTTTTGATTTTGTTACATGTGCATTAGGTTTATATGCTTAAATGCTTATTCTTAATAGATTATCTTTCTTAATACAATAAATCATAATTGTCTGAGTAACAAAGCCCCCTCAGGTTTTCATTCAACTTGAAACTACACATTCAACTTTAACTACACATTTTTAATATAACTAATTGTTGACATACTTTATACCTAGCTAGCACTTTAACAGGAATAGTTCTCCCTCCTGTCATCATTTACTTACAAGCATGTTGTTCCTAACCTCTCTGACTTTTTTCTTTTATGGAACGCAAAAAGCGGACAGTATTTTGTTTACATTTTTCAGTTTAAAATAAAAGTGTAAGAGGACAGGGACTGTTGAGCTTCAGAAGAGATGCAGAATGAAGTATTTATTATCTTCAATGATTATCAGTGAACAATACCTGAAATTGCTCTTCACATAAACTTATCATACACTACCATTTAAAAGTGTAGGGTTGGTGGATTTTTTTATTTATTATGTCTCTTATGCTGGCCGAGGTTGTATTTATTTGATTAAAACATTAAGTAAAAATAATTAAAAACAAAATATTATTACAATTCTAAATAACTTACAGTAAAATAAAAGACATTATTTTTGATTATTTGTATTTATTTATTTAATTTTGTCATGGCAAAGCTGAATTTTCAGAAGTCTACATTGTCATATAAACTTTCCAAAATCATTCATCCAACATTTCTTATCAAGTAACATTTTTGTAATGTAAAAGTCTGTACTGTCAATTCTGATTCATTTACATCCTTGCCAAAACTTTCAGTGTATTTATATATTCTAGTGTATGTATTCATTTTTATGATGCTTCTTGAAAGCCCTCATTTAGATTATAATTTTCAATTAGTTTATAATATAATATATTGAAATATTCAAAAAACAACTTTTTGTGTTCCACAAAATGAATGGCATGTCCACTTTTTCCCTGTGCTTAACTCATGTTGCATTGTGTCTTCTACTCCCCAGGGATCTTGCAGCCAGATTACTCCAGATGATCCCTGATAACGAGATCTTATTAGCCAAACTGTGTGCCTTCTACCCTGGCAGCTCAGCTGAAATCAATGACCTGCACGAAAAGGTAGCTACTTCATTCATGCTCCCCAATGTTCACCATTAACCCAGTAAAAATGATTCATGCATTGATTGTGAAAAATCAAACAAGAATGTAGCATGTTTATTATTTGAAGTGAAAATGTTAGACATTTAACTATAATGATTTATAATAATTCCTTTATTTTTTATTTTTTTCAGTGTGGTCTACCGACTTTAGAGGAATGTAAAGAACTTGCAGAAAGTGCACATGCTGAGGGAGAAATCTTCCAAGTAGTAAAGTATTACCTCCTGAGCCCAGAACCAGAAAAAGCTCTTCCCATTGGGATCACATATGTCAAAGGTGAGTGTCTTAGAGACAAAGAAAATGTATCTGTGTCTAACTTATTCAACTTCATATTTCATCACAGTGCTATTTCCAGAATATGCTCATTTTACAGATTATGCATACTATGTGTAGCATACTGCACACTTGCATTTTGTCAAACTCTGTTTTAAAGGTTGACTGAGCTATCGAATGTAGAAAAATTAGACACTACTTAAAAAACATCAAAATAAAGGCAATTTAGTATGAGCAACTTTAATATTAAACCGCAAGAAATTACAATGTTATAATTTTAGCAAAATGTTTGATTATGTTTTGATGCAAAAGTGTTAAGGTTCAAGTCACCATTAGGGTAATTAGTGTTCTCATCCGTGAAGTTTCTTCCATTTGATGTGTGAGTGTATATACAACTTGTTTTGGTCTCATAACTATAATGTAATGTTAATCAGCTTAACTTAATCTTAGACCCATAAGTAAAAAAAAAAAAACATTATTAGTTTTGAATTTCTAGAACACGTTATATATTAGTTTCCTGAAAGTACAGACCAACTTTAAGTTGATGCAACATTTTTTCCATAAGTTCAATATACTTAAAGTCCTGAAGCTGGTTGCCTCAAGGATGCATGGTTGCCTTTTTTACAGTGTAGACCTTCTACATAAAACAATAAACAATTCATGATGACAACACAAGATGTGTTATCCAAAGTCACAACTGATGCATCGATGAAAACGTCTTAATACTTCCAACAATAGATTACTGACTCTCTCCCCTCAATAGAGCTGCTGAGCTCTCCTGACTGGACGGTGGACTCTGTGTATCACATACTAGACCTGCTGAGCTACATCAGAACAGACCGTCTTATTCTTCCAAAGTGTAGTGAGTAAGTCAGTGACCTTTCCTTAAAGACACCTGGTGATGATGTAATTTATAGCAGCTTTCATTCTATGGTCATCTCACTCTCTCTCTCCCTCTCTGTCTTTGGCTAGAGAACGTAATGAGTTGCTTATTCTCCGTGGGTATATTGGTGCACTATTAGCCATTGGGAGACAGTATTCAAGTATTGTGCCAGCACTGTATGAATACACAAGGTACATTAACTGTTGGATTTATATTAAGTTACTAAATTAATGGTGTAAATATCACAATTAATGTATTTCTCTCTATCTTCCTCCCTCAGTCAGCTGCTGAAGAGGAGAGAGGTGGCTGTGCCATTGCAGATAGAGCAGCTGTCTGTAGAGTTGGAGGCCTGGAGAGCCTGCACATACTCCCTCAAGTCTGTACCACAATGCATTACTCTAATTCATAATTCACAACGACTTTGTTTCAAAGTCAGTATTTCAAAGCATCGTACGCTATTCCAAACAGTATGCAAATTTATGCTGCCTTAACAGATACCTTATTTTAGACATTTTCCAAGTGAAGATCATGGAAAATGCACTCCCAGAATCCACTGCAGTTAGGGCACTGCCCTCAACACTTATGCCATGTTGAAAATCTTTTACCTAATGTGGTGTTCTCTGTCAAAAACGGCCTGCTGATTAAATTGCTTGTAAATCTTTCATTATGCTATTGTTTCATGAAATACTGTATTGAGTCTTTTTGTCTCTACACATACACAGAGTGGCAGATGATGCATTGTACAATCCACCATCTGAGGCCCAGAAAAGGGAGTACAGCCAGCTGTTGAGTCGGATGAGTGAAGAGCCTATCAAGGGCCTAGAGGGTCCCGACTATGTCACTGGCTCCAACTTGCCCAGCCACTCTGATGTCCAGATTTCCTGCTTCACTGGCCTCAGGATACAAGTGGGTTTCTTGTAGATAATCTTGTTAGTACTATACAAATATCACTGAACTTAAATATGCCTTTTTTTTCTTGACAGGGTCCAGCATTCTTCCTGGAAGATGGCAAATCAGCCATTTCACTAAATGATGCCCTGATGTGGGCGAAAGTAAACCCTTTCTCTCCGTTGGGGACGGGTATACGCCTCAACCCCTTCTGAGCACAAATACAACAAATGTGAGCAGTATTCTTGTTGGTCTGGCTCTGGAAAGGCAACAAGGCATCCATTTTCTCTCCGAAAGCTTGATGTATGTCATAAAACAAAAGAAAGTCAAATTGTGTTCAAATCAACATTATTTGAGTCTTTGCCGTTCCATGCTGTGCTTACTTCATTCAGGATTGCAGCTTATATGCAAAGAATCAGCAAAAGCAAGAGTGCTGCTGTATGAACTTACATTACACAAGGCAAACAGCACAAATGCGATGATATTTCTTTTATACAACAGTTCAGTAAACAAGAAATCAATATAAAGTAATGCAAGTTATTTTGTTTCAAAAGAAGGCAAATGCATTTTGACAAGCAACAAGTGACTGATGCACTAACATAGGCAAGCAGAGGGATATGAACAATAAATATCTTCTCTTCACGCACAAGAACATGTTAATTTGATGCAGGCCAATCAAATTAGAGCACCACAACTAACTGTTGTATAAAGAGAGATTTATGCTGGATACAGTAATGAATGTTACATATGAAGCAGGATATTTAATGCCTTTCTTCCTCATCTTAAAACATAAGGTTTAGGTGTCACGTTCAGGTCTTAGGGTTGAGGTCTGTAGCCCAAAGATTGTAATTCCAGGTGGTACTGTCATCAGATATTATGGAGTATGAGCATTTTCATCAAGCAGCCTGAATGTTTAGAAGATCTAGACATCTTTTAATTCAAGACTTACAGGGTATTCATCTGTACATTTTTGTTTGTGTATTTGATTTCATAAGAGAGACATGCTAGTTTTGCTGCTTTGACATTGAAATTGTTTGCCTTGTCTCTTTTATAAGATATATTTACTGACTAGTGAATATACACCTTATTTTAGTGGAACCAAATACTAGAAATGAAACCTCATATTGTAATAATCGCTACTTCATTTCATTCAGGAACTATTATGAATGGGTATACAGAGCGGGTCTGGGGCCAGATGTGTAATATTTATATTCATAAAGTATGGCAACACTATTTACAAAGAGTTAATAGGACATTAAGTCTTGCTGTTGCATTCAAAATATGTCTAGATGAACTTAGGCAATAAGTTTGAGAAACTGCACATATAGAGTGAGGAAGCAAGATATTTCTGCTTATACATAGCTATATGTTTGGAGTGCATTTCTGAAGTTAGGAAATAAAAGACAAAAAGTGTCATTTGTATTGGTAAAATCATCAGTTGCAATGGCCGTCATACATAGCTGAGTATATAAAATGATTTGGAGGAATTATTTTATGAAATTCTGGTTTTATGTTAAAAAAAATACAGATACAGAGACTATTTTCATCAAACTGCACTGTGAAATGTATTTATTTGTATATAGTTCTAGAATTTAGAATGTCTGAACTCTTAAGCTCTAATGGGTGTACATAGCATATTCATATGATAATTGTTAATACATAAAGAGGACAGTTACATGTCATATATTGATCCTAAAGTAGAGTCAAAATTGGATTAAGCCAGGACGGGTCCAAATTCTGCATGCTTCAAGTGTCTCATCTGTTTATTTTGACTGATCATAAGGCGAGATAGAAGAACAGGCAAGACTGTCAATGATAATTACCTTCTTTTTTGTGACTATGATTTGATAATTACTATTAAAAAGATGAAGTGTACAAGAAATCTCATGATTTTATTTTTGCTTATGAGTAGTGCACTACACTGAACATGACTGAAATAATTAGTTCATTGATTAGGATTGAAATAATAATACATTTACAGTACCAACTGCAAAGACAAAGGAAAGGGAGACCAATTAGATCATAAAATTTTACATATTCTTTATTTGTATGCCAGTTACTGTGTGTATCATGCAGTTTTCTGTTTTATTTTCAAAACAGTTGGATGCAATTAACGGGAAGCTGAGAAAATAATGACAGCATTAGATTTTGTGAAAACTGTAGAGTTGTGCTTTTGGGAATTTTTTTTAGATTACTTTGATAAAAAATATAAAATTCACTATACTGACATGCACTTCAATAACTTCATCCTGACGTGATAAATATGTATCATATTAGGCATGCAGCTTATATTGATATATAAGAATGTGCAGGTTAAAAATGACTAATTTACATTACTCTTGTGAAGATATTTACAAAAATATAACTCATGTTCATTGGCTGCACAAAAATATATAAGTTAAAAAAAAAACGGAAAATGAATGGCTAGTATGATTTTGTTTTTTGTGCGTTGGTGGTCATAAACAAGACTGGGTGACCTTTTTGTGAATTAATGCACTTAATATAAGAAAATAAAAGCGGGAGGGGCTTTATGGTTGGAGGTAGGGAATCTATCTGTACTGGAGGAAACTCTTGAGCAGAGTAGGCAGTTTGAGGTGAGGAATCAGATGCAGTCTGGATCGGCCCATGTAGTTTCGGATACTCAGTCTACACAGCTGACAGAGAGACCGTGGTGTGGCTATCAAGGAAGAGAAAAAAAATAAATCTTTTTAACAACTTAGTAAGTATACAGACAAAGTGACCCTTGTTTAAATCCTAGCCTACACTGATAAAATGTTTTCATTATAATGTTCCCATCCATTTAACTTTATCACAATACTTTATGTAATTTTGTCTTAAACATTACAGTTTTAACTAAACATTTAATGAATTTAATTATAGTAGTTTTTACTCATTTCGACAGTAATATATAATGTACAGAAGGTGCAACTTTGGAAGGACTGATTTAGCATGTGAATGGGTGATTTCTGCACCAGACAATCTTTTAGCCTAAAATAATTCATCAATTCATTAAAGATGAAGATGCATTAAAAATTCACAGAAGACCATGGCTCATTTCTGAAACCATTCCCTCTCTCTTTCCTGTTAAAATGAACTGAGCAACATTACCCTCATAAAGAAGCAGCACAGCCTCTGCTGCGCTGCTGGGTGGCGCTGTTTCCACCGGCTTTTGTAGCTCCAGGTTGCGAGCATTGATGTTAGCGCCAAAGTCAAGTAGCACTCTGATGATTTCTGGACAGTCCTTCTGTGCTGCAGCGTGCAGTGGTGTGTCCAGGAAACGGCCCTTCTGCACATTTGCTCCTAAGAAAAACAAATTCATTTATGATAGAGTAAAGTAAACACTAAATTAAACTAAACTGAGGTGAGATGACCTGACCACACATCAAAATATAAAAATACCATTGTTACCAAGTAACTGAATCGCTTAGTTTGAACAGTAAAAGTTTGCACAGAGCCACATCAAACTCACCTCCATCCAGAAGTTTCTGTGTACACTGGAGCTGCTGGGAGACACAGGCAATGTAGAGAGGTGTTCCTAGATGAGGGATGTCATAATCTACATCTGCTCCCCACGAGATAAGAGACTCTACACATGCTGCTCGGCCTGAGACAACAAACACATGTATGTTTACATTTTTATAACCTCTGCTGTAAATGTGTAGTGATTTTGCTTTCGCCAACCAGGAGGCGAAATAGTGTAGTGATGGGTACTCACATCACCAATGACGTTATGATTTTTGGATCACGTGTCACTTAAGGTGCAGTTATGAGTACATCGGATAAGAAAGATTGGTGGGATATCTAACTTGTAGAACCTCTTTCTGTATTATCAACACAAGGAAGACAAGTGTAATAAAATAAATTTTATTAACAAAAGATAGACAAGACTTATCAACAACTACTAAATTAATACCATAAATGAAAAAGGACTAAAGTGCATAATATGCATACAATGCAAGTGATTAAGTTGGATGTTGCAACAGCAGAGTTACAATATCTTATGAAAAGATAAACTGAGACTACCTTGTTGAAAAAACAGCATATGCTGGTTAGGTATGTGAGATGGTTTAAGCTGGTCCTTAGTTGGTCATGAGCTGGTTTAAGCTGGTTATGTGCTGGTCCTAAGCAACTAGCTCCTGCTAAGGACCAGCTCAGGACCAACTAAGGACTAGCTTAAACCAGCTCGAACCAACTGCCATTCTTCAAATCATACCTTACCAGCATATGCTGTTTTGTTTAACAGGGTAATAAGGTGAAGAACACTATTATGTACCAAACAAATAAATTAATCATTTGTTATCAGCTGACATCAGCTATATAACATCTAATGTAAATTAGAAAACCATATACTGATAATATAAAATAATGCCACGATGTCTGGAAGAGGTTTGGATAAGTGATATTTACATTCTCTCAGTCAAGTAAGCAGTCCGGTGGCAGTGACTTCTTCCACTGGTTGTGCTGGTAACAA
This sequence comes from Acrossocheilus fasciatus, assembly GCA_036784905.1. Classification (NCBI taxonomy): domain Eukaryota; kingdom Metazoa; phylum Chordata; class Actinopteri; order Cypriniformes; family Cyprinidae; genus Acrossocheilus; species Acrossocheilus fasciatus. The sequence goes on from CM071938.1 coordinate 26,421,930, forward strand.
TGCAGTGGGGAAAGAAGCAGGAATCCATTTCAACAGCCTTGAACATGAAGTGATGTAGGACGCTGATTTCCTGGAGCACCAAAAAGTCCTCAAATATGGAACGCAGATATGGCCCTGGAGTAGGTGTAGAAGGTCATTTGCCTGGAATACGCAGACGAAAGGATTGGATGGAGACCCAGGATGTGCTGTGTCTGTTGATGTCTTGCTGGGCAAATACTCTGAACGTAGAGTTATCTCTTTCCTTGCAGGCTGGAGGCTCAGAATATGGTCCTATCTGTTGCTGCCTCAAAAGCTGGAGACTCGGGACAAATGGGTCTGTTGCTGCCTTCCCTGTAGTGGGCTGCAGGCTCAGACCTTGTAGAGTCGTTGTTAATAGCTGTTATTGCCATTTCCCTAATGGGCCATAGACTTAGAACAAGTGTATCTGTTTCTATCTCCTACCACGCAGGCCGGAGATTCAGAACGAGTATCTGCTATTGTCTCTCTGGATGGGGGACTCAGAACGGGTGTGTCTTCCCGGACGTGCCAGAGACTCAGAATAAGCAGTGTCTTTTGGAAGGGTACCTTTATCCCTTTCAGATGAGGAGGAGATTGCAATTGGGTGCTTCTCCATTTCCATGCTGTGATTGGCTGTTTCCATCAGCGCGGGGGAACATAATGGGGCCCATCCTTCTTTCCTCCTCTGGAACTTATTTGCATAGTCCAAACACGAAGACCAATGAAAAATGTCACTAAAGTTTTACCTGTGCATTTCTCACTTTCCAAACCACAACCAGAATGTTTTTGGCAGTGTTACGAACACAAGTCCAAACCTAATAGACAAATATTGAACTGTCATGCAGGCATTCATTCATATAATAACATCTGAGTTTGTGTTAGATGTTACACTACACATAACTGTCACTGAGAATACTTATCTCTCTGAATAAGTATACGATGGGTGTGTTGCAGTTTGCAGTGTAAGATTTGAAAACATAGTTATGAATGGATTTGGATGAATCTTTGTGATCTCTCTCTCTTTGTTTCACCCACTGCTGCGCTTCTGGAGGTCCTAAGGAATTTTTATGGCGGTCACAGGCCAAAACCTTAGGAATCAGTCTCTAGGTGGGTGAAGGGCAGAAACTGCATTTTGACCCATAAGAAGCCCTGTCGTTCCCGGGCTTGGTACCAGAGGTCTTCTTCTTGCCCTCTAAGTGGTGTCTGGCTGTTGTCCTAGCATCTTTATCTGATAGCGTTGGACAGTTTGCTTATGTTAGTCCACCAATATCCAATCAAAATGTAGCAAACCTTTGTCCACTATAAACTGGCCATAAACTGGGCCCTGGAATGTTCTGTTCACTACAAATGCATTCAAATCAATGGATTTTTTTGTGGTTAGATTAGAGCGGTTACCTGGCAAGCAGAATTACTTACCTTTGCTGGAGGCCTCATGAATGGGTGAAGGCTGGCACGCTTCTGCCTGTGGTTTTGCTCCATGTTCCAAAAGCACCTCTGTGCAGGTGACACTTCCTGCTGAGCAGGCGTTAAACAGTGGGGTCATGCCATCAATGGTCGTGGCATTCACCTGCCATGCACAAGAGCATTTTAACAGCACAATCCATGCCACGCCACATTGCTGCAGTAATTCAGGCAAAAGGAGCCCCAACTACGTATTGAGTGCTGTACATGCTCATACTTTTCATGTTCATACTTTTCAGTTGGCCGAGATTTCTAAAAATCCTTTCTTTGTATTGTATCTTAAGTAATATTAAGTAATATATTAAGTAATATTCTAATTTTCTGAGACACTGAATTTGGGATTTTCCTTAGTTGTCAGTTATAATCATCAAAATTAAAAGAAAGAAACATTTGAAATATATATGTAATGAATGAATATAATATACAAGTTTCACTTTTTGAATAGAATTAGTGAAATAAATCAACTTTTTGATGATATTCTAATTATATGACCAGCACCTGTATATATATATATATATATATATATATATATATATATATAGAAGATTAAGCAAAAGACTGAACCATGTACTCATGACAGAAGTGTTGTTTCAGAAATTTCAAGTCAGGGTAAGCTGTGTTTTTTATTGGGGCTAATCGTCACAGTTTTTAATCTTTTAAATATATGCAATTTATTAAATTAAATATAAAACATTATGTGTAATATTTTACATATTATTATAATATTAAATTAATTATTAAAAATAAAATATTTGATGTGTAAATCACAATAATTCCTAATTTTTGTTTTAATGTTGCTGAAAATCCTTTAATATGTTTAATAACTGTAACTCACATTGGCACCGGCTTCTATGAGAGCCCTGGCACATGCTACGTGATCTCCCAGACAAGCTTCATGCAGTGGAGTCACATGATCAATGGTGATGATATTTGCACTGTAACCCTGGTAATATGGAGAAGAAGAAAAAAACAGAAAAGCAATGTATTTTCTTTTAAAAATGATAACATTAATTTGACCTCTTTTCAACAATTTCCGCTCCATTTCTGTATGTGCATATGTTTGTGAACCTGTGAGAGAAGAGTCTTAAGTGACAGAAGTCGACCCTGACACGCAGCTTCATGGAGTGGAGAACGATCCGCCCATGAACCTGTGAACACACATCAAATTATTCTTAATAATAAATAAATGTACTGGCATCCAACAGTTTCCCATGATGACTAATAAATGCCCTTTCATCCCAGAAAAACAAACTACAAAATAACCTCAAAAAAGTTACATTAACATAATTTACAGCAACCACAATTTACTGTATTTAAAAGCCAACCAAAAGCACTACCACGTAATTCAAGAGCTTTAAATACACCCACTCAGCCACAGCCAGACTTCATATAATTTCTAGTACATTGTAAAGTGAGAGTGGTGTAAGCACTGGTGATTTTGACACTGCCCATTGACAGCTGTTGAGCAGAGAGCCTGTGAGTGGAATTGCTGAAAATGGCAAAGCATTTTCAACTAACATGAGAGTAGATCAGCTCTCTAGATACAATAAAGGTCGACTCATTTCAACTGTCGAGCCATTTGAACAGATTCCCCCGTGTTGCTTCGATACAAAATGTAAATGAAATGATTTCACTACATAAAATTCACAATAAAAATCGGGCTGTTATGTTATCAGTATCTAGGAATAAAAGCAATATTATTCTCCTATAAAGGCAGCTATACTATTTCATGTATAAAGGATACATTTACAAAACACCTCAAATAACAAAAGCCCATTTACAAAAACTCAGTGGATGATCCTTGGCATTCATTATTTCTGGGCACCAAATGCCAGGGTTCTCCATTACTGGCAACGGGGCATTTTTGACAGCATGTCTGTTCTATTATGTGTTTGATTGGAAGCCATTTCAGTGTCAAAGTATTCATTACCAGCTTTACTCTTCAAAAAAGCCACATTTTTAATAAACTGGGAAGCAATAATTTCATGCTAAAAAAATACTTAAACATGTTTATTGATCAAAAATCAATCTACCCATGAAATTTATTGACAATTATTATTATAATTCTATATTCTTGACCCATCATTAATGTTTAATGTTAAATGCATAAACTTATCATGTGTATTTTCAATTTAGATTCATTTGTAAAGTGCTTCTCAAAATAAATAAATAATAATTTCAAAGTGATGTGTTACAAATGATCATGTTAAGCATATTTGATAAATATTTTATTTTAGTCAATAAGTTAACATCAATATCCCTAAAAAATAATTACAATAATAAAAAAGTCGTTTCCATAGATCCCCTTAACACTTCCCTGCAACCTCCTGGGGGTCCTCAGTCTGCATTTTGAAAATTCTTCAATTAAACAACTGCATCATCCTACTGACCACATTAGCAACAACACAGCTAACAACAAAACTGTCGTTAGATATTTTATATTTAGTCAGAGAACCAGAATCGTATGTGTAACAGAACAGTTGTGAGGCTGTTACATATGCCTTAATTCACAGTACTAGCAGCTCGTACCATAGGTCTGTATCTATTCAGAGTGGACTGAGAAGATCTATATTTAGCAGGAGCTCAATCTAGCCACAACAACATACGACAACTGCCTTCTGCTACTGCCATTCCTGACACAGAGCAAGGCCTAAGAGCAATAGGTTCTGTTACGTACCCAGGTCTCCGTCGCCCCACGGCACATCTAGCCATTGATATGAATACGCCATAGCCTGTAAATGAAAGGACGGCTGTCATCTTGAGGCGCAAAACAAGCAGCCGTCTTCTCTTTTTAGCTTAGCTGAGCGAAGGAGATGAGTTACTGCCACTGAGATTTCACACTGACGTGGAACTTTAGGTCACAGCTGCGCTTCAGTCAATTACGATGATACTAGATTACTAAGATGCTAGTATCATTTAACGATGCAGTTTGTGTGATTTTGTGTTTTTTCAATAGTGACAATTTAGGTCAGAGAAACCGGCACTGCTCAGTATGAATGCTGGCTGTTTAACGCCAAATAGTCTTTATTGAGACTCTGAATGCTTTCATGAATGTTTCAGATCCTGTTCCATTCATGTGACTACAGCTGGGCTCCATGGAGACTAGGACCACTTGTAACTTCCTTGCTCAGTCTAAGCAGGGAAGTTGCAAGTCAGAAAGACAGCACTATTCAACTATGGCACATTGCACTGATGTAAAGGAATCCCTCCCCCTACGCATTACAGGGTAAAAGACCAAGTCTAAAGCATAATGCAGAAGCAGTCCAAACACATAATAGCCTATACTGTGTTTACTTGAACTCTTATGGCCTTGCTAAGAGGCTTCACCAATTATGTCACCAACTAGAAATAACTATACCTAGCTGTGTGCAGCAATAAAAACAATAAAATCAGATTTTTTTTTTCAGACTATCACACACAGACAGATATTTTACCTTAAAATAATAACTACTAGGCACATACTGCTACTGTTGCATAGTCTGCAAATAGCTAGCCAGTTTTGTATTTGTGTTGTGGGGAATATAGGAAACACTAACCAGGCTTTGGGACAAAATGTTCTTTTTTTTCATCCACCACTGCAAACTATAAATGGCCAATAACGCTACAACAATTTTAGGCGCATATCAGCTTTACATGACTATCCGCAGTACTGTTTCATATTCACTTCATTCATCGATCTGCTCTATTGAGAATGATGTTTGCGGGTTTGCGTGCTTCTGACTGACACTGTGGAAATTATGTAGTTAATATCCATCCTTATTACATTCTTTATTATTATTATTATTTCATTCAGTTTTCTTTTTTTTTTAATCATGAAAAGATATTGTTTACGTATAGGCTAAATATAAAACAATATTTATGATATTAACAATAATTAATATAGATAACAATGTCATATTAATCATATTATTTATCTAATATTACTTAAAATATTATTTGTCATTTTAGGTAAAAGGTCCGCCCTTATACAAATGCATTACTGCAAGGTGACAGCAGGGCGCAATATAAAGGCACATTTATTTACACGTGTCGATAACTCACCTTGACTAATCAAAATACCCCAGCGCGATTTCTTTTTCTCAGAAAAATCGTCGACGTCCTCTCGCTTTCTTTTCTTGGGAGTATTATCAGAGTACTCGGCTTCTCTGCGGGGAACTTCAGGCATGTTTGTATCAGCTCTGTGTCCTCTTTACACGGGGTAGAGCGACTGTGACTAGCGACCCTTTTTGATTGGCTGCTCGGCTTGTTGTTGTTTCAGATCTCAGTAGAGTCGTGTTGGCTAACTCATGAATATTAATAAGGTCACATGACGTTGCTTGCTACATTTTTAAGGAGCTTCTGGTCACGTAACGTAATTAATATTCATAAGCCGAGCCTTTGCCATAGTAGAAAGATAAACGCCCGATTACGCCTACTGGGCACACGTCACACAACGTACTTTATATTAATGAAATAAATATTCACCATACACTATGTCAGTAAAACTATTTTTATCTCAGGTTAAGATTAGAACGCTGCCACTATTCCGATGCAAGTAGGCTAGCTAGTAACAGAATCAGGATTCTAAATGGAATTTTCCCTTGTACACGCTTAACATTGATCAAAAATAGATGTATTGTAGAATTTGTGACAGTTTTAAATTATTTTAATGTTACGTCACACGTCCTTTTGCGTCATATTGTCAAACATTTCAGTTGGTCTGTTGCTTTGTCTGTTGTTGTCAGAAGCCAAGCAGGTTGCGGATAATAACTGATAACACAAGCATTCATCTCAGTTAACTTGTTTAGCATTTGACATCAGGTAATTTGCATGCTATTGAGGTAATGAATAATATAGGGAAAAAAGACAAAAAGGAGTGAGAATCATACAGAGAGAGAGGATCATTTCCACAGACAAAATCACTAAATGTTTCTTTAGACTTAAAAATATATAGATTAATTTATAAACATATGCAACGGATGCATTACTATATAGTGCACTGCACCAAACATTTTAATTTCAAAACGTTTAAATGACTATGCTTTTTCAACGTTATATCCACACAGTCATTTAAAAATGCTGTGAGAAAATTATTTTCCTTAACTCAGTGTTAGATAAGAACAGGCTGACCCAATTTTTTCAGTGTTACAAACTGAGCCATGCTGCAGAAGCTTTCTCTTTCACACCCTTATACAACCAGTTAAAGTTTTATGTACCTTACAAAAAGACATAAAGTCCCTATAGTGTCTCAGAACATGCTCCAAAATATATAGCCTCAATATGTCCCATTCTTGCGTACTTACTGTGCCCTTGGCCGAAATCATAGAACTCAGCTGCGATCCGGGCTGCCTCCTTACGGTTTCCTTTAACCACATAGAAGTGGGTCAGTATGTTTAAACTGATCTTGACAAATAATTTGAAGCAAAAAAGGACAAAAATCGAGAGATAGACATTGGTATACTGCGAGCCAAAAGGCCGCTCCTCCAAAATCTCAGTCATTGCTGCTGCTCAGTGACAGTGAATGTTTTGGAATGGGATCCAGGGTTGTGTTGTTGGGGATCATATGCCAGGCCGGCCCAGTTATTCCCCAAGGCAGCTGGGTCCAGAGCAGAGATGTGATAAGCCAGCTGTACTTTTAGCTAATGGAAAATGGGCCACTTGACTGAGGCATAACAATAGGTGTTGTCATTAGTTGGGATGTTTGTCTCATGATACATAGTGACAGCTTTGTTTTCACTACGCTATTTGTATTGTAACATATTGTTGCTATAGAGCAATGTCTTCACATTCAAGTATTTTTGTTTATGTACCATTGCCTCTTTACAATCAGCCATGATTAATTCAATAATAAAAGAGTCACCAGGATAAAGCTGGTAGCATTTGGTTGATCATGAGCTTTATCATATTTTGACGAATATTTGTCATATTTTTGGAATATTAATACAGTGATTTACGAAAAAAGGATTTTACAAACATTTAATTTTGCTTATATATATATATATATATATATATATATATATTGTAAGTAACTTGTAAGTGGTTCTGTAAAATGTTCATAGGATATATTAATATTTATAAACACAACTGTGCTAATAAACATTATAATGGGTGATTCAGCTTCTCATAAAACTTATTATTTACAAATGTAAATACTTTGATTGATCTTGTACAAATTTTTGTTATTTTGGGGAAATTCCACATACACAAATAGTCTTTTTTTTATAATATAGAGTTTTTGATTACTCAGTGGTTATCATGTACACTCTGGTGTATATATTTTTGTATATCATTGTAAACTCCCAAAATTAATTATTTTCTGTATAAAATCGCTAAAAGGGTCAATCCTAAACATAATTCTGTAATGTGTCTCCTTAACCTTTGGAGCAACTGGGTGTGTAAGATAAAAGGTTACTACCGTTGTACACTTTACCCACACGAAATATAAATTGCTCTTTGACTGTTGATGCAATTCCACTTCCTGACCACTGGATGTCAGTATGTACTTTCCAAAATGAAACCGGAAGTCGGTCTTGCTTCCGAATCATCTTTTAAACGTCTCACTTCCTGCTCTGAACCTCCGCTCGGAGCGTTTCAATATACCTTTGCTTTGCGTTACATTGTTTTAGTTTGATCAGAACTAGATTGAATCATGAATACGGTATTGTCGAGGGCGAACTCGCTCTTCGCCTTCTCTCTCAGTGTGATGGCAGCTCTCACTTTCGGATGCTTTATTACCACAGCCTTCAAAGACAGAAGCGTACCGGTGGATATACACGTATCCAAAGTCATGATGTAAGTTCCCTGCACCTTTTCTTAGTCTGCGTCCACAGCATCGATATGAAATCAGTCTTAATCTCGTCAAAAATATTTGAGATACACGAGCCGTCCATTCAGAATCATTTGTTTTTGCAGCATATGGCACTTGTAGATGCTGCTGACCTGGCGGCCAATAGCAGTGCAGCACATCAGCTATGCAACTTCAATTAATATATAGAGTTTCATGGGTTTATTCAACAATATTGTGAAACGCTGTCTGTATCTGAAACTGTGAAAGAGAGTGAACACTTGGCCTATATTGTTTAAGATTCCGTGTTAGCGTTTATTTTATACATACTGTTACTTTATTTACTTTTGTACATTTTAAATGTGTATGTAGGTTCATCTTCTCACACACATCTAAGCAATGAGGCACTTTTCTCACCCTCCCATTCTTCTCATCCTTCCGTTTTCTTCTCTCTCCAGTAAAAATGTAGACGACTTCACAGGACCGCGAGAGAGGAGTGACTTGGGCTTTGTGACATTTGACATTTCTGCTAATATCCTTTTGATAGAAAAGACTGCTGCTGTGCCACAAAATTATCACCATGTTAAATGAATAAATAAATAAAATAATTTAAAACTACTACTATGCTATAGTTTCTATGGAAGCCTGTTTCTGCCATGAGATGAAAAAAATAATATGGGTAATTGTGACTCACAATTTTGACTTTTTTTTTTTGGCAACTCAGAAAAGTCAGAATTGTAAATCAGAATTGCGAGAAAAACAAAGTTAGAATTCTGAGTTTAAATCCAGCCAAGAAATATAAAATTGAAAAGGTAATTGTGACTTTTTATATTTTATAATTCTGAGTTTATATCTCAGAAATGCAAGGGAAAAGTTACAAGAATCTTGTAATTCTGAGAAGAAAAGTTAGAATTACCTTTTTTATTTTGTATCCCATGGTGGAAAAAAAAGTTTCAGATTTGTTGTTATAATGTAAAAAAAAAAAAAAATCCTTTATTTAATGTTTCTCTATTCACTGTTTTATATTTAGCATTATTTCTACATATATAATTCCTGTGTAAATGCATTTATGCCACATCAGTGCACCATTCATCAGTCTTTGTAAATGCACTTTTTTGTGGTATGTGCCACTTCAGATGTCAGTTTTGCATTGCAGTTTACATCAAGAACTCAATTTACATTATTTGCCTTAACCACTTTTTAACATCTGCAGCCAATATTTGACTGGAATGTAAAGGAGCTCTTTCTTTACCTAACTGCTGAATATACAACCAAAAGTAATGTAAGTCTTGACCACTTCAGTCTATATTAGTGGGCCTGGCAAATATAATTAACTGTTTTGTTGATGAAAATCTGTTGAGAGAGGAGTATTTGTTGTGTTGTAGATAGTAATATTTCAGACCTGTTTGTGATTTTCATATCAGTAAAGAGTTTTTATCCCATATTAGGCACTGAACCAGGTGGTGCTATGGGACAAGATTGTCTTGAGAGGTGACAACACCAAACTAAACCTGAGGGATGTTAAATCCAAATACTTCTTCTTTGATGATGGGAATGGTCTAAGGTTAGTTCCTTTTTCTTTCTATCTTTTTTAAAAAAAAATTATAAACTTGTTTATAAAAAGTGGTGGAAAAATTTTTTGACAGCCATGTGCTCTTACTAGACCATCTCATTCTAGCGTTTAATGCTGAGCAGCACTCTAGTCTAGAAGGAATGGATACATCCTCGTTAGGGTGCAGCCTTCAGTTTGAAAAGCACCCTAACGACAGTCACTTGTGTCTGAATGAATCAACTGTTTGAATGAATGAATGAATTACTCACTAATTAAGTGACTTGCTGCCATCTTTTTGATGATTGTAGTTTCATATTAAGAGTTTAATTTCATTTTCTTTTTTAATAATTTCTTTCTCAAATTTCAACCATATTTCAATAGTCATGTTTTTATCCATTTAATGCCCATTTATTATCATTATTTATGCTATGTTGAGTCAAAATATTTCCTAAATGAGTTTTTGTAATGTATATTCAATGTTTCTTTGGGGTTTTTTTTTCCATCTAACACAATAATGACTTTAAATGTAAACTATATCATTAAAGCTGCAGTCCGTAACTTTTGGCGCTCTAGCGGTTAATAAACAGAACATTGTAGCCGGAGCTACTTTTCTCTGTTTATGGCTATGACTAATTATGCAGGAAAAACGCTACTCTGCAGCGGTACCTACCCGAACCAGTCTAAAATAGTAAAATAGGATATAAACACTTTATTACAGGTGTACCGTAGTGATTCAGGACAAGCCAAAAACACAGTTTGGAAAATGGATTCATTCCAGCACTGCACATTTTGTATGTCTCCCTATATTTGAGGCACCCACTTCAGGTCTTGCAGTCTCCTCTAATGAGCTGATGAGTTGAATCAGGTGTGATAGATGAGGGAGACATACAAAATGTGCAAGGCTGTGGGTACTCCAGGACAGGTTTGAAAACTACTGGTCTACTCGTTATTATAAAAAACTTTATAAGTTTTGAACACAAAAAAAGTTACGGAATGCAGCTTTTAATTGTTCCCTCCAGGTGGAATGACCTGCCAAACTCAATCCGAGCAGCTGAGTCTTAAGCCCCTTTCGCACCGCGTTAGTTCCAGAACTAAAAGTACAGTACTAAAGTACTGGGACGATTTTGCGCGAACTATTTCCCAGTATTGAAAGGGTCGCATTCGCACCGACAGTGGGTACTAAGAAGTGACGTAAGCCGGTCGACAGCGACGTCATTTGTGCACGGCGTTCAACAACGAAAACAAAGAAGAACAACATTAACAACAGGAGGATGGAGGACGCTGTGATCGGAGCTGTGTTATTGTTGTGTCTCGCGGGGTTCACGGACATGGAATGTCGACGTAACTTAGGCTATACATCAAGTGATTGAAAGATCGGAAAGGAGTCCAAAATGTTCAAAACTTAAGCATCCGTCCATCTATCGCTGTTCTCCATTCTTGCAAAATATAAGTTGATGCGATGTTTTAGACCCTACTCTGAAGTAGGAGCTAATTTAGTTCCTCCAAACGAGTTCCGGAAACTAAAACAGTTCCTAGTTCCCGTGGTGCGAACACGGCAAAAAGTGGGTAGTTCCGGTACTATGAAAAGGTTCCTGCGGTGCGAAAGGGCCTTTAGCCATCTTCAAGAAACGGCTAAAAACACATCTCTTTCATCTTTATTTTGACCCTCTAACTCTAGCAATCTCTATTCTAATTCTATATCATAAATATCTGTATTTATATATCGATATATAAAGGTGCATCTCAAAATATTAGAATATTTCCTAATATCAATAAAAAAAAGGATTTGCAAAACAGAAAAGCTCAAGATCTTTACAGTATGTTCATTTATGCACTCAATACTTGGTCGGGGCTCCTTTAGCACAAATGCAGCATCAGTGAGGTGTGGCATGGAAGCGATCAGCCTGTGGCACTGCTGAGGCACTATTGAGCCTTCAGCTCGTCTAGATTGCTGGATCGACTGTTTCTCATCTTTCTCTTGAAAATATCCCATAGATTCCATATGGGGTTCAGGTCAGGCATGTTAGCTGGCCAATCAAGCACAGTAATATCATGGTCAGCAAACAGCTTGGAAGTGGTTTTGGCACTGTGGCCAGGTGCTAAAGTCCTGCTGGAAAAGTAAAAAGGAAATCAGAATCAGAAAAAAAAAAAGCATAAAGTGCTCCAAAATCTACTGGTAGACGGCTGCATTGACTTTGGATTTGATAAAACACAATGGACCAACACCAGCAGACGTCACGGCACCCCAAATCATCACTGACTTCAGAGACTTCACACTGGACTTCAAGCAGCTTGGATTCTGTGCCTCTCCAGTCTTCCTCCAGACTCCAGACCTAGATTTCCAAATTAAATGCAAAATTTCCTTTTATCTGAAAAGAGGATGTTGGACCACTGAACAACAGTCCAGTTATTTTTCTCCACAGCCCAGGTAAGATGCTTCTGACGTTGTCTCTAGTTCAGAAGTAGCTTGGTGGTCCTTTTCCTGAAGATGTCGGAGTGTGGTGACTCTTGATGCACTGACTCCAGCTTCAGTTCACTCCTTGTGAAGCTCTTCCAAGTGTTTAAATCAGCTTTGCCTGACAGTATTCTCAAACTTGTGGTCATCTTTGTTGCTTGTGTACCTTTTCCTACCCAATTTCTTCCTTCCAGTCAACTTTGCATTTAAATCCTTTGATACAGCACTCTGTGAACAGCCACACCTTTCAGTAATGACCTTCTGTGACTTACCCTCGTAGTGGAGGGTGTCAGTGATTGTCTTCTGGACCATTGCCAAGTCAGCAGTCTTCCTCATTATTGTGGTTTCAAAGATCAAGAGATATACTGTAGGGATGGTCATTTAATGAAACTCAAATGTAAATATTCTAATATTTTGAGATACTGGATTTTTGACTTTCATGAGTTGTAAGCTCTAATCATCAAAATTAAAACAAAAAAAACTTTTGAAATAATGTTTTACTTTATGTAATGAATTGAGAATATATGCAATTTTCACTTTTTGAAATGTTACAAAAAAAAACTTTCACGATATTCAAATTTTTTGAGATGCACCTTTTATATATGGATATAAAAAAGAAAACATTGCTACATGTACTGTGTTGGGCTAACTGAGACTTGTCATAGCACTTGCATTTTATTGCTCTTTTGTTGGTTTTGATTGCCTATATTGTCCTCATTTGTAAGTTGCTTTGGGTAAAAGTGTCTGCTAAATGTAAATGATCTGGGGATGTGTAATTAATTTGTAATTAATTAGATTAATGAATCATATTTTTATATATGTGTATTTATGTATATTTCAATTGTAATACTCTGACAAATATCTACACCCTAGCTGAATGAATATTGGCAATGTGTGTCAATCTTGTTTGGACTATAGATATTTGACATGAAGAAGTATAGACATGAACCTATCTTTCTTATATCTATTTTTTTCCTAATACAGGGCGAATAAGAACATCACTCTTACTCTCTCATGGAATGTGGTGCCAAATGCTGGAATCCTGCCATTGGTCATGGGATCAGGACACAAGAGTCTTGCCTTCCCTGAAACATATGAAACAGCAAAGAGCTACTGAACTGTTCCAGTCCATCCCAAACCATATTTGTAAATGTTGAGCTCTGTACGGATTTTAATAAAAGTTGACACATTGTTTTAAAGAGTGGCTGTTGTTTGAGGGGATTATGAAAATAATTACAACTTAGGGGTGGGCAGTATGACCAAAATTCTGTTTCATGGTATGACTAATTTTATTTCACAGTAATAATATACAATTATTATAAAATGGTTTATAATATACAAACACAATATAGTTATTTGTATGTGTAGTTATTCTGATTCTCATGCTAAAGACGGCCAAAGTTTCAAAAAACCATTTGGAGTATTTATGTGTTTAAAACACTCCTTTTGTTTTGTTTTGGAATTTTTTTTTTTTTTTTAATTATTTTTTTTTTTCCCCCGATCATGGCCCTTCAAGACGTCATGAAGAGCAGAATTCCTTGTATGGGCACTTCTCCTGAAGGACTGTGCACACGTCAACCAGAGCGAGAGCTATTGATGGTGAAGTGTTCTGAACCAGTGAAGCTTTCAATACAATTGACCATTTGCAGAGACCCGCCCTCCTTAGCCACTGTTGCTATCTCTGACAATAAAAAATGTATCCCCATAAAAAATACAAATAAATTTAATCTAAAGAATTGATTTTTGAAAATATAACAAGGTTTTTCATTTATCAAATATGAACTTTTTCTATAATTGGTGTTTGCTAGAGTGAACATTTCCTGAATAAATGTACTGTTGGCTTTGAGCTGAAGCTTTTGATGTGCTTGTGTGGTTTAATGTCACTACTTTCTTTCTGATATGGTTCTCTCTCACAGCTCAGGCTGAGAGCAGTATTGAAGACCCTGCCTCTGTTAGAGCCAAATTAAAACCGATCAAAGGTAAATACCGATCACTGTCTGGTTTTATTCTTATTTTAGTCATATGGACTCCTTGAGTGCATGCCAGAGAAAGTATAAATGCAAGCAGCAGTTGCAGGACAAAACACTGATAAACATTATTTGGGTTCTGTATACAGCAGACATATTTCAAAATATTTGCTTTTGTGTTGGAAAATTTGAGCAGCTCAAGAAGATCTCAGACAGAGGTAAAGTCCTGGAGATTCATCTGCTCTCAGAAACCAGTCCATTATCATCTCATATCATGGAGATCATATTAGAAATGTCTTTAAAAAAATGGACGCAGGATCATTTTCTCTTGACATGAGAATCACACTGATCACATCTGTTCATTTCCGCAGTCACATTCACCAACATTGTTCCCAGGGCCAGGGATGACTTCCTACAATGTAAGTCAGAAAAAAAACAAGCAGAAAACCTCACTGAGTGTGTTCCTGTAGAAGGTGAAAGAAGAGTTTTATAATTGATGATGTAAATGATATATGGTAATCTGAAATACTGAGACACTGATGATACACTGAACATGAAGAGTTCTTCCATGTGAAAAGATCAACCAGAGTCATAATTCCTGAATCTGATGTGTTTTATCTCCATCAGATTCCCATCAGCTCACTCTGGATCTGAACACAGTGACTAAAAACCTCCATCTGTCTGAGAGCAACAGATTGATTACTCGTACTTGCACAGTCCAGCTGTATCCTGATCATCCAGACAGATCTGAGATTTTGTGTCAGGTGTTGTGTAGAGTGTGTGTGTGTGTGTGTGTGTGTGTGTGTTAGTGTGCTTATGTCAGTGTCATATAAGAGCATCGGCAGGAAGCGGTCGGGTGATGAGTGTTTGTTTGGACGTAATGATCAGTCTTGGAGTTTGACCTGTTTTCCCTCCAAATACTCATTCTGTTACAATAAGATAGAGACTGGTCTCCCTGTGAAACCCATCAGCAGTGGAATAGGAGTGAATGTGGATCACGATGCAAGAATTCTGTCCTACTACAGCATCTCTGACACAATGGGCCTCATCCACACAGTCCAGACCATTCACTCAGCCACTCTGTCCTGGGATTTATGTTTGTCCTGGATCATCAGTGAAACTGTGTTGATGAATCAGAATAGTTTGACAAGAGATACCCATAATGTATTGAGCTGCAACATAAATCAGTAACAGTGAAATGTTATGAAGTCTCTTATTTATATTAATATTGCAGCTGAACTTCTGTCAGTGAAATAACATATCAGAATAAATGTGTGTAATAAATCCTCATATAGACAGCAAGATTAGTGTGTGAGTCCTGCTGAATGACTATGTTTTTCTGTGCTTTTCTCAACCTTCATTTGTGTTGATGAAATCAGCTCCCTTTCGAAGGAACTCGAGCTGTGTCCTCTAGTGGTCGCTATGGGGAACACCTTCAGCTTCAGCGGTGTCTGAAGCACATGTCTACATGTCTGAAGCACGACAACAACATTGGCCGGTGACAGCTTATGACATCACTACCAGCACAACTATAGTACAAAAGGGCAACGGAGAATATGCCATCCTCTTCTTCGTCTTCACTGCTGTTTGTTTATACCCTTATGGTAGAACTGGTGAGACTCCCCTCTCTATTGGCACTTTTCCACTGCATGGTACGGCACGGTACAGTTCAGTACGGCTCACTTTTGGGGGGTTTTCCACTGGGTACAGTACCTGGTACCTGGTACTTTTTTTAGTACCACCTCGGCCGAGGTTCCAAGCGAACCGTACCGTTACCAAAACGTGATGTGTAAACTCTACTGATCAATGATTGGCCGGAGAAAATCGTCACTGCCTATGTCATTGAACTTGCAGCACGAGACACAACAGACCCACAAGATTTAATCAGCACAGCCAGAGAAGGATCGAAGGCGACTGTTTTGAATGAGCACACCTTTCTTTTAACAACCAAAATATGGCTGTTTCATGTCTGTTGAGGAAGTACAGACTGTCCTCTCGTTGATAGCCGAGGAGCGGATCCAGCGAGAGCGTGATGGAGCGACGTGGAATTAAAAAGTTTTTCAGGAGTCACGGCAGTAGAGGCAGCACGACTATAACGACACATGAATAATCCCACCCACTCTAAGGCGGTACTAAACTGCAGTGGAAACGCGAACCAAGCCAAACTGAGCCATGCCGAGCCAAGTCGTATCACGCAGTGGAAAAGCTCCATATGAGAGTGAGCTTGAGAACACTTTTTCCCTGAGGTATGAGTGTGATTGTACTCCCTTCATTACTGAAGACCCTGTTATTGAGTACTTGCTCTGAGGAGCCCTATCATGTGCATAAATTGCTTTGTGTTCCAAGTTGCAGCTGTACCGGGTTGCTTGGACTCGGGCTGGCCTCCCTGGTATACTGCCCTTGTGGTCAAGCTGGCATTGTTTCCCTTAGTCCTAAGTGAAAGTGAAAAAGTGAAGTGACATGTGGCCAAGTATGGTGACCCATACTTAGAATTTGTGCTTTACATTTAACCCATCTGGAGCAGTGGGAAACCAATGCTGTGGCACCCAGGGAGCAGTTGGGGGTTCAGTACCTTGCTCAAGGGTCTCACCTCAGTCATGGTATTGAGGGTGAATAGAGCACTGGTTATTCACTCCCCCCACCGACAATTCCTGCCGGACCAGAGACTTGAATCCGCAACCCTCAGGTTACAAGTCCAACTCTCTATCCATTAGTCCACGACTGCCCTAAGGGTTGCTTAAAAGCCTGCCGCTCCTATGAGCCCATTCAACAGGCTCCTTCCCAGCTTGGTTGAGCTTGGCAGTTCTCCCCTCACTCTAGAGGGTCGTCTATGAACATGCCGCTCTCGGGAGCTCTATCATGCACATAAGTTGAGTGTGTCAGTTTTCCTCTCATTCTGAGAGTTGAGTACTCTGCTCCCTAGAGCTCCATGAAGCAGTCATGCCAGGTTGCTAGGTCTCTTTTTGGCCTCCCTGATGGACTGCCTTTATGGTTGAGTTTGGCACTACTCCCCTCACTTTAGAGGGTCTCCTATGAGCACGCTGCTCCCAGAGCCCTATCTTGCGCTATCATGCGGGCTGCCTATATAATGGAGCTTGACAGTTCCCACCTCAATTTAGAGGGTCACCTATAGGGCTGAACGATTAATTGCATTTGCGATAATATCAAAAACATGATTGTTCAACCGCAGAGGTTGTGATTACACTCTGTCATGTGACACGCAAGAGTAAGGGTGCGTTCACGCCAAGCACAAATTCCGCTTGAGCATGTAAGTTCTCCTCTCATCCTAAGAGTTGAATACTTTACTCAAAAACTCACCTGTCTGTAACTTTCTAGTAACCCTTAGACCTTGATTTGTATGTTCAGATGTGTTTGATTAGGGTTGGAGCTCTCCAGGACCAATGTTGGCCACCCCTTTTCTAGAGGGTCACCTATGAGCATGCCGCTCCAAGGCCAAGCATGCAAGTTCTCTTCTTACTCTGAGAGTTGAGTACTTCACTCCCTGGAGCTCTGTGATGCAGGTTGCTAGTCCTCCTTTTGGCCTCTCTGATGCTCTACCTTCATGACACTGAGTGCTTTGTGCCCTTTCTAAAATCCATGTTTATGGTATGCATGCACACTGAGCATCTAGTGCACTTTCTAAAATCCATATTCTAAGGGTTATGCACTGTGGGCATCAGACCATGGTTTCTCACCTTGGGTCCCACTCTAGGTGTGTATTGTCATTGATGCAAATGACAAACGTTTCCCGCCTGTGCTGGGGTGCGGCCAGTGATGGCTGTGCAGCTCAAGGGATCTGGAGAGAAGACTATATGGAAGTCTCCATCTCTGGTCCAGTGGAAGGTATTTATTGCCAATTCATTGCAATTCTCTTTGCACTGGACACCCTTTTGTCGTATCTACAAGTCAGAGACTGGTTGTGGGCTGTCCTGTAGCCCCCCCTGGGAGAATTAGGGGTAGATGTATGAAGCCCACCTAGGTGACAGACCAAGTTCTGGTAATATGGTGAAACCTAGACGCCTGGCAATATCACCTTAACGGAATGACATTGTTATCTGATTCCAAGCCTTTTGAGCTCTGCCCTGGGACTGGGCTTTCTTTGCTCAGCTCTTAACAGGTAAGTAATTTTGGGTATGTAGCTCAGGCCTTTGGCCGAAGGGGATAGTGTCATTGACAGCTCGAAAGGGAATGTCTCAGATTAAGTATGTAACCATGGTTCCCTGAGAATGAAACAAGACACTGTGTCCTGTTTTCTTGCCATTTCTCAAGATGCATGCTTCAATATTGTAGACGAAGAAACAGATGATGTATTCTCCCAGCACCCTTTTAAACTATGGTCACGCCAATATTATTGTCATGTTTCGACATGTACTTCAGACAACGGTCATGCTTAAGGCATTCCCCATAGCGACTGCTAGAGGACAGAGCATGTGAGCGAAGCGGAGCGGTGTGATGCTCAGCTCAATATTCTGCTTTGTGGGCGTGCGCTCCGCTCAGTCGCACACGGTCAAACCAAACGCTCCACTAATGTTCCGCTCACACTCACCGGTAACCAAATACTGCTCAGATCACGCTCTGACATAAAATTTCTCCAGTAGGCCTAATTGTTTTGTTTTGTTTATAATGAAATCTTGAATAAATTATAATTTACTTTTAGAAACATTAGCTTAGACAAACTATTACTTAGCCTATTCCACAGATTCTCGAACTAGCAAATTACCAAAGGGCATTTTGGGTTGAGTGAGCAGCACTGAGCGTATTGAGTGAGCAGAGCGGAATCTTCAGAAAGGCGCTCTCCGCTATGACCGCTACACTACCCGCTCCGCTTACGTGCTCTGCTAGAGTGTCTCGTTCCCTTCGCGGGGAACCATGGTTACATGCATAACCTTTTTTTTATTCTATTTAGACATATTTATTCTAGTGTCACATCAATTAAATGTATTATTACTATCAAAACTAAGAAAAAAAAAATATTTTCAAATGAAAATGACACACTAAAACACATCATAGTTTGATAAAGATATATAATCCAATAAATTATGTAAACTTTAAACCTTGAATGCCATACATTAAAAGTTTCTTGTTAACTGTGATGAATGGGTGGTCACTCTAGGCTTCTTTTTATTGACCTGGACAGATACAACTGGGACAAACAAGACCAAAGGCTGGCTAAAGGGGTGGTTGATTGCAATTTCACTTTTTGATATCAACTTTAGTTAGTGTGTAAAGTTGCTGTTTGAGCATCAACAATATCTGTAAAGTTACGGTGCTGAAAGTTCAATGGAAACAGAGATTGTGTCTTTTAAAGAAAAGTCTGTTTAATGACTACAGTTAAGACCGGTAGGGACTACAACGAGCTACTTCCTGGGTTGGTTACATCACAAACCCTGCAATTAACATAAACCCTGCCCCCCGGGAACCCGCAACAAAGGGGCCAAGGTTATGTCACGCTGATTTCCACTGGAGCACTTGTAACTATTGCCTGTAATGGTAAGGGGCATGGCGCTTCGGGACAATGTGCAATACGCAGTTAACAAATCACAATACACTGGGCCAGCTAACCAATCTGAGCCCATTGTATGTTTAGAAGGGAATGGTATCATAGAAACAGGAGGTCAACCAGCCGTTCAAATGTAAAATATATAAAATATATGAAAAATAATGTGATTTATTTAAAAACGAAGCATGAAGACATGTTAAACTGTACCCCATATACACAATCAAGCCTTGGAAAAGTATTCAACCACCCCTTTAAATTGCAGTTGATTGATGAGGCATGAAAATCAGCAGCAAGACATTGTGAGACTGCTGCTAGCTACATTTTCTCAAATTGAACATGAACATATAGTGGCCAAAGCTCTTAATAATATAAAACATGTATTAAAGTTATGTACGGTATATATATATATATATATATATATATATATATATATATATATATAAATTCATTAATTTACATAAATGCAGAGACTCAAGTGACCAATATTTTACATATTTTAGACAACTCACAGACACAAGCTCAAAACATAGTCCGGCATGTGTTAATACAGACCATGTGTGCTAATGCTAACACACAAGTTGGCTAACAATTCACACACACAGAACATGAAAAAGTTCTGTACATAGTAAAACTACATAATGGGACAAACCGAACCAAAGGCTGGTTAAAGTGCAGTTTATTGATAATGCATGAGAGTTACAAGCAGGCCTAGTACAAAATGCATATTTGACTCAACTAAGAACTACGACAGTGGGGGAAGTAATATAATTGCCGTATGACCAAACACCGTGTAACACAGATCACCGCAGCAAGCATTTATGTAACTCCATTCATTCTTGTTATGCGTCCAATCACGGGACGATTATATATTTTTTGACTGCCCATTCCTGCCTGCAGCAAACCATCGGGATCCCCATCAGTGCAACCTTCTTGTCTTGACCATGGAAAGCAGCATTAGAATGTGACTGCGGTCTTCAAAAACATGCATGTAGCAAGGCTCATTTACAAACCTCGGCCGCATATACAGTGTTGACAACATCATTATTTTGTATCTATTTAGTAACTTTGTATTTTGATAGGCTATATAAAGCTACTATAGTTGCAAAATAGAACAGAAAAAGAATAGAACATTAGAAGAATATTCAAAAATAAGAAAAAAATCAACAACAACACCCCCCTCCCCACATACCCCCGACCCACCTGGAACATCACTTGGCCCACCCTTCATGTCTTATCTGGAGCCAGGCCTGATGTATACTATTTATATTTTGAATTACATTAAATTTGTTCCATGGAACATTTGGTCTACTTATTATACTGCGTTTTTAAGGGGCTTGTTTTGTTCTTTGGCAACACTTCACCTGGAGCATTAATCAAGAGAGGGAAGAGTTCAGTAGTGACTAGAAAGAGAGCAGCAGTATGCAAACTGAACATCAGCTACGGTAAGTGCTAGTGGATAAGTTCCGATTTTCATCGAACGGAGCCACTATTCCATCCATTACTGAGCAGCCAGTCAAGAGCCTCTGTAAGCTCTTTGACTCTAGCCTCAAAGATTCTGCCTCCATCCAGAAAGCCAGTAAAGAGCTGGAAACCTGGCTTAGTAAGGTGGACAAATCAGGTCTTTCAGGGAGGTTTAAGGCCTGGATTTACCAACATTCTATCCTGCTCCGGATCCTGTGGCCCATGCTAGTGTACGAAGTGCCCATAGCAACTATTGAGGCCCTGGAGAGGAAGATCAGCAGCTACCTGCAAAGGTGGCTTGGTCTACCTCACAGTCTGAGCAGTGCTGCTTTGTACGGCAACTGCAATGGTGGCAAGAACACAGGAAGTATGGCAGTATAGAGAGTCCAGGGATCCAAAGGTGGCAGCAGCTGGCATACAGGTGCAAACAGGCAGGAAATGGAGTGTGCAGAAAAATCGTTAGAAGTAGTAGAGTCATGACTGAGGCACAAGGCGTTGGTGGGGCCCACAGCTACAGGGCGTGCAGGCTTTGGCTACTTTCCGGTTATGAGAGTTGACAATGCTCAAGGTAAAGAACGTCAACATCTTGTTCAAGGAGAAGTGCGGGCAGGCATGGAGGAAGTAAGGGCTGGCAGGATGGTGGGAATGGGACAGCAGGGAGCTTGGACTAAATGGCATAATGTTCAGCAGCGTAAGATCACTTGGGCTGACATCTGGAAAAAAGACTTCCATCGAATCAGGTTTTTAGTCCAAACTGTTTACAATGTCTTACCAAGTCCAGCAAACCTCCATGTCTGGGGTAAAAGTGAGACACCCTCCTGTCCCCTCTTTTCAGGAAGGGGATCATTAGAACATCTCCTTAGCAGCTGCCCAAAATCCCTTGGAGAAGGGCGCTATCGTTGGCGCCACGACCAGGTGCTTAAGGCAGTTGCTGAGAGCATTGCCACAGCCATTAAGGTCATCAAGGGCCGCCACCATAAGCCAAAGACCATCACGTTCCTCAGAGCTGGAGAAAAGGCCCACCCACAGCCGAGAGTAAAGTCTGGTCTCCTCGCAACTGCTACTGACTGGCAACTGGACGTGGATCTTAATAGACGACTGAAGATCCCAACCAGAATAGCATCTACACAGCTTCCTCCAGACATGATCATTGTTTCAGATTCCAACAAGCAATTGATCTTGCTGGAGCTTACTGTGCCTTGGGAAGAGTGCATGGATGAGGCCAATGAGAGGAAGCGTGCTAAATACCAAGAGCTAGTTGAAGAGTGCAGGAGGCAGGGCTGGCAAACTCATTGTGAGACTCTGGAGGTGGGCTGCAGGGGTTTTGCAGGGCGATCACTCTGCAAAGCATTCACGCTCCTAGGTATCATTGGAGAGGCGAAAAGAAAGGCGATCAGATCCGCAACTGAAGCTGCAGAGAAAGCCACTAGGTGACTTTGGATTAAGAGGGCATAACCGTGGGCAATTGCTGCTGGGACACAGGTCTGATCAACCCCGGGTGGGTCGCTTGGGCAAGGGTGTCTGATGTTGAAAGACCCGGAACACCCAATGACCCCAGGATATATCACTGATGATGTGTCCCAGTGCATCTGCATGATGTATGTTTCACCTAGTAGTTTAAATTATACACACCATATAACCACATCATTAATTGATGCATGCCGGTGAAGACTGACACCATTCATTCACCTCTTCTGCAATGTGATTGGTTAATTTGAGCATCAAGTTGAGAGACATATTAGAGATAATAACCTCACAGGAGGTTATTATCAGCTGGTTCCAATCAGTGTCCGATCATTGGGAGTTAGAAAAATATAATATGCGCTGTTGCATTCTCAATATTTACAAATTTTGCGTCAGATACAGGATTATGTTTGCTTTAGCAAGCAGGTTGTTCATATCCACAGCCATAGATGTGTAAGTAGATGCCCTATTAGCGGCTGTTTCTGTGGGCTGGTATATGTCCGCCATATTGGAATGTCTGTGAACACTCGAGAGCAATCTGCACTGCAACCGTAATTATACGCATGTATGAATATTTATATCTTTAATAGACTTCAGAGGATGTTTTTGCTTAACACAATACAACAAGATGAAGCCATTAGCTAACAAGGCATTTAAAAGGTACTTCAGTTTGAGTTAATACATATTAAAAACACAAACCAACACATTCTTACCAGCCTATCTGCTAATCTTCAACATGTTTTACACTAAGCAATATTTTTGGAACTATTTTTAGAGTTTACCACGAAAAAAGTGACAAGAAAAGTGACAAGTGGGATTCAGCTTACAGCACTTCTCATTCATTCCTATTCTAAACGGCTATTGAGTGTCGCACAAACTCTGACTGAAATTCAATGACGTCAAGGCTGTAATGTGATTGGTTACTAAGGGACACGTGATCCAAGTTAGCCGTTACGCTTTCTCCAATAGTAAGTTAAACAGACCCTCTCATCTCCCCATGTTAAGACAGTCTCTGACGTCAACGCATCTGGAGTGGTCCAATGTGGCCTTTATACATATCTATGACCATGGAAACCACTTGCACAATTCTGAAAATGAACTGTAAACATAAATGACGGAAAGATACCTATACATTATTTAACACTATTTCCAGTCGTTATGACATTGACTTATAAACTGTTGTAGTCAGTTAATTCATAATGCTTCCTCCAGGTTAAGGCTAGATGGTATACAGGTTCGTCTACTGGGCATTCGCACACCAGTATAGTGTAATTTTTGTCACACTGTACAACAATAATTACTGTTTTTGCATTAATGTAATGCAATATAATAGGTAGAAAATTAAATGTATTGTTAGCTTCCAGGTTTAGTTGTATCCCTTTTAGCCACAACCGGTTCCTCCGTTGTGAGCCTGTCTGCTCCTCTAAACTGTCCTGGTCTGGGTGCTGCAGTGCTTTCGCGGTTGCCTGCTGCACCTTTGTTCCTACAATATCACGTTATTAACTACCCTTTTAGAAAATATAATCCTTTGTGGATCCTCCTGATCTGCTAGATCTTCTTTGTCCCATCCATGTTTCTTTCACAAATACGCATTTATTTACATGTTGTGGTATAGGCCTACATGGAATAAAAAAACTGTTACCGTTTACATTTTATACCGCGGTAATGATATATAGACCCTACTACCCGTCACACCGCCCAGCCCAAATTAATTTACAACATATTAAGAGTTGGATGTTATATCCAGTTATGTTCTGAGAACCACCTACATGCAAAATTTGATTCCAACTCTAATCAAACACACCTGAACCAAACAATCAGGCTCTTTGAGTTTATTTGAAAATTACAACCAGGTGTTTTGGAGTGTGTTTGGTACTAAACTGCATCAAACAGTGTCTCTCCTATGGTATTTTACTTGATATTTGAAATCTGGTGTGTAATGTAGCAAAGCTCCTTAGATTACAGTGTAATAACACTCATTTTGGGGAGATCAGGGAATTTATTTTAATTGACAGTTAAAGATTCGGTCACCAGATGGCAGCACTTGAACGCTTCACTATGCCCGTGACAGCATTTTAATTGGATACACACTATGACTGAATGAACACACCAAAGCATAAATTGGTAGTGATAATGTGCCAGAAACATATACAGTTTCTTTGGAATTGTGTTTACATTCTTCTAGTTTTCAAACAAATTGCAGGTGTGATGTAAAACATGCATAACTCTGATATTTTCATGTGTTTCAAGTCGTTTGGACAAAACTCACAAAAGCTAATGTGAAAAAACCTCTCTCATCAGGCCAAATGAACCAAAAGGCTATTCTCTGCTTTCTTAATTGTCTAAAATGTATTAGTCACACAATATTTTTTTTAAAATACCAAGAAACAGAATGTGTGTGTGTGTGTGGGGGGGGGGGGGGGGGGTTATTATGATTAAAACCTTTCCTTTTTTTTTTTCTTTCTTTTTTTTTTTGCCGGACTGACAAGGTCACTCAGTATTTGGCTGATGAACCAGAAGTTATTGAACAGAAACAATCATGTGGATCACATCCAAATGGCATGATAACACTTGTTCTTCCAATCAATGGCATGACAGCATTTTTATTATTTTGTAACATAGTCGTGTTTTATTTTTATGTTGAGTGGAGTGTCGGTATGTCCATAAACTGCCCAGATATTCTGTTTTCAATATGCAATTCATGTAACAGTGCATGAGGTTTGGAACAAAGCACTCAATGAGAAAGAAAGAAAGAAAGAAACAGAGGGAAGTAACCCACTGTACAATTGCCCATCTCATTCCTGTGAGGGCAACATTGTATCACACAAAGGGAAAAAAAAGATCAAGGTTTCTTATTCAGTGAGAGCACGTGAAAGGAAATAGGCCAAATATTTGTACCTAAAATTCAATTTCTCAACGTAATAGAAGTAATTTTAGCAATTCAAGCTGTTTTGCTAGTACACATGGATTGAATAATAAGAGGAAATTTACCGTCATTTGTGTGAGCCATTTGGCCCAAAAGAGAATGTTCTGGACATTTTCACAAAATAAGATACTAAAATGCGGTTTAAAATGAGGTGATTGTAGTGAATAAGAGGGATTTTATGCTATAATAAAACCAAATGATCACATAGCTGGAACTTCTCCCTGTTTCTTGAAAAAACAAAGCATATCAGCGATAGATCAGAGAGGGGAGCTAACATAGAAGAAGATCACAGGTCTCGTAAACTGAAAAATCTGTGATTCCCTCTTTACCACAAAACTATCAAATGGCTTCAGAAGACATGAAAATTGCACACAAATGGTATGAACTGATTCTTTGATGGGTTTTTTTTTTCCCCCTGTCATTTTGGAGCACGAAAGATAGTCACTTTGAATATCAGTAATATCAAATATTACTTTTTTGATGATGATATAATTTAAATCACTTTTCCTTTAATATGTACATTTATTTTGATTCACATTAGCATATCAAAAAGTGGGGTTAAACTTTGCTTATTTTAAATACATTGACCATTTTCAAATACATGCCATTCAATAAAGATCACACTAATTAAATGACAGCAAAACATTTGGAGGAGTAAAGGAATAGTTAATCCAAAAATAAAATTAAAAAAACTGATGAGAAATTTCCTCAGGCCATTTAAGATGTAGATGAGTTTGTTTCTTTCACAAAATGTTAAGAGATAGACTGGAGTTATTATGGCAAACTCGTGGATTATTGTGATGTTTTTATCAGCTGTTTGCACTCATTCTGCCGGCACCCATTCACCGCAGAGGATCCATTGGTGAGCAAGTTGATGTAATGCTAAATGTCTCCAAAACTTTTCAGATAAAGAACTTATTTACATCTTGAATGGCCCTGAGGTTGACTAAATTTTCAGCTGATTTTCTTTTTTGATGAACTCGTCCTTTAACAGTAACAAATACTTTGTTACACATACTAATCATTTCATCAATTGCTTGGTCCCCAGTCCCATAATACCACACATATTCTTTCCAACATGGACAGTTCACAATTCAAAAAACACAATTCATGTATTTATGGAAGTGGACTGTGTAAACAGGAATTAATAACAGATTCCATGGCAGTTCATTCCTGTTCTGGAGTCAGGTGGAGCACAGGGACTTGAGTAAGCAGGGACACATTGTGTTGAAGTCCTTCAAACAGAATACCACAGATGCTGTTTGTGTGAATCGTGCCTTGTCTCCATATGCTCTTCCTCTAATTCCCAATGCAATTCATTGTAATATTTGCCATTATTTTGGGCTGATGTCCATCTGTGGCATTTAAGGAATTCTGCTTTGTGCCATTTCCTAGATAGATAAATTCATGCCACTCTGTGATGTGCTATTGTGGTTTGTTTAAACGACTCATATTTTTTTAAGCCTCTGTGCTACACATTCCACTTGTGTGATTCATTTAACATTGAAACACAAGTATGCAGGTATAGCCATTGTAAATTAAATAACAAATTCCTTGCTTGGAATAGATTATTGTGTGTTCTTGCTGGAGATTCCACTGTTAAGTATCAGCGTTTCGGGTTATAGGCTACTGTGTTTGTTTTCTCTGTGCAACATTTTGGTTGTTCGTCTTTTGTGTCTCTGAAAGGAAAATGGCCAGTCTCAACAACAATCACTCGATATTTCCTTTCCAGCCCATGTCAAATTCAGCATTCAGTTGTTCAGTGTATGTGCTTGTTTGTCTTGAGGGGAGAGCACGGAGTGCAAAGGATCTTCAGTTTTCCTTGCTAAGACTCCAACAAGCTTTAGAAGACCTTACGTATGAAGTGCACGTATTGTGCTTCAGGAGCGTCTCAGGAGAGTGATGATATTTGCTAAACTCAAACCTTTAGTTTCCTACATGATAATGCCAAAACTCGTGTTGCTGCAGAGTCGGATTGAACCTTGCCTTTTTATGGAGAAATGCAAGAAATATGTACTGCAGTATGTGTAAATATCTACACATATGTATATATATATATGTATACACACACACACACACACACACACACACACACACACACACACACACACACACACACATTACAGTTACCTTGAGTTTGATTGCTTGAGCTGCATTCTAAATCTAGTCACTTTCCGTTACAGTCATTCCATCAATTAATGGTGGGCATTTTTGGTGACTAAAAGTCACCAATAGGTCTATGAGTGGTTTTATGAGTGAGTTCATTTGCTCAAAAATCCTGATTCATCCTAATACCATCTTTGTAAGTAAGTCTTTGAATCATTCATTCAACTGATTTGCTTAAAAACCATGTTTCATTCAGGGATGAAACAAGAGACTGGATGCGTCCGAAATGAGAGGGTACTTATTTTGAATAAGTATTAAGTAGTAAGTATATAATTTGCATGTGTGTAGCATGAAAGTAATCCTCCTGCATCAGTTCCATCATTTCATACTCTCTCGTGGCCTCATGGGATAGTAAAGTATTCATTAGACTTTCACTTTAGACTTTCGCTGAAAGTAGTAGGTCATACAGGTAACTTTAGCCTACTGTTTTATGAAAGCTGTGAATTTGGAAATAATACATACTGTTTTTTGGCTATACTATATAGTAGGGAACTATGCATATCCAGATGCAGCCACTGTTTTTATGGATGACTCATTGAATCATTCATTCAAACACTTTATTCATGAATGCCGATTCATTCAGAAACTAGTGATTTTATAAATGAGTCGTTGAATCAGTCATTGAACCGGTTTATTTCAAATCTTTGGGCTGATTATAGTAAGTACTGTAGGTTCCACCTTCAAAACTCAAACCATACAAAAAGATAATATGATGTAGGCTCTACACGATTCGATTCTTATGCTGTGAGAGGACTGGTAATTCACAGACTTGCTTTATTAGAAACTCTCCCCGTTTTTATTGTTGTACGTCCAATCCAGCACACACCCATCTCCTGAAACACAAGCTAACGCATATAATGGGATTCTCAGTGGCTCCTGCCTCGCCCCTTAAAAAGGTCATAAGTCGTGTTCAATTTCTATAGCAGGAAGAGTGCATGATAGTAAATAATGGGTGCTATGATGTAATATATGGTGTGAACGGGTCGCAGTGGCATGAAGACTATCTGACAATCTGGAGAGCAGGGCAATTGACACCGTTTCCTTCCCTCCTCTGAGGATTTTGGCCATCCTTGAAAGAGTTTCTTGGACCCAGTCAAGACTCTTGTTATTGTCTTAATGTATCTAGGAGACAAGCTGACAACAAACTGTTTTTGTGCAAAGAAAAAAAAGTGTTACGTTTAAAAAAAATCCTGAAATTATGAAATTGAACTTTTGAGCAACAGTGTTTGGATGAATGTCAAGGTAATGATAAACGTGAATGATAAAAAATGATTGCCGGGAAAAGGACGAAATATGAGAGAAGAATTTTCATTTCACCTTAGAAGCTGGATTTAATTTTAGTATGTACTTTCAGTGACATACTAGTAGACTTTGATTGAACTAAAACATAAATTACTGTTGACACTTAAGATTATTATGGCTGATGTGGTTTGGCCTATATTTAAAACATTCAAAGAGTTTCGTCATAATGTCTTCACATAAGAAGGTGATGTTCACTATAAATCTAAAATCCCCTGAACTGCTTGATGAATATGTGGTTTAAAAATCATTATCCCCTCTAGAATTCAGTGAGAAAACATAACCCTGCTTTTGGTTAAAGCTGAAATAATACTTAGACAACATTACTTATGTGCTTTGACAACAAAAGTTTCTCTGCTTTGCAATAGCAAATAGTGTCCTCTGGGGTTTAAGATTAAATCTTTCTTGAAAATGGTATAAAAGTTCAAACTTAATTATTAATATATATATATATATATATATATATATATATATATATATATATATATATATATATATATATATATATATATATATATATATACATTTACAAATGTCAAGAAATAATTAATAAATATCAAGATTAATATTGTGATAATTAATTATAAAATGATGCCGATTTACTTAATGCAATTTTATTTTCAAGGACTATTTTTTTTTGTCTTTTTTCGTCATTATGATATTGTTTTATCACCCTGACATTTTTAAAAAAAAAATTAAAATCAAAGGGCTTTTTGCTACCATGCTTTAGGACAATATGTGAACCAGCTATAGGCAAAGCAGGTGGGCTGAGGTGGTCTGGCTTAACTCGGTCGTTAACGCAAAGAAAACGCTTTCAACGAACCTCTCCTCTTGGCCATTTTTTTTTTCTTTCATTAAGCCACACAGGAGCTTATCTCCCACATGGAGCTCAGTTGTGAAAACGTGTTGCAAAATGGTTTTCTTCAAGAGTAGTAAAGTTGAAGTGTGAAAAGCACAAATGCGTATTTGTGTGTGTGTTGTTTCAGATGTATTCAGACTACATCTGGAGTGTGCGAATTACATTTACAGGCTATAGTAGCCCCAAACAGCCTGAAGCCATGCATTTATAGATCCTGCCTGTGACTTAGCTCATTCTCAAAGTTTTAACAACCATTACAGACTCCAATATAGCTGTGGACCTCAGTGGAGAGCAATGGTAAGTCTCCTCTTGTTTGTGCAAGCAACTTGTGAGATGACTTCAGAATCCCAGTATCCGACCAAATAGACAGAATAAGCCTAATATAACCTAACAATTCCCAGATGACACAAAGCAATTCCAGAAGTAAGGGTGAAGCTTTCTCTTTTAAGTAGGGCTTTGTGTTTATGGCTTGAAGAATGCTTACTAGTAAAATCAGCGCATACAACTGGTTCTATTTGAAAATTGTTCCAAATAGCACACATAGTCCTCAATAGACGATGGAGGAATTTCCAAAATACTCTGGTGGCTGAGAACAGATGGAAATTATCAGATGGATTTAGAAACAATGGATCATATTCATAAAGGCTCCAGATAGTTCTACTGTCCACAATAAGATGATGCAGAAAGTGTGATTAATAGATTCTGCATTGTGGATGATCATGTAAACTCACTGAAAATACTCATTGTACAAACAGATCCATTTACTTTTTAGTTTGTTTGAGGCTGATCACAATCAAAATGAATCTGATAATGATTTTATTGCGCAATGATGTGACATCTAGTAATTTCCATGCTGAATAGGACAAAAGACAAACTAAGTATTAACATCATGAAATCTCAAATGGGACCTTTTGAAATGATTCTCTGAGTTTTTAATTAAAGGGTTGTTTTAGTGAATATTAAAATACGGTTTGAATGCTGTCCTGCCTTAATGCCATACATATGCTCAATATCATCTTTGTCGTGGTTTTAAAAGATCCAGTGAGCTCAAGAACAAACACGCTGAGGCTGTGACAAGCTGGACTTGCTTAACTGTGGTTTTTATTGACTAAACATGTTATTTCAACCAATTTTGAGCCCGCCTGAACCAGCAGAAAGCACTCTTTTATTACATGTATATACTGAAATGATGCATGCCATTACATTTTTTATTTGTCGCAAATGCTTTAAGGGGATTTTTACAAACACTATTTTAGATGGTAAATCTCCAGAAAAGAATCAAATGGATAGCATATCTGTGAATGAGAACTACACTGCTTGAACTAATTATAGGATAATATGAAATAATAAACCATTAATAGGTCAACTACTCTCAAAGAATAAAAAAAGGGAATTTATTTTCTCAAATATTACTCACAGTCTTTATCCATGGGAGAGCACAAGTTGTAAAATTAAAAACTGATCAAACCAAAACATCCTCATGCAGCCAAGGGAAATAATCGGCATGATTGTAAAAATAAGACAACACTAAACTGAGGCTTCAACTATCATAGTCTGAAATTAGACCAATTTGAAGTATACTTTCCTACCGATTGTCAAAATATCACATTGTAGATCTTGTTGCAGGCTGAACTGGTCATTGATATTTCTGTCCAAATGTGACCATTGTTTTTATTTTGACTGTAATCCGATGATTAGATTGGATTGGTTTAGACCACCAGTGTAAAATGTGCTTTTCTGTAAAAATCCTGTATCTGCTAGAAGCTTAATATATCCACTGGATCTTAATGTACACTTGTTTATTCTGGGCCATATTTCCCAAAGTATCACAGACCTAATGGCTTGAAATGGCATCTGCTTTGAAAGCTTAACTTGATAGATTATAACTGTTTTAGGCTCTCCAAAAAGAAGGAATGTCATGTTTAAGTTTAAATGACATGCTATAGAAAAAGTACCGAGACAGATAGATGGATTCTGAGAAGTCTGTGTCTATAGCAGGGCGTCTTTTGACCCCTGACTGTTTCTTCACAGACGTACATGGGGTGGCTTTAATTGTTGAAAGGAAAAACACCCTCCCGACTTGCCAATATCCACATCCTCTCTTTCTTGCCCTTTCGATTAATTTTTCATAATCACTTAATGGTTTCCTTTTCCCACACGCTAAAAAAAAGCAGGACCATCAGGGCACACTGATGCTTATTCTGGCCTCTCTTGTCAGCAAGGTCTCAGCGGAAATCATGCCAGACCGACTCGCTGAGGAGATGAAGTTGGGCGCTGTTTAGTGCAGACAGCTCATTTTTCTGCACCCAGAAGCTTCTGTCATTTTCAAGAGATGACCATTTAGACCACAGCCATCATCCTGAAACTTGTGTGGGATACTGTGTGTTGGGGTCGAACTGTGACTGATTGATTCACTGAAAGGCAGAGACGTGGGAAAAAAGGCGACGTCCTCCTTTTTCCTTAGTGAGCTGCTCCAGCACTGGGTGTAATTTAGAGGAAGTCTTAATCTTTTAGCGGAGGAGTGGTTGGGAGGTGTTTACCTTCTTACACTTGTGTGTTTATTGTGGCGGTTTGGTGGTTTCAGGCAAGGAGGAAAATGTAGGAGGAGGCACTCTGGCTTGACTAGCTGGGCAGGAAGAGGGTGAGGTGCTATGGAAGTATTTGCATCCTGTAGGTCAGGTTGACCAGGCTTATTGTACTATAATATGGACTGTTTCATATGACTGTACTTAGTAACACGCAACTTTGAGTGACAGCAGGACAACCATGACTCCCAGTGCTGCCGGATCCATGAAAGCAGCCAAAAGACCAAAAACGGTGACCCCTCAGGAGCTCAGTCTGAAATATCTATGATTTATAGCCTCTGAGAGAAAGAAATGGGGTCTGTTTTCCGGGCCAATCAGTCAGTCATTCCATGTTCTGCCTCTGTGTATTTGCTCTTGGGTCTGTCAGGGACATTGAGAAGCAGTCATTCCGTATCTCAATCATTTGAAGAGCACACCCAGCAAATACAGAACAATCCTCTAATGTTATTATATGGTTCCCCTTTCATTATGTCTTTGGAACACCAACTTTTACTGTTTTGGGAATGTTATTTGTAGGTTTTACTGTTTATAGCCATAAACTAACATTGAATGGAAGTTTTGTGTGTGTGTGTGGGTGGGTGTGTAAAGCACATATAAAACATGTTCAGTAAAGGATCATTTTAAGGTTTCACTTTTAATACTCAAAAAGTAACATTCCCAAATGTTGCAGAGACATTTTTTTTTCATGATACACAAGCATTGTAATATAGGGATCTCTCTTAATTTTATATATATATATATATATATATATATATACTGTAAATAGATTATAAAATATAGCCTACTAAACCATTGAAAATCATTTGAAATTTGTGTCAATATGTCATAGATAGAACGCGTCTGGATTTGTCGTGTCGTGGCGCGGCATCCAGTGTAGACAGCATCATATTAATCATTATAATGAGTTCTATAGTATTTTGTTGCGCCGCTCGCGTCCGGTGTAGACACTGTGTTACGATAAGCACTGGAGAGAACTCAAGGAGCGGGAAGGCCTGTGATTGGATGCTGAGGTTGCTTTGTTTCACAGAACTAACCGTTGCCTGGGATGTGTAGCCTACGTATGTGTGGGGCGGAGCTTTCAAAATAGAGGCAAGACCCTTTTGGGGAAGGGGCGTGTTTGTTTTGGTGATTTCAAATATCAACATTGGCTACCAGAAATCACTTACCCCACCTTTAAGTAAAGATCATGTTCCATGAAGATATTTTGTAAATTTCCTACCGTAAATGTATCACAACTTAGTGATATGCATTGCTAAGGACTTCATTTGGACAACTTTAAAGGCGATTTTCTCAATATTTAGATTTTTTTGTACCCTCAGATTCCAGATTTTCAAATAGTTGTATCTCGAACAAATATTGCCATATCAAACAAACTATATACATCAATGGAAAGCTGATTTATTCAGCTTTCAGATGTATAAATCTTAATTTAAATAAATTGACCCTTATGACTGGTTTTGTGGTCCAGGACCACATATATGTAAAATATTCTAAAAAATGGAAAGTAAAAATAAAACGTTCACTCATATACCATCCACAACTTAACATTGTGGCCAGATGCAATTGGTTCTAGTTAAAACACCTTAATTATGGATTTGTTTATTTAAAACACGCAGATTTTTGCAGCAATTTGATGGACTGGAGTCGTGTGGATTACTTGTGGATTATTGTTGTTTTTATCAACTGTTATAACATACTGAACATAAACTTGACAACTTGAGTTGTGTAAGTGATTTAAAGCATAAATTCACAGGTTGGACATTTAGATAAATGAGGACAGGACTCCGTTGATTGCCAGACCCTTAGTAATGCCACAAACAGATTCCACAATCAGCTCTGAAAATAAACTTTGCATTTTCCCTCAAGGTACATGTAAACAATGCAGGCCTGTTAGTGTCATGTGTGGATAATGTACCTGTAGGCAATGATATCCCTAACCAATTGCAGCTTAATTTTGTACATCTGAATCCATATTAAAATCATGCACAGGTGAGTTAAGTTACATAGCACCCAGTTCGTGATAGGACAGCACATATAGCAGAGTGATCTCAACTGCAATGCAAAACCTGGCAATGCAGCAGACACCTAAATGATGCCAGGTGCATGATACTGGAGCCAGTTCAGGTGTAAAATACAGGCAGAAATTATAGCTTTTATGGACTTGAGGATTTACTTGATGACCTTTAGCTGAGATTCCCAGGACCACACACGGGAAAAGATATTTCTTCAGCAGTGTAACACATTTCTGCTTATTGACATGTTCTGGCTACCACAAATTTTTCTATGCATAATAAAATTTACGTTACTCTGCAGATCTCCATAAATTCATTGTTGTGCTGCATTTAGGTCGCCGCTTATTTTTGTTTACATTATATAAACATGCTAGCTGGGACATCTGCAACTCTAGTCCTTTAAATTAACAGAACAAGCCACTCATTTATTTACATGTCCATACTTGTTTTCGTTTCTAG
The DNA here is from genome assembly GCA_036784905.1 of Acrossocheilus fasciatus. NCBI lineage: Eukaryota > Metazoa > Chordata > Actinopteri > Cypriniformes > Cyprinidae > Acrossocheilus > Acrossocheilus fasciatus. The sequence continues at coordinate 26,456,856 of CM071938.1, forward strand.
TTCATTGGAATATACAAGCACCAGACGAAAACCCAATGTTGGCTACATGTTGAAATGTAACCCTCATCCTCATTCACCACTACGAACAAGGTAAGCAAGCCAAAGTAGAGGGGGAAAATCAGGCTAGACATGGTTTTCCCCCCATTCTCAAATACTCATATCCACTGACTGGGCGGCTGTTTCAAGTTATTTGACGGTGATTCACTGTGAGTGCACACATGTTATTTTTATCAGGTCTCTCTTGGGATTGTGCAGCGGATGCAGATGGCTATGGTACAATCTGTTGCAATCCAGGATACAGGGAAATCCTCATTTCAGCTGGAAACAGATAAATGGTGCACAATTTTACAGCATAAAGTCCATGGTATCATATCAGAGTATGCGGTGTTAGAGAAGGAAGAGGTAATGTAGTCCAGATGCAAAAGTGATGCGACCTTAGATCTAGCCTTGCAGAAAAGGAGAAGAGGTGATATGAGTGCATATATGTATATGGCTTAGGTTAAAACACAAGGGAAGAAGGCCACCTGCTGTATGAATATGCTTAAAGACAAAAGATGTGCTGGATTTAGCTCCACAGCTTGTTTTTGATCCTTCCCATCCAATGGCTGAAGATTATGGTTCCATTATGGAGTTACAGGGGGGTTCTATGGAATGAGAAACTGAAAAATCACACGCACACTTTTGGCAGACACAAACACAAGGACTGGGATGGAAGCAGAGGTGATTTATTATATTTACAGTGTCAAGCTGAAACAGTGGGCGGATACCAAGTGGAGTCGGGCCAATCAAATTGCTCCTACGTATGTACACATCCACTGAGGTCAAAAGTCTTAAAGACCACTGATCTCCAACCTTGAGGTCATTCATACACCACTTTCTCCACTTTATACTGCTTTTAAGGAGGCAGGTTGGATGTGACATAAGTGGAATCCATTAATCCAAGTGTACATTGTCACTTATCGAACTGCATACATGTAGCACCGGTTTTTAAATTGTCTGTATCCAGGTTAATGTGCTGTATTTCCCTGTTCAAAGTCTTCGATATTGTTGGTTGACTTGCGTAATGGTCTTAGATTGTCAACAAGCAATGCTTCCAGCACAAAAAAAACATGTCTTTGCCGGCTTGCACTGTCGGTTTGATAGAATTTAATCTGGAATGATAGGTGCATATATTTGGTAGTCAAAACAAAACTGAATACATTTGAATCATGTGCAGTATTATTTCAATAAGATAGTCTAGCTTATAAATAAGTTAACAATATTTAATACAACTTTATACTTTATTTTACGGGACTTAATATGATACAAAAATATTGATCACAGTGTATTTTTCTTCGCAGAGATTCAAAATGAATGCTATGAACCAGGGAGTTTCAAAACATTTCATGGCAATAAATTATATAATCATTATCTGACAAATACGCATAGACAATTCAATTAAAACAATGAAAAAACACGGCTCCAGCCTTTAGAAATCTCTCTTGGTCCTTGATAGCTCACCCCATGTTTGATATGTGGGGTTGAATGTGGACATTTCTTGTCTTATGTTACTCGATGCTAGTCCACATGACTAGCACATGCGAGTCAGATAAGCAGCAGCCAAACACAGCACTGCTCTAAATGTCAGCGTGTCCGTTAGCGTTTAGCGCCACCTGCGCTTAGTTGCGTTTAGTTCAGTCTCCCCCAGTATGTGGGTATACAGCGACACAGTTCTTCACTGAAATACTCATTATCATTACATCCTCTTTTCTTGGGGTCCACGTTACAAGGCGGCCTGACACAACTAAGAAAAAGAGAGGGGAGAAAATTGGTATTACTACCTGATACCATGACTGCAGCAGCATTTAAGTGCAACATTTTGTAAAGAACTATTAAAATAATAAAAATCAACACTATTCACAGCATATAAAGTTGATCAATGTGAAAAAAAATAATAAGATAATATATTTGAAAAATAATAAAATGATGGAACTGATAGAAATGTACTGTAATTCTCTGACACTTTGACAATAGATGCTGTGAATTAATATAAACTGTATTGTGAGACAAAATAGAAAAATTAAACATTTCCTAACACAATTCCACAAACTTTAATATTTGAAAATAAGGATTCTTTTTTTTTTTTTTTTTTAAATATATTAGTTAACACTAACAATTAACAATGTTAATTTCAACATTTAATAGTACATTTTTAAAATCAAATTTTGCATATGTAACATTACTTAATACACTAAACAATGAACTCACTTATTGTTAGTTCATGTTAACAAATACATTAAATAATGCTAATAAATGAGACCTTATTGTAAAGCGTTAACTTTAGGCTCTGCCATAGACATTCGATTCCTGCTGTCTTATGCTGCTAAATAAAGCATAAATCACCTTAAAATGAGGTAATGGTACAGGCCCTTGGGGTTGAGGAACTGAAACTAATAGGAACAAAGTTTTTGTTCAGGTCAGAGAGGGAAAGAGCATGAAAAGCCATGAAACATTTAGCCAAGGTTTAAACCAGTACTGTTTAGGAAGCCAAGCATTTATTTTCCCTCCCTGCTTTCTGCATATTCCATATATAACAGTGCATGAATTTTTGGAGATATAATCAAATAAGAATGGGAAATGATTTGAGTAAATTAAATTTAAATTAAATTAAAAGTCAAGTCATCATTATTTATATAGTGCTCTAAAATATCAAAATGATAACTAAAATTAAAAGGAATTGTAATGGCTGCCCTGTCAACATAATTTATATATTAAAGTGAGGCAGAACCAGCAACACAGCAACATGGACTCAACCAATGGTGCGAGTTTGGGACATTTTGTCCCTCCAACGGCAGACTAGTATGACCCTCTCTTGGTATCTGAAAAGACAATCATTTTACATCTGACAATTAACAGCAAACTCTTTCTCACCTGCATGTGGCTGGATGGAACCGCCTTCCTTTTAAGAAGCACTTGTTAGGGGTCTCTGTGCATTCACACACACATTTGGTGCGGTTGAGAGGCTGACTACTAGGACACACCTTGGCGCAGGCGCACTGGCAAGTGTCCTTGTTGAAGCTCTGTTGAGGCCTGCAGGAGGAGGGCTTCGCTTTGCACACACACTGACAGGTGTTCTTGTCCAGGTAGCGGTGTGGTCCACAGCCTGCCGTTCTCAGTTCTTTTTGGCAAACACACTGACAAGTCTCCTCATCCAGCTCTTTGTCGGGGCCACAGAAGTCTTGATCAATGTCTGCAGATGGAGAGAAGAAGAGAAATAAAGAAGTCCTTATTTTATGTTACAACTTATTTTTACATTTGTGAGGAAATCTTTTGTCAATGCTATGGAATGCCTGGCTGATTCCCAGAGCCCTACTCAAGTAAAGAACAATGTCCAGCATGCACATTTGTCAGACATGATAAACCGTTTAGCAATACAAACTTTCTACCCAGCATTCCTTATGCTACCCCCAAATGCCTAAACAGATGTTTTTCTTTACAACTTGATGAAAACATTACATTCGGTGGCTAATTCAACTCTACTACAGTATATTTCTTCCTTTGTTTTGGAGTGTACAAAATGGCCTAAGAACTTGGCTGGAGAGAGAAAGTGAATTCCTGTCACAAGTGTTTGTGTTTTCTAATGATTAAACTAATCGTGGCCATATTATGAAGAACTGAAGTTATGTAGAAGGAGTTTATAAACAGCCATATAAACTTTTTGTTAGCATGTTGTTGCTATACATATATGCAGAGAACCTTGCAAAATAGACAAAATGTTATATTATTTTAAAACAGAATGATTTTAAGTTGTTGTCACATTCATGGCGTGTCAATGGTATTTTTGTAGTGTGGTTTGCTGTTGCCTTTTCAAGACATTTCTCTTGGGAAACTGCTCAGTTACGGTAAATAAAAAACTATATTTGGTTTTCACTGGAAAGGTACCATACTGGTCTGGTTTTGTCGGAAAAACCACATTTAGAAAAAAAACTTCTTTCACAAGACAGAGGAATTTTTATTTTTTTTTAATATGTCACTGCGGATTCAGCTCACATATATGATTTCACACAATGTATTCCCTATGAAAGATATGGGGTTTACCACACTTACCATACTTGAGATTCAAGTCAGCATTTATATTGGTTAGAATAACACTAAGAGAACACATTTCTGCAGGTGTTGGATTTAGAAACACTTTTGTTCAGTTTTATTCAGATGGATAAATGGTTTTATTAGAATATTAGAAGATTGGCTAAATGAGGTTGGATATATATAATTTGCTTCACTGGACTCAAGCAGATCAGATGCATTCAGTGCAAGATCATTTTTGGACACCAACGTTTTGGGGGGCCAATGATATGACACTCACTTTGTCATGACCTATTAAATGTCTTGGACACCCTTATTTATCATTGACACTTGAACAATCAAGCCACATATCTAAAAAAAAGAATCCATTCACACCATACAAGTACAGTAACAGAAGAAAATACTCCTGCAAAATGCTGCATCACAAGCACCAAATAAAATCCAGCCAAAGTTGCACGCTCTGACAGCAATCAGTGTTTTTGCAATGGTGCTCTGTCATGGTCAAGCCACATAACTGCTCTCAAAGCATTTCAGCTATGTTTATGTGCCTCAAAGGACATACAGAACAGACTTGGGGAGGAGGTGTAGAGAGAGAAAGTACAAGTGGTGAAAAAAATGACCCTTTATATCAGTATAGCATCAGTTCATCTTATGCAACCTCCCACTGAAAGAAGCTCTTGCTGCCTTTGAGCATTTATATGTTTGACAGGGAACATATGAAATTACACAACTGGAAAGAGGTGAGTCCATAATGCTTAGGTACTAGTAGTCAAAGTAAGCTGACCCACAAGATAATGTGCTATTATAGTAAAGCTTTTCTGTCACAGACTGTGCCAAGTAAAAGGTGATGTGAGACATTTCCATGAAGCAAGTGAAAAGAATAACAATCCTGACACATTCCTCCTAGTGTGTCTGCTTTAGCAAAGATTCATTTCACCTGTTTCACTCCCCAATCGCTACAGTGGAGCTGAACGCAAATCTATTATTCTATTTCACTGTGACAGTCAACAAAATTGGCCAGCATGCTATAGCAACATAACCATCCACACCAAATCAACCTGTCTTTTCCAATTTAAAATAGTGTCCCAATATGTGTGCAGCTGTTTTTATCTGCACTCACACATGCACAATGTATTTATGCCTATTTTAGCCTTAGGGTCTTCTGACTGCGCAGCTTATGCATTCTTATGCTGTGTGCATAAACCAACAGACTGCTGTATCCACATCAGGTTTGACCTGTCATATTTACTAAGCGTAAGGAAGACAAGTATGTCACTACCATCACACTGAACCTGCTTTACATCATGCTCCACTTGAACAAGAACTCAGGTTTGAGATCAGATAGAAGGGTGAGAATGAGCAATTATCCCATTTTAACTGAGCACACTTTGCTGGGGATGTTTTTGTTTGGGTTGAACGATTGCCACAAAGCTGAAAGCAGCTATTATGGCAGCTTTCCTCTCTGCACAAACTCAACCATGTTTTTGTAGGCTTTGTTTTGTTGACATGTAGTCAGGGGTGTTGATTGCAGAGTTTCGCTCTGTGATTGCACTCTCCCTTCATGACAAACTATTTCCTTAATTCCAGAGTGGACACCAAGGTTGCACTTTCACCACCCATTCTAAGAACAGCATATTTATTTTTTAATTTAATAATACATATTTAATAAATAAATGAATGAAGAAATACGTTTACTCATTTTAGTCACTGCACATTTTGGCATATTAATAGCAAATGTTTGTTTGTATTTATATCAATAAATGATATGCATTAAATAAATAAATAATACAATTTCTGCTTTTATTACTGCATTTAAACAGCATATTTGTTTATTTATTAATTTGCATTTAGCTGTAATTATTGCATCTAGAACAACATATTAATATCAATTATTTATTTATTTATTATTATATAAGGTGTAAATAAATACATTTCTGCTTTAGTTAATGCATATAATACCAATTATAGCATATAATACCAATTATATGTATTTAATAAATAATTAAATAAATAAATATGCTAGAAATATGCAACTGAAGCAAATGTATTTATTAATTCATTCATTCTTATTTATGCTTTAGTTACTGCATACAAGTAAAATGTAATAAAGTGCAATAAAATGAACTGCTTTAGATTAGATATACAGAATTGCTTTGTAAAGAATGCCACAGTTAACACTGAAGAGGTCTGTTATAATTTAGGTTTCTTCTAAGGTGGCTGACGAATTTGCCCAATAGAAATAGGTTTTGCTCAGCAAGAACAAAAATTTGAAGGAACACTGATTAGATGCAAAGCACAATTTTCCATAACATACTAAACTGCTTCAAATAATTTCAGCGTGACTCATGATATCTGAAAATACAGACTTAAATCAGCATGCCAAAACCGTTAAAATAATAATTCTACAAACGTTTTTTTTTCTTGTATATGGATATGTTTCTGTAGTGGTGATTGTCTGCCAAGTTATGTTCCAGTATTGCTGAATGTATTAAATTAATATTCATCAAAAACTTAAGTTAGTAAAGAAAAGAAGTTCTCTCATTGGTGGGGGTCTCTCTTTCAGAATAGTTTTTTTTCTCTTTCGTACAGTCATGCTCAGACACACATGCATTGTAAGGCTGTAAACATGTGCATTAGCACTTACCAGAATGTGGTTTTGAAAAAAGGGTGTCGGGCAGTGGCACACATCTGCATAAGTGATTGCTCCAGCTGTGATTCTTTGGGCATGTTTTATTTGCCACATGACATCTGTGGAGGAAATAAGTGATTAGCAAGGAGACAGATGGTAGCGTGGGTTTAAAAAAATCCACAATAAAAGGCAAAATAACAGTCTCAATTCAACAAGCGCTGACTCCCATAAAAAAAAAAAAAAGTTAGCTGTTGACTTAACTGTTATAACTCAAAAACTGATTTCTATACATAAGAGGGTGGTAAAATTTCATAGACGCATCTCTTTTGATCACAGGCTGCATGCCTTAACCTCACTGCAAATTAGCCTGTTTGCATTCTTTGATTCAATAATAAAAAAAACAAACTTTCAAAGAGGACTTCATTTCTTAAGTAAACACACCTCAAAGGAACTGTCCTGAAAAAGCACAAGATTTTATACTGTGTTCTTAGTTTGGCATGACTCTGGCAGTCTGTCAACAGGATGGAAGAGTCAGAGTTGTTTCAGACAGAAGGAAGGAGGGAGTGATGCTATCAGAGTCCCTTGCTGTCCTGCTAACCAGTAGCACATGGCGTAGTTGGCATGGAGGTCTTACTGAATAAAGTAGAAGCACACTACAATCCTTTAAATCATGAACAGTACAGATCAGATTCTTACAAATAGCTTATTCAGATACCACAAATACTGCAATATATTTTAAGAAATCAAAATGTTCTGAAGTAACAAACCAAAATTTATTTTTGCTTCAAGTGTTTTTTTTGCCATTTTGCCAGCTAACACATATAATCGGAAACAAGTGAAGCAATATTATTTCAAACAGGACGTTTTTCCATGACAATTGTACTTGAAAAGTAATCAAAAAACTGAGACATGGTGGAAGTGGTGAAGTGATTAAACACGTTTTGCACGCAGTGAAACAGATTTTTGCCATATAAGTTACAGATGTGCCAGGATCTACTGCAAGTAGGAGTGGAATTTGCCAGAAATTGCATGTTTCAGTACTTTCCGATACACAGGTCCCAATATAGCAATTGTAATTATTTCAATATTGTGCAATATACTAAGTATTGCGATTCATTTTTGCTATTCAGTGCGATTTCTTTCATTTTAACCTCAAAAGGTATATTACACATGCCTTTTCTTCCCAGAAACAGTGAAAATAAATTAAAATAAAAAAAATAATAATTTCAAAGGAGAAATGCATTCTGTTATAAATAAATAAATTTATAAAACCTTGAAATAAAAAAAAAAAATAACAATACTAAAATATAAATGTCTACATCAATCAGTACATCAATTCAAAATTAAGATCAACAACCAACTGGCACATCTAATTTTTTTCCATTTCATTTATTTTCCAACTCTAACACTGCCTACTATGAAGATCCAAACTGAAGTCACAGATGAGCTCAAACTCATCTTCTTGTCTGCTCCATTATCAATCTATCTTCTCATGGCCTCAGATTTTAAGTCCAGGCTGCAGCTACTGGGCAGTGAAATCACAGGCTTCACCCAAGATAAACTTTACTCTGGCTTCTCTTTTGTGAAGTGATATGAATCTCCAAAATTGGAAAGTGAGTGTAACGCTAAGAGTGGATCGACACTGGTGTGAAGTGTTGCTTTGCTTTTCCATTAAGTGTGGACTGCAAATCATCTGGGATTTGATATTGCCTGCAGGCAAGAAAAATGATACAGGGCAACCCATTGAGGAGAGTCCTGTTCTATTAAACTGTGTGAGGAGGTCATTTTTAAAGCCTCTTTGAATTTCAAGGCATCTTTTCCATTTGTATTGAGCGTAATCAGTGTATATGCATATGGCTTTAAACATCTGCAATGCATTTACATATATCCACAGCTGTAAGGCATCTATAAACTTCAACAATGTGTGGCCTAAGGAGATTTAGTTTTAATTACAACTTCATCCGTAGATTATTCGAAAATCGATGTTGGAAGTCAAGCCATAAAACATAGATTCTAGCACGCAATATTTTTAAATTATTATTAATACATCAATAAATCTAAGAACCTGATGTAAGAGTAACACTCTGTAGTTAAACTGCCACAATCCATACAGTCCAGTGAAACTGAAAGGCCAAGAGCAATGCTTTTCCTGACCCCTAGAAAGACTCCATCCACTAAAAATGTCATGTAGTGGCTCACTATGAAGAGAAGCTGGCGAGAATTCTGGGAAAACTACAAACAAAGAATGATATGTTTAAAATGGCTTTCTCTCATATTTAAACAAATAGCCTGTGCATATTTTCAGCATAGGGACAGAACTTATAACTAACATGATAAAAATGTTTAGCCTAAACATTGAAAAGAAAAAATTGCCTCAGACATCTTTGACATGTCAATTGTTATCACTAATGTCAATTAAATTATTAATTTCACTGAGTTGGATACATTTCAAACACAAATACACAAAAGCTGAGGTTGTATTCAGTAGAATATGTGATAAATATAACAGTTTCGTTGATACAGTAATGGTAGGTAGAAGAGATAACAGTTTTAAAAATGTATAATTTATTTTAAATAAAAATATTTAATTAACTATATATATATATATATATATATATATATATATATATATATATATATATATATATATATATATACACAACACTAAATGCTACTGAAACTGGATATATTTTAGGAACAGTTAAATAATTGAATTATGTGTGCTAATATGCTTTGACCACAGTTAGTGCATTAAGTTTCATTTAATAATTATTTCTGCTATCCTTATACAATGACTGCTTCATTATGAAAAAATGACTACACAATGACCAAAAAAATCTTTGGTGCAATCAAATGCTCTTAAAAGCATATTTTTATTAATTTTGTTTAAACACTTGTAGACATCTATGTATATTGCAACCTGAATCATTCATGGTATCATATTTCAGTACTGATTACAAACCAGTGCTTTTTACTTATAAGGCCCTACATGGTTTTGCTCCTGTGTATTTATCACGTTACAATCCATCATGCTCTTTAAGGTCACAAAACTCTCGACTTTTGGTAGTACCAAGGATATCATGGTCCACTAAAGGAGGTAAATTCAAATGACTTCTGATAATATGCACCCATTGTATGTTAAGTTTGAACTTTTGCCTTCAGGTCGAAGATTTAGGATGTTTAATGTTTATTAAATATAGGAGGAAAATCCTTTTACCATGAGCCATGAAATTCTTAAATGAAAGATAATTTTTTTTAACACTTACATCTTGTGTTTTTGTTGTTACGTTTGTTGTCTTTCTATTGTTTGTGAAACTCATGTTGAAACTCATTGAAACAGAATTTCCTCAAGGGGATAAATAAAGTATTACTACTACTACTACTACTACTACTACTAGAGTGTTTTCAAATTTGATTGCCAAAGTCTGGAATAGCCTTCCTGATAATGTTTGTGGCTCAGACATACTCTCCTGGTTTAAATCTAGATTAAAGACACATTTCTTTAGCCACGCATTCACATAATGCATCTCATAATCTTGTACTATAGTTATATCAGATCAAATGTACATGATTATCTTTTGTTTTAAATATTATGAACAGCAGCTACTATTTGCTTTTCTGTTTCTACATCAGGATGTAAATAAAGTTCATGCCAGCTCCAGTTTGGATCCAGCCTATCATGAAGATTTAGTTGACCCCAACACCTGTGAAGAGATGATGCCAACCCCTTGTGACGACTTCAGATGACATCAACTCTGAACCAACAGAAAAACCACCAACTCTTTCAAATATTGTAATCATTATGATCACATCATTTAACCACTGCTTTAATGTTTCACTGTTTCTGCTTAAATAAATATATCACGTTAACTGCATGATTTATATAACCTTCATTTCTTCCATATGGACATTACGTTGACACAGTATGCTGTCAAATACTAATATATAAAAGCAGTATATGCTGTGTGACTCGCATACAAAAAAAGGTGAAGATGGTACATTTTATGCCTAGAACCAAATTTTGATTTTACCATGGGTCAACTTTGAACACAGCCAATCACAAAGTCAAATTTAGACCTACAGACCCCTCTCTCCCCAAGTCTATCCTAAAGGAAATACCACTCATGGACAAGTCCTTGGAGAGCAAATTATTTTCTAAAAAAAAAAAAAAGATGTGGAAGTGAATGATCAGGTTGGGGCCATTCAGACCCATGCTATTTATTACTTTGTCACCTCCCCTTTTCCCTCCCTTTGTCTTCACCACCCTCCACTCTCTCCTCCTCTCTGTTTTTGTGAGTTTAAGTGGCTCGGGCATAATGTCAGGTCCCCAGGCAGATTTGGCTTCAGAGTTATCCAGCGAAAAACCAGGCTCAGATGTGGGTTTCCCCTCTAGATCAGAGAGACACGAGACTTCACGGTCTGCCCTCAACCTTTGCACTAGAAGATATGTGCCTGTGTGCAAGTGTGTGTGCGTGTGCGTGTTTGTGTGTTCAGTCTTACACCCTGCTGAGAACTGACTCGGATGTAACAGCTCCAGTTACAGGTCCACTATCATTAACCTCCCTTGGCTAAAAGGTGAGAGGTCAGGACCAGTTAGCATGACCCAAGGCTGGATCAGGTCCCGCGAAGGACCATTCTCATGTATAGATCAGCACTCCTGTCTGGCTGTCCATGAAATCACCGCTTTTCCACCTAGACAGCATGGTTGATATATTACCCATGTAGAACTGTTTGTCATTAAGGGTTTGTTCACACTGCACACAAATTTGAATTGGGTTTCACATCTGATCTTTAGGATTGACTGTCCACATTGTCATTCGCAAATGGCGAAATATGATCTGTTTGTTTGTAGTCAAAATGCAATGTATCTGCCTCACTTGTTATAGCAATGACAGAAAATAGCCAATATCTCTTGCTGATACTGAAGCCAATAATTATTTTCATGTTATAACCAATACACATAAATGGCCGATATTAAAAGTCTCAATAAAAATGTAATTAAATAAATAAATAATAAATAAAATATATTAAAACTAATAATAATAATAATCTTAAATGCTAAAAATTAATTTAGGCATCACAACACTAAAATATACAGCATGAAAAACGGATATTCAGTTGGAGATTTGCAAAATATTTAACAGTGCTATTACATCATTAATTAAATTAATAAATTAAATGATAATTAGATGATGGAAAACGTTATCAAATGCATAAAAATAAGGGACATAAAATGACAATTAAATATCCAATATTCCTGAAAAAAACAAATAAACAAATAAATACTAATATAATAAATAAGTACTAATAAGTACTGATATATTGTGCATGCCTAGCCATTAAATGTGTAAAGAAAAAAGGATGGAAAACTGAAAATTAACCTCTTTTGACCATCCCACAAGTTGCATGAGACAACAATGGCAAAAATGTGTGTGTTGCTCATTCATCCATTTATTTACCAAGTAAATGTTTTGCAATTCTCTATATGAAGATAATGAGACAATACTGTGCAATTTGTATGTCAAAGATTAGAAATGTTGAATGAAAAACTAACTCTGATTAAACCATTTAATGCATCATGAAGATGCATTCCATGGGGTTTAAACCTGGTTTGTAAAAATCAAAGCTTATTTGCTGTTCAGACTGCCAACAACTAAACGAATTCGAGTCAAATACACTAGAATATCAGAATGGAATATCAGTCTGAAGGCATATTATGAAAACTTGAGCAACTACTGAATAAGCTTGTTTATGGCAACAAAAGCAACAGTAGGTGTAACTGACGCAAGTGTTGAGATTGCACCCCAATTGAACACAGTGTGTGTTATGTATTTGATGACAGAACAAGTTTTTTGACACAATGCACTGTAAACACCATTACTTGTCAGTCCGCTTTGCATTCTAAACTTCAAACATACCATGCAAGCTAATCAAACAGATGGCGGCATAATTAGTGTTGCGAGTGTTTACTTAGAAAAGGGAAACAGGTTGTTGAATATCAGAACCGTGAAATAAAGCAAATTGCCGACTAGGCCTGAAATGGTTCAGTGGTAAACTACACATGCACAGAGTTCTCAATGTGTTTTCAATTACCATATGCTCAGTGGCATAAAACAACACATTCCTGAGAACAGAGGGGGGAGTTAAAAAGAACTTATGATATGGTCCGAGCGAGGTGGAAGACGACATACTGGATGACTAACATGTGCACTTGCACCTTGCATAATGCAAAACAGAAGACTCCATTTAGTCTAGCAAGGTGTCAGGAAGATAATATATAAGCTATGATAACTTAGAGAACATGCTTCTAATGCAACTACACTGCCATACACGTCCATAGGCCACATACTGTAGAGACAAATCCGCATTCCCACCTCTACAGTAATTCAACAAGCCCATATGTTGTTTGTTACACAGAGCTGATTCGTTCTTTGCTGGGGGCTGTCTGAAGAGGTCTGCAGCTCAACTGATTTACATTTAAAAGTCTAAAGAGGATATAAATATCCTTTTCCATATGTTAATGTAAACTATGCTACAAGGGATAGTCAGCCTGCACTTTGAATCACATTAAAATGCCAAAATGAAAGTTGGCTGTTCAAACAAAGACATATTTCACATCAACCTCTTCACTTTGTATTTCTCAATGCTGAAAACACTACTTATCATACCTACAATAATGGTCTGCTAAACGTTCCAGGAATAAAAAATGTGCAAGAGATTGAAATCAGTTGCTGTAACCAAGAGATCTTCAGATCACCAGAATAAAGCAGTATTGGCGGTATGAAGGTAATTTTATATCAAGATAAAAGTATGCATTATCACAATATTGTTATTTTTGCAGGAAAACCATTCTAACAATGTTTTACATAAGTAATAATTGATGACAGGCCAGTGAATTTTTAGAAAAATAATGCACACCTGAGGTGGCAACGCAGCCATAAGATGAAGTGAAGTAAAGTGGTTATTTTGCTGTTGTAGGTTATAAGGATCTTTGAAATAACTTAAATCATCTGACAAAGTGTTTAAGTAAACCTGCCTGGAACCACTTTACCTGTGTGTTTCCTAAAAAATAATTGCACGTCCTTAGAATGTTCATCAAACAATCAGATCCAAGCATTCAACATCCCCATAGTATAAGCATTACATTAAAATGGTGTAATTACTATACTCCAGTGAATTAAATATTGTTAAAATATTCTATTTATATTCAATATTCTCATTATATAAATTTTTGATGCACTAGGTCACAAACCACCAAATCAGATTATTCACAACAAATAAAGCCAGTTTTTGCATCACATTATGCAACAATTGAGCTAAAACCAATATTTTATACACAATAGAACATAGATAACATAATACATGTTTTAACTGAAAAATTTTACAATTTTATGCACAAAATGTGCTCATTTCAAATTTGATGCCTGCTACAGGTCTCAAAATAGTTAGGACGAGGGCATGTTTACCATGGTGTAGCATCTCCTCTTTTTTTCAAAACAGTTTGAAGACGTGGTTATGGGTTTCTGGAGTTTTGGTGTTGGAATTTGGTCCCATTCTTGCCTGATATAGGTTTCCAGCTGCTGAAGAGTTTGTGGTCATCTTTGACATAGTTTTCATTTAATGATGCGCCAAATTTTCTCTATAGGTGAAAAATCTGGACTGCAGGCAGGCCAATTGACCTATCGGTAAGCCCCTCCCCTCGAATACAGACTAGCCAATGGCAGTCGAGTATCAGTTGCACGGGGAGCGGAACTCGGACATCTTTAGGTTTCAGCACCATAGAGAAACATTGGAACATCCGAAGCTCGTACCGGTTTTATGAGGTTCATGCTTCAAAAATGGAAAAACGATGTGCCTGGGGTACTTGTAACACTGATTCCAGGTATCCTGAGAGGATGGGCTATAATATAATTTATTTTAGGATATAATTTATTTTATTACATTTCCTGAATACAAATAAAACAGACCAAAATGTCCCTAAGTATTCACCCCAATACAAATGAAGACAAAAACGTTCATTTTCTGGTTGTCATACACTCATTAAGTTACAATTTTAATCTGCCCAAGCAGAACGTTAATGTTATCTTGTGCTTTAGCAAGGTATCTCTGGCTAAAACAAGCTAATATTAAAGTTATAGCGGACTGTTCTCGTGTCTTGTACAGTGTAGGTCAAAACGAAGGTCTACATTTCAGTGCCCCTGGTTAAATGTACATTAATTTAATCATACCCTGCGATACATGAACAGTGTTGATCCTGCATGTTGTCATCCGCGATCGTGATGACCGACCGTAATATGAGACTTCTCCCGCTTGCATTGTGATCTGTAAACCCTCACTTTGAGTTACCTACCGTATTTAATTTTTAAATACTTTATAAATCCCTCCATGCAATATTTAATTCCCATTTGCTTGCCTTCTGTGTCCAAAATTGTGCAAAAACATTGTGGGACAAGGTTTTCACACTGTAGCTGTCATTGTAAGACAGTGAGCAACACCGTTTCTTTGTCTGAGGAAGCAACAGTAACTAAGGGGGCGGGGCTTACCGATAGGTCAACAGGCCATGCTGTTGTAATAGTTGCATTATGTGGTTTTGCATTGTCCTGCTGAAATACACAAGGCCTTCCCTGAAATATATGCCGTCTGGAGGGGAGCATATGTTAATCTAAAACCTTTATATACCTTTCAGCATTCATAGTGCCTTCCAAAACATGCAAGCTGCCCATACCATATGCACTTATGCACCCCCATAGCATCAGAGATGCTGGCTTTTGAACTGAACGCTGAAAACATGCTGGAATATCTCCCTCCTCTTTAGCCCGGAGGATATGGTGTCTGTGATTTCCAGCAAGAATGTCAAATTTGGACTCGTCTGACCATCAAACACTTTTCCACTTTGAAACAGTCCCACAGGACACAACGGCACTTCTGGCCCATATTCACATATGGCTTCCTTTTTGCATGATAGAGCTTTAGTTGGCATCTGCAGATGGCACAGCTGATTGTGTTTACCGACAGTGGTTTCTGGAAGTATTCCTGGGCCCATTTAGTAATGTCAATGACAGAATCATGCCGATGAGTGATGTGGTGTTGTCTGAGGGCCTTTGTTGGAAGACCACGGGCATCCAACAAAGGTTTTCGGCCTTGTCCCTTATGCACAGAGATTTCTCCAGTTTCTCTAAATCTTTTGATGATGTTATGCACTGTAGATGATGAGATTTTGCAAAGACTTTGCAATTTGACGTTGAGGACCGTTGTTTTCTAAAGTATTCCACAATCTTTTTATGCAATTTTTCACAGATTTGAGAACCTCTGCCCATCTTTACTTCTGAGAGACTCTGCCTCTCTAAGACATCCCTTTTATAGCTAATCATGTTACAGACCTGATGTCAATTAACTTAATTAGTTGCTAGATGTTCTCCCAGCTGAATCTTTTCAAAATGTCTTGCTCTTTCAGCTCTTTGTTGCCCCCGTGCCAACATTTTTGAGACCTGTAGCAGACATCAAATTTGATATGAGCTCATTTAGTGGATAAAAGTGTAAAATTTCTCCGTTTAAACATTTGTTATGTTATCTATGTTCTATTGTGAATAAAATATTGGCTCATGTGATTTGAAAGTCTTTATTTTATTAAAATTTAAAAAATTCAGGTTGTATTTAAAAAAAAATATTATTGTATTATATACTATTTTACAGTCTAATTCCTATATGTCAGCATATTGTTTATACTTTCTCCTTCACTGGAAGCTCCTGTCACAGACAAATTCCTTGTGTGTGTAAACATACTTGGCAATAAAGCTCTTTCTAATTCTGAATCGAGTAGTTTACATTGCAAGAGCCCTGCTACAATACTGTATACATTGTAGACTATAAGAATTAAACTTGCATACTATAAACATTGCCTCAATAGAATAATAGAGTAAGGAGATGTTGTTTCACAGCTCCCTCCAAACTGACTATGTATAAATAACTATGTCATTCATTCATTCTTGGTGTGTTAAGTTCTTTCTGGAGAAGTTGTTATATAAGAATTTAGTAGTTTACGAGAAACAGTGGAAAAACAATAGTAAAATCCTGATGAACTGATGAAAAACACACGCATATTGGCATATAAAGAGCAGCTGAGGGTCAAAAGTCATTAGGTAACAGTCTGAGTTGTTTATGATAGCCCCAGTGATGTCTGAATGTTTCTCCTCCTGAAGAGCCTCTATTTTCCTAACATAGTGAATCATCACCTCCAAAACAATACAGAGTGAGAGAAAGTGAAACGCAACCACGAGCCAACTGCCGATAATCACTACCAGCCCTCTGCCATTTCATTGCACAAGCGTTGATAACACCAATAGGGTTTATATGCTACGTTACACACTAGACCACACATCTGAGGTGAAACACGTACGCTTTCTCCTCAACGGCAAACAGCGAGAACAGCGATACTTTGTTAACACCTTGCGGTCCAAAGCTGGATGCTTGAAGCGGACCACCCTGCGTTAAACCCCCGGCAGTACAGACTGCCCTCGTCTTTATCAGATGGCACAGGTTTGCACAGGATTTTTCCAAATATAAGATTAGAATCGAGCTGAAAGCATTCAAAGCTGACCTGGAGTGATCTTGAATTAATCTGGCCTTGGAGTCAGATTAAATGAAAAACTTCTCTTATTCAAGAACAAATTCAGAAAGCACACTGTGCCATATGGACGAGATCGCAAGTTCCCAGCCCGGGTGTTGACCTTTACAGCTGTAAATACAGCTGTAAACAATTAAAGAGACAAGCACAGTAAATGACGTCAGCTAAAGGTAAAGCTGCACGTCCGCACTGAACTCTCCATCTTCAAAAAGTGGCATCCTCACATGCACAGACATTATGCTGTCCCTGCTTGCGTGAAAGCACGAGAGGAATGAGGAGATGAAGCCTCAGTGTGTCCAGGAAACCAAAACAACATATAACACACTTCCACAGTGCAGGTCGCCCTAGGAACACATCTGCTTTTTCTTAAGCAAGGCCTGGCTGTGCAGGACCTTGTGGGGGGATGATGCCTCTTTCCTTTTCACTCCCCCTACCGCAAATCACTTTGACAGGGGATGGCTTAAGAAAAAACAGCACTGAAACACAATAAACAGTTCTTTTCTCCAGTTCTTCACTGAGAGACTCAGGGTTGCTTTTTAGCATTTGACATATTTTGATTTGACATGCAAACATGCATGATGAATAATTAAAGGGTCAGCTCACCCAAAAATGAAAGTTTTGTCATCAATTACTCTCCCTCACGCTGTTCAAAACACTTGATGCTTTCATTCATCTCATACACAGAGCACATCTCATAGGGTAATAGAAGATGAAACATGCTTGCTTGATGCCTGAGAAACAATTGGTGTCATTTTCGTGTGTCATGAAAACATATTTTAGTTCCTACAAGAACCAATGAGGTTTATTCTCGCAATTCAAGCAAGTACCATATTTGATGTGCTCCATAGATGTGGCCTGATCAATGCTTATATCTGAATAAAAGTGGTAAATGAATCATGTAAATGTGATAATGACTCTTCAGAAGATTTCAGATGCCTAAACACTGGATTCATATGGATTACTTTTGTCTTTATGACCTTTTTAAGGCATCACAGTTTTTATAGGTTAGACTTTTAATTGAGGCAAAGAAATTTCTCATGATTCTGTAAAAATCTCTCTATATGTGCCTCATGGACATTTGGAATCACATGTGGGTGAGTAAATGATGACAGAATTTTCATTTTTGGGTAAACTAACTCTTTAACACTTTAATTTATGTATGCGTTTAGAAATTTTGGAGACATTTGTAAAAACAATCAATGAAGTTAATGTAGCTAAACTTGTATTTGCTAGCAATGCCTTGAATGCACTGTACAGCACCAAATGCACAATGCAAAAGACATCAAGCAAAAGCTGTCAACTTGTTCATATTTCTTTACTGACGTAACACCTCCTGATCCATCTGACAGGGAGCTAAACAAAGTAATCAAATTACGCAGCAGCACACGGCATGTGTAAAGGCTAATTTCTGAAGTGTGTCACCCCTCTTTGCCTTTCCCAACATGGCCAACAACTCTGTGATGCTTCCCCTCCTGTTTGCAAACAGATCTCTGAGCAATGGAGCAACAAACTGGCTTTCATTGCCACACATGTGGGATCGATAGGTTTCCTCTACACAGAAAGAGCAGCCGCCCGCTGTTTTCGCACACAAAGCGTGCATTATTAACAAATCTTTTTCACTCCTTTTCTTTCCTTTCCTCATTGCGTGTGCCAATGAGTCACAGTGTAGCATGTTGACTTCTGTCACGAACAGGCGAATGGGCTAATCCTTCGTTCTTTGAGAGGATAAAATGGTAAACATTTACACAAAGTATGTGAGGGAACAACGCAGGGCTGAAAACAGGGGCTGTGCTTCATTCTAAAAAGTACTGAGAGATAAAAAACAGACTCAGGGTTCCAGTTCTGTTCAAGACAGTATTTTGCAACTCATTTTGTTTTTTTGCAATCAACACCTTTAATGTTTATGCAAAAACACTATGGAGGTTGAGCTACATCATGGTTATTGGCATGCAAAAACATGACTCCAAAGCACAGCCATCCCAATAACCGCAATATAGCACAATCTCCATTGATTTATTGCTTTTATACAATAAAAGTCAAGTTAAGTATAAAACAAAACAAATTGATGGTTTAGAAGCGTTTCACTGGAATTCATATTTCAAGGTCTAAAACAGGGATTCCCAATGTCTAGGGAGCTCTCTTAATCTACTTTTTGGGGAACAAATTAAGATTTATGTTCCAATTATATAATGACCTTAGATATGTGTTTTTTTGTTTTGTTTTTTTTCATTCAGCTGATTTGTCAAAATTTTGCAAACTTTGCAAACAGAACCCTAATTAATAATTAATTAATATAACAACCCATTGCTAAATACTAGATGCAGCTTAAAACACTACTAGAAAATATTCAATTCACTTTGTGTTGTCGATATTTGGTAATCACATTAAAACAGCAGTCAAATATGCATATAATACCTAACTCTTCAGTTTATGTGCACTCAGTTATGAATATATATGCAAATGTGTGACTTTCATGACAATCTGAATAAATGGTACATTAGATAATGATTAAACATTACAGAATATAGAAATGCTAAACATGCTAAGTTGTATTATGGAAAACTTCAGCTCAGCTGAACTTTTGAACTGATGCAGCAAGAAATTTGAAGATAGTTTTACTATTGATTCATCTTCTTTCTCAGTTCACAGTTCTCGCCATGTGTCTACACTCTGCTCTATGCTCATTAAAATGACTCTCTCTCTCACTGTGGCAGCAAGGGAAGTGGCAGAGGAATCAGAAATAAAGAAAATGGGTTTGGGCCATCAGTGTTTCTCTATGTATCAAATTAAGCATTTCAATACACTGAAGAAGATACAGTGTGCTCCACAGTGGGAAACAGTGATTTGACTTGAGGATTTGCAAGCAATAAACACTCTCTTTTCAAACTACTGTAAGCTTGTACATACAGTATGAGTCAGGGGGGCATTATATCCTATATAGTCAGCTTAAAATGAATAACTCTGAATATCTAGTTTTTCACCCATATTGTAACTAATATGCATTGTATTAAGCATAATATGAATTTTTCCTCAGTGAAAAATACCTGGAAATAATCCCATGAATTGTGTACTTCAGCATAGACAGTTAAATACCACCAGCTAAAAAATAATAATTTAAACATCTATTACAAACAACATTTATGCTGTTTGCATCAGGCCACAAAAAATGCATATGCTTTGTAGCTCATATGTCGGTGCTGATTAGTTAATCAAGTCTGCACACTGCATGGTAAGTTCATTAAACTTCCCTACTGGGATTTTCCTGCCTGACAAAATTCCCAAAACAACAGATGAACAGGAAGTTCTCTGTCAGCCTTAACAATGGGTGGCCACACCACACAACCAATATGAAAATCAATTTGATGAGCTACTGTACGTCATTGGGTGTGCAACTACATCCAAAATACACACATCAGTGTAGCCACATATCTGCTGATGAGACGCTAAAGAAGGCCAAAACAAACAGAGAATACAGTAGAGTCAATTTGTTGAATGTCTTGGTGTGATAGGGTAACTTATATAAGTGAGAAACTATCATCGGTTGCTCCCACTACATCAGAGTGTATTAACACTTCAGCACTTACTTTCCCTGTTGAAAAAAAACAGCATACCGGTATATGTTTTGAAGCATTGGTGGTGGTTTGAGCTGGTTTAAGCTGGTCCTTAGCTGGTCATGCGCTGGTTTAAGCTGGTCATGTGCTGGTCCAAAACTGGTCCTGAGCTTAAACCAGCTTAAACCAGCTCAAACCACCACCCATGCTTCAAAACATACCTAACCGGTATGGCCATATCTTGCCAGGAGGAAAAAACAATCCCACAACGAATTGTGACAGGCTCAACAAAAAACAAAAATCCAAGATGGTGGATGAGAGAAATGTTGATTGTAAACAAACTTTTTAATTCAATACTGTATCGGTAGGTGTTAATAACTTCACTGGAATAAATAATTGTTTTTTCCCCAATATTTGTATATGCTACTGTATATGTTTTGATATGTATTAGATTATTGCACCACTAGCTTAAGGTGCAGTCACATTACTGCAGTTTTAATGGAATATTAGGTCTGTTGTCAATAGTCTAGCGATGTATGAAGCACAGCTCACACAGAAGTCACTTCCAAACCAAGCAGCTTTTTGTTGGTCAGTACTTTCTGTTGGCCACCACATAACCAACTTGAACACATAGCAAAATCTAGAAATAGGGAAATCTTTCGCCCTCACTTGAAATAACCTATCTCATGGATTCCTATTGAAATGACTGGATTTTGTCTGACTTTAACATTGTCCTTTATTTTGATGGACAGGATCGTAAAAATTCAGACATAATCTATTATTACCCGTCATTTTAATTGTCATATTTTAATTATAACACGTTTAATTGCTTTTATTTTTGTTCACGTTTTCATTTTTAATAAAGAACCTAGAGGACAAGCATATAGGCTTATGCATTTATTTATTTATGAACATAACAGATGAACAGAGACTGTGTGTCACTTTTCATGTTCAACATCACACCCCGCTGTGTAGGCTTAGTGATGGGAAGTTCAGCTTTTTTTGGCTCGGCTCCCTTAGAAGAGCCGGCTTTTACGGCTCCCAAATGGCTCTTCATTTAGTATCACTCGGAACCTTTTATTTTAGCCCAATTTAGCAATTGTGAATGGTTTGTGTGTTGGTAAGCAATTTTTTATTTAATGTTTTCATAAAAGCCTTGTTTTTATGCCTTTTTTGATACAAAAAACAAACAAACAAACAAAAAAAACAGTTAGAGCCCTGCATTTCAGCCAAAGACTTCTGTGCTCAAATTCACGCAATAGGCTAAAGCTTACAGCAAAGCCCCAGCAAGGGGGAAATAGTAAGGAGATATTTGAATTATTTACTACTAAACTAGTGTTTTCTGTGTCAGTGTCACAAAGATGAAGATGACGATCCTGACTCGCCATCTCCTCATTAAACGCGCCTTTAGAGAGAAGAGCATCTTTACAGATTATGATTATAATGAAAGAGTTTTTGTTTTTGATTTGTTTTATGTTGTTAAGTAGTAATTTAAAGCTTTCTATAGATATCTCAGGAAACAGAAGCAGAGTGCTACACGGGTGTCTTTATAAGACCCCTGGAGCTCATTGGATATAATGGAGGTAGAAATCAAATTGTATAGACGAAATACTTCCAAGGCACTCACAGGGTGAAGTAAAAAGCCTTTAATATATTGGGCTTAAAGCATTACAAATAATTAAAAGTAGATCTGCGCGTTTTGGCACAAAGCCTTCTTCAGGACCAGTGTCATATATTTATATATTTATCCATATATTTATCATTTCTGTGAGGCATGTATTTGCTGAGTTTCGGTTCATTTTTGTGAAGCGCTCCTGCAGAAAGCACATCATGTTTGTTTTCTTTATTTTATAAAAGCACAGCGTTTTGTTGATATTGTGACTGCACACAAATAAAAGTAGACCCTTTACATTTCCAAATGATGTATTGCTCTTACTATTATGAGCAAAAATGACGGCTTATTTTAAATTTTTTCATTGAAAAAATGCAAGTGATTGCGCTGGCGCCTCCATGTCCTGCAAAGCGCGTTTTAGCATCCACTCTTCGCACAAACGACTGGATATAGCGCACATTTATCTAGGTTTAACGTTTAAACATTGTTATATGCTTGAACTGTTTTGGTATATCTATAGATTTTATTTTAGGCAAGGCGTGATGATTTGAGAAGGCTAAATTGATCAAACATAGGCTATGATCAGCTCACTGTCTGCCGCTGGCCGCTCGGTTGATACTTTAAAACTTATATTTAACGAACAAAAAATGCTCCAAACATTTTTTCTAAATTAAATATCCGATGACGGTCTGTTGTTGCAACAATGCAGGATCTTCCTACCATTACCAACGCGCTAGCATTTAAATCCGGCTCCCCCGCCTCTCTCTGTTGCTCTGCGTACATTACCTGGCCTGTGCCATTGCACTCTCTATCTTCAGAGCGTGTGTCCCCTTCCTTCTTTCACATAATGGCGTGATCCTTTTGTGAATTTTATTAAATTTTTTTTGTAACAAAAAAACCCATAAAAATAAGGCTTTTTTTAAAACAGTAAATGAAAAATTACTTACCAACACACAAACCATTCATAATTGCTAAATTTGGCTAAAATAGAAGGCTGCGGCTAAAGATTCGGCTCTCCCCGACGGGAGTCGGCTCTTCTCGTTCGCTACAAAGAATCGGCTCTTAGAGCCAGCTCGTTCGCGAACGACACATCACTACCGCTGTGACTGTGGAGGCCACCACAAACAACGAAATATGCTAGGGCTGGGCAAAACAAACAAACAAAAAAAAACATTTCTCTATTTTAATAGATTCTTATTTTTATGAACCAATATCAATTCTTAAATCTCAATCGATGCTGTTTTCATTTGATGAATGCACAGTACACATAGTGTGCAATGAATCGCAAATTTGGCTTTGTTACTTTTGATATGAAATACAGTCTCAGATTTCAAATTCTGTCCATTTTATTAGGAAATTCAAGCAATAAATACTGTTTTGGCGCTCTTTAATGTGGCGTGATAGATAGACACCTCAAGCAATTCGCTTTACTAGTAAGTAGGCCTGCTCGCCTGTGCGTAATCAAAGGCATAGCAAAAGACTCGTGACGGTTTTATTTTGTTCTGGAGCTGATGATCCCGTGCTCTGCTGCCACACTGGAGCGCACTCGCCACCAACTGGACAGGGGTGGGAATTACAGTTATAAATTACAATAGATCACCCTCAGTGTAATCTGTCAAAGTGACGGACAGCCTTCAGATTTTTCCGTCACTGCCAGAAAAAATTCAGTTTTCGAATTTTCGGTTAATGCAACCTCTGGTTTACACTGACATTCTATTCTAACCTTTCCAATATTCAAAGCAACAGAGAAATAAAAGAATAGTACAGACTTAACACATCAAATCCTTTCATCAAATCATCAAAAATCTTCATCACACTTTAAAAATAGTGCTTAGGGAGATGTGAAGGAGTGTGAACACTTACTCTGGTAAGGCTCTTCGAATTATTGAGTGCTGCTGTCGGTACAAATCCTGTTTTGACAAACAGCTGCAGGAAGTGTGGTTGGCGAAGCTTATGGTGACTGGCTTGGCCCCATACTTCATAGGAACTGTGATTTCGAACAACTGCAGAATGAAAATGGAAGAAAGGTCATATTTTCAATTAAATCAAACTGAGGTAAGATGTGAAATTGCATGAAGGGTTACTTAAAGGATTTGCTGGATATCAAAATGAATTGTGGGCAGTCAATTATATCTAAATCAAGATTAATGAATGGATTTATATCTAAAGGGGTTGTGCAACTGTGATTGCACAGAGCCCTTCTGCGAAATCAGTGTACAGACACAACCGCAACTACAGTCTGATCAAACAAACTGGTAAGGGGAAATGGGTAATAAGGAACTCGTGCAAGATAATTTGCAAGGCAGGCAAATACTGTTAAACCAATAAAACAAAACTTCCTCCTGCTATGAGGAAACATTCCAAGAAATTTATGTTGAATGTGCAATTATAAGTGGTAGTAACGGAAATGTGCTCCTAAAATGGCCAGATACATATAGTTTTATTTCAATGTTTTTTTTGTTGTTGTTGTTGTTGTTGTTTTTCCATAAATGACAATGATAAACATTGTTGATTTTTTATGAGTATGATTTTTTTAATGCCTGTTAGATTGAGAGCACATTAGGAAAGAAGATGTGCTTTCAAAGAATAGCTATGCCTAAAAGCATCATAGGTTTGGAGTAGATGATTCAATGAATTCCTTAAAAGGACATTAAAATTCTCTCATCATTTACTCACCCTTATGATGCTCTAAATGCATATGACTTTATTTCTAATGTGGAACATCAGCTCTCGTCAAGCTTCAAAAAATGATATAAATGCACCATAAAAGTAACATAAAATAGGTCCATATGAAATGTCTGCTATATTCCATGTGTTCTGATGCCAAAAAGCATCTGACTTTGCTGCTAAACTTTCCCTTCAGTGCTATGAGTGTTCACTCATCACTTTTAGGATACTTTCATGGTGATATTGTATCTTTTTTGAAGTTTGAAGGCTTCATTTGACGTAATTGTAATTTCATGGAAAAGAACATGGAAAGAAAGTCACAAAGGCCTGGAACAACATGAGGCTGAGTCATAGATGACATAAATTTCATTTTTGGTCTCTATTGTCTTGTCTACTCATCATGCACTCTGTGCAGTCTCTTTGAGATTAATAGTAGCTGTTAGACCTATACGTCATATTCAGAACCAAGGCAGTAAATTACTTTAGCAGGACAAACAAACAAACAAGTTTCCATAACCTCTGGAATGGTAAACCACGTCAGCTCCTGTTGGATTAACAAACCACTCTCAAGACACATAAATTAATTGTGTTTGATGAGAAAGATAATTATGGGATGTTACAGCCTCACCCTGACCCCACTGGTTGGCTCACTTCACCTCTCCCTTCTTCTATGTTTCTTAGGTACACAAAGTAATATAGCCACTTTGTAACTGCATAGCTATTCTATATCTGAAGACAACAAAATCTGTGAAAATGTACTGTATTGATGAGCTCAATCCAGACTGCAAAGACAATACAAAGGCACAGTGTAAATTTAAGAAAACTATTTTAAATATCTTTAATGGGCCATTAACACAATATTAATCAAGAACAATGGAAAAATTAACAACCCATTTCTCCTCTACAAAGACTGAATTGGTGATATACAATAGGGTCAGAATCTTTGAAAATACACACTCTTTCTCTTCGTTGTTCGCAGGACTATAATTTAGTTATTAACTGCTTTTACCAGGACAAGTGATCCCAAAAGCTTCAATTGCTCACCCTGTAAATGTGTCAGCCCACCAGTCTTGATGATAAAAACACTTTACTGCAGTATTAACAGTCTACTAGGCCTGAGTATTACATAGGTGCAGGTGAAACAAGGGTCAGGCGAAACCACAAGTCCATTTAATGTTTTCACTTTCTGTCTGAGACTGATGACAAGCTAACAGGTTCACATGTCACAGTTGCTTCACAGACATTTCACTCCTGTAGGCATTTTTAAATGCTATTTTGTCATTACATTACATTGTGCTTAATGTAAAAAGCTTATCAACACAAATACCAGTAATTCAAATCGCAACCATATTCATCTAATGCATACTTTACTCTTGACCCAGTAATTTCGTCAATGAAACATGGAGCTTGTAATTTCATAATCCAAATCTTACTAAGATGTTTTGAAATATTCACATTGCATCTGCCGTTCAGGCTTTGTGCCCAGAATGGGAGTTTTACGTCTCTGGCGCAGTAGCGTGGACATGGAGACCTTGACCTGCTCAGGCGGCTCAACTGGTGGGAGGGCGTCATGGTTTAAATCACATGAGGAGAACCCATTGCCTGCTAAGGTCAGCCCACCCAAAATAAGTGGGTAATTAAAGGAGGCCGTCTTGCAAATAATTCACAGCCATGACCTCCCAACCGAACCCCTGCTTCATCCACAACTCTTTAAATTAAAGCTTAACTGATCATCTGAGTTCTGTCTACATTGGGAGTAGGCTTTAAAACAAAAGCAGACACTTTTGATTGAAGATTATTCAAGTTTACTATGTTATTACATAGAGGAATGGATTTATATATATATAAGGTGTTAGTTAAGGGTATGCAGTGAAGAAATTACCTGTATATTTATCTGTATTTGATGCAATGGAAAATAATCTGCATCTGTATTCAGATAGAACCAGATGTGAGTGAGGCTTAAACCAAAAGTGTGCTGAACCTAAGACTAGATCTACAACATTATTCTGGATACATTTGAAAATGGCTTTACATTTTAAACAGCTGGATATTATTTGAAATCTTTGCTTCAAAACGCTCTCTGTCCACATTACCGATTGTAAGTGTTTTCCAAAAGTTTCTCATCTACACTAAAACATCAGAAAAAAAATCTCACTGAGATGATACTAACCTAACAGACTCAATAAAGTTCTCATGCCTTTCTTCAGGCAGATTTATTTATTTTTTATCATCTTTGCAGGACTGTGATATGAAGAGTTGACAAAGTAACATATCTTTAGCAACAGTATGAAAGTGAATTGCACATAATTGCAAATATCTACCAGTACAATATGCTAAACATGCTTAATTTTC
Source organism: Acrossocheilus fasciatus (assembly GCA_036784905.1). Classification (NCBI taxonomy): domain Eukaryota; kingdom Metazoa; phylum Chordata; class Actinopteri; order Cypriniformes; family Cyprinidae; genus Acrossocheilus; species Acrossocheilus fasciatus. Next base: position 26,484,356 of record CM071938.1, read on the forward strand.
ATATACATTTTCAAACATGCAAAATATTTGTATACCTCCATTTTCACACTCAACACTACAATCTGAAAGCATCACTCACAAGCTGAAAGTGACACAAGCTGAAAGCATCACTTACCGTCTTGCTGATGTATGAAGTGCTCATGTTCTTGCACACTTGCTCCTCACTGTTACAGCAGCCCCCACATCTGTAGACAGACACGCAGGGTGGTTTATAGAAGGTGTTTGTAGCTGCCCCAAACTCTTTCCCCACATCTAAACAAACTTGGCGTGGCATGCACAGGGTGTTTCTCCACTCTGTCTGAATACCTGGAGGAAGCGCAGCAAGACAGGAAGAACAGACACATTAAAAAAGGCCAACAGTGAAATGCATGGATTTGTAAGCACTGCAATTATTGCAGATCACGGTCTGACACATTCTTGGCATCCTAAAGAAACTTTGTCTCAGGATTGTCCAAAAGTCTTGTCTGTTAGACAATAATGACAGTCTGTGCTGGTCCTAAATTAATAGTCACTCACTTGTAAAAATATCAAGATTGATGAAAGCAGCCGCATAGGAGGCCTCCTCCGACCTTGTTTCTGTGGAGCTGTGATCTCTGTGAGGAAAGCGTGATCCCAGCTTGGAACGACACTTCAGCATGCTCCAGTAGCTGGGGTAAACTATTCTCATAAGCTCGTCCACGCTACCCGCTGAACGCAGCTGCTCCACCAGGTCTGGCTCTGAATGCTCCTGAAAAGACAAAGAAACAATAAAACTGGGGAAAAGCAGCTTGTCAGCTTATATTACACGATTCATATTTACTTTGTCACAGTTCTGTTAACTTTATCCTTGGGGATGATGCCACAGGTGTCACAAATTACTCTTCCTTAAGAGAGTAACACAAGAGTAACACTTAAAGATCTTCGTTTATGTTATGTCAGTTTTGGAATGAGCGTAAATGTAAATGTGGGTAAGAGTAAATGATGACAGTGTTTTCATTTTTGCATAACTACCAGCAACACCAGTGTTATACTTACAGAAGAGAGTTAAACCAGAGCTAGACATAATGAAGAGGGCTTGATCAATGTGCTGGAACAGAACATTGCCTTTCCACTACAACAATTAGGCATGCCATATTGGATATATCCCAGAGTGACTAAGAGAAATATCCAACTTTTTTTATTGCATGTTTCAATCTCTCATTGACTTATAAAAGATGGTTTGGGACTTTACTCACTGAATCAATATTTGAAAATCTAATCAACAATCATAAACACATGTGATTAACTTTTCCATTGTTTTATTATCACTAGACAGTTAGAACAGCACCACTTAGGTTATGCTGTTTGCACCTCTGTTTGTACATATCCTAAGCAGATGCTTTCTTACTAACAATAAGCTACTGATTTAACCATACCAGTAGCAGTTTACGTTGTGTTTAATCAAGCTGATACTAAAAAACACTGATTACTCATCAGATGGGGTCTTAAAATGAACAACTGCACAATCAATCATCAGATATAGGTAAATGTTTTCCATATCATGAATGTGTGAAAAAGTCTGAAACTAAAACACACAACTCATGCCTTAATTGATGGAACGGTCAGACCTCAATGGTCTCTCACGACCCAGACAATTGACAGTATTGCTCTCTCAGTAAGCCGATGGATGTGATCCAGGGTTGCCTGTGAAGACGGTGCTATGTCAGACAACTCAGCCCACGCAATCAAATCCCCCCCTCCATCCCCAAGTCTTGACCTCCTCTTAATCCGCAGCAGAATGAGAGTTTGTAAGAAGTGTGAAAACACCAACCGCGTCTGAAAACAGCACAAAGTCCCTGATGGAAAATGATACTGCTGTCTGGGACATTCCAGGAAACATGCCCAGTTTACCCACATGGCTGATCATGACTGTCGATAAAAACGTGCACCCTCCCCCAATTGTGGAGGTGTTAAAAAAAGTGAGAAAACAACTTGAATTGAACCACAACAGAATTCTGCATTGCTCTTTAAGAAGGCCAGTCTTTGTATTGGCCCAATCTGTATCCCTTCTGTGTTGTCGAAATCTCATTAGGCAGATCCCCAAGTTTACAGCAGAGAATTTATTGTCTCAAATGGTAGGAAATAGCTTCTCTTACTCTTACATTTTGTTGTAAAACCCATTATTTACATACAATAAAATATTTTGGCTGGATAAGTGCAAGCAATGATTTTCTAGTCCTCCCGACGTATCTCATTTTCAAAGGAGATCCTCAGAACAAACAAGAGCATTACAGTTGGACAGTTTGAAAGTATAAACTTGAAGGCCATTTTTCATGATACAGGACACTTTACTTCGCCAAAATCCCACCCTCAACAATAAAAATGTAACCATTTATCTGAAATATGACTTTAAGGCTGCATAGTTTCAAATGTTATCATAAAACATAGCTGAACAAGATTTTAAACCCACATTGTTACCTGCAAACATTCAGTTGCACCGCAAACCAAGGAAAATAGCTCTAATCGTGGAAAGAGGAAAAATATAATCCTTGTAGGAAATGACCGCTTCTCCCTGCATTGACTCCCTTCTGTTTATTCAGGAAACTCAAATACCACAAAAAGAGTATGAACAAGACTATTGTATGTGGCCTCTTCCATGCCTTTGTTTACAGTGATTCCTGAGATAACACTCTGGTCTGTTTCCTAACAGAAACAATGGAGACTGAGAAAATGATGTGTGGTGTTCAGCATACAGACACATTCACACGTGAATCAGTCCCAAACTTCAGGTTTGGTAATTGTAAAAACACAGATACAATGCCCTATTTTTATGTTTCAGTGGCAACTAAAAAAAGAGACTGATGGGAGAATGATACAAATGGGAACCATGAAGTCTGAGGGCACTTGACCCAGAAATGCATTCATTGTTTCACTATTGTGATCTAATTCAAATTAGGGATTGTATTACAAAATAAATGCCAGTTTCAACAACAGCAACAACAATAATAACAATAATATATTATAAATTATTATTTACTAAAATACTGCATATTTTATTCACATTTGCCTGCCAGTCTCAACATTAAATATCATGTTAAATTCACATTTAAATTTAATATAAATATTAAATACAGATTTCATCTAACAGATTATAGCCATTTTATTAAAAAGTCTTAACATTTTAAGGACATTTTAAAGTTAAAGTGAGAATGGCCTCAATCAGGGATTGCATTTGGTTCAAAAGGACAGTGATTCATGGGAAGTGATGAAATGATGACCTGATGATAAATGCATACAACGTCAGTAGTCAGACATGAGGCACATTGTGATGTTAACCAATAAAAAAAAAAAAAAATCATTCACCTCTAATACTAGAAAGTATGTCACATTGAATGAATCACAATAGAAAGCAGCTGGGTTTACCACTTGGAACAGGATGCCATGTCCACTGTAGCTAAAACAAGATCTGATGCCATGCACGCAAGGGATCCCAGTAAAAACGATGACCCCATCATGACTGCTATTATTTTAAAGCTCAAACTTGAGTCAACAGTTTGGTGCCAGTTATAAAATGTGCATCATTAGACAGAAGAATCATTTCAGACAACCCCAAAGCAACACGCAGTCTCTTGACGGCTTAGTGTTTCCTGAAGCAAACCACAAAACTGACACAATGACAAAAACAACTAGATCCTTTTTTGGCAATGAGGTTAGCGTTTATCCTCTTAGCTGATACCAGCATCCGGAGCTATTTTGGATGAGGTTTCTGGAAGGCACCCTCACTGAATAAATTCCTTTAGTCTGAGTCAAAATGCTTCATATTTCGGCCAGGTTTATACAGTTTCATTTCCATTACAATCACCCCATACTCCTACGCTAAAACCTAATCAAAACGTCAGCCTTCACAATTTCATTTTTTTAGGAGTTCACTTTTTTTTGTTTAGGTAAAGACATTGCTCGCTGCCAATTATGTAATCAGGCATTTCTTTCTCTCTTTCTTTTTTATGTACTTGCAAAAATACAGTTATTTCAAATGTTTTTTAGCAACAAAACACACCATTTTCATTTCATGATTTCTGATATCTTACACAGATAAATTCATTTCATACCTAACCAGTCTTTAATAAAATACAATAAAACAAGCCTTTTTGATGCTCCAAAGGCCTCTCAGGCAATCACGTGTAGTTTTATCTATAATAGGCAGTTATGAGATTGTGAATAGAGGACCAGACAGTTCTAAAGATTATAATTATAACAGTGGATAACCAGATTGCTTCTGCACACTTACAATCAGTACTAAATAAATAAAAGGCAAAGTTAAAGCCATTATTGTACTCACTTCTACTTAAAAAAAAAAAAAGTTGTCACTGGGGAGCATTACACACATGCTCAGTGAACTCAGGTGGAACATGGCCCCCATCGTGGACACTGCAGCAGTGGTACATATGCACAAGAACACATGTTGCATCTGTTCCAGACATACCTTTCATCCTCAGTATTGGACACCAGAGAGCAGACTTGCGAAAGGCGCCCTGCTCGCTGAACTTGAAGGATGTCGTTGAAGTCTGCTGAGGGCATGTCTGGGGCTACGTTTGCCGACACTCATGAGGAGAGGAAGAGGATCTGAGATATCATTAACCCTCTAATGATCTCTTAGAAACCCTAGAACTGACTGCGAGCTTTAAGCCTTTGACCTAGGGGAGAACCAGTTCCTTGGAGAATAAGTCTGGCCACAAGTCTGAAGAGTAACTGAGACCCTCTTCGACATCCAAGCTTCCCACATTTCAGACAAAAAATCCTAATCTGTCCCGTTTTCCTGAAGCAATTGAGATGTTCCCCAAGGTAGAGAACTCTACCATAAGCTCATGAATGCTATATTACGGCCTCTCATGTGATTTTAAACTAACCGCTGGACTCAGTACACACACTAATGCACATGCATGTGCTCTTGAGACCAGACCATCCGCATGGAAATTATTTTTCCAATCTTAAACCTAGTATCTGCTACATCCATTAAAATGACCTCGCAGCACTGGATACAACACAGAGCGGGTAATAATAATACAGGACTCAGTGTTCAGTATACTCAAAAACAATATTTTCTAAAATATAAACGTAATAAGCTCCAGTGCAATTGCATTGCACTATTTACACTTTGTTTTGCGCTATTGCTAACTACACAAACACTAGAATTAAGTTGTTTTTGATTGAAATGATATCAGTTTTCACATTCATTTGGCTTTTAATCTCAGCCAAAATGGAAAGCTGTTTCTGGGGCAGACCAAGTCATTACATTTTGATAAAAGATTATAAAGGCAAACAATTTGTTTTTGGAAAATTTGGAACAGCATGCACTGATGAATCAAGAACAATAAGACCAGGAATGTGCATTAGGAAAGTAAACAGGGTTAATTTTGATTTCATGTTGATTTGACAAAATAATCTAGAGATTGGTCTGAGTCCCATAAGAACCTCTCTTCCTTTTATAGAAAGAGTTGCTTTCTTGGTCTGATCCGTTTCACGTGTAGAGGCGGGTATGTGTCAGGATGCAATTACTGTGCACTTCTGACGCGTACTTGGTTAAGGTTTCTGTGGTGCAATAAAGTTATTAGCCTGGAGGGTTGCCCACTACTCAATAAGACCATAGGGATATTAGGTCTGATGTTCTGTAACCCAATTCTTAAGCTCCCCAAAACATAATAGAGCTCTACACGAAATCCCAATGAAACTCCCTGTAGGCACAAAAAAAAAAAAAAAAAAGCTACACAGTGGGGGAAGGGGGGATGGGGTTCTTGTTTTGGCATACTTAAAGAATTATATGAAGCAAATATCCTGCCTGAACAGAAACTGTCAAGAACGACATTAGTAAGATTTAAGCAGAATCCACTTTGCGAGTATTCATACGTCTTGGCATGTGGATTGCATATCTCTTGTGAAGTCTTAAGAAAGCTTTAAAGGATTAGTTTGTCAAAAAAAAAAAAAAAAAAAAAAGCGAATATTCTGTCATCATTTACTCACTCTCACATTGTTCCAAACCTGTATGACTTTGTTTCCTGTGTGGAAAGCAAAATCAATTAATTCGCTGATATTCCAATCCAAGTTGCTCTTTTCCTTACACGGTTTCTGCTTATAACCCATAAATAGCAGCTTGGACATTCAGCTAAAATATCTTCTTTTGAGTTCCACATACATGTTTAGAATGACATGAGGGTGAAAGATGACAATTTTCTTCTTCAGCATTCTTTTAGTAAATATAGGACACTAATACTCAAATTGTAGGAATTTTTGGAATCTAGCAGAAAAAAAAACTTTTTAAGAGTGACTTACACACATCTGCTTCATGCAGTATAATAAAACTTTACAATTCATCTGTAAACTAATGCACCACTCTCGTCTCCATTTTCCAGAAGTGATAATATATGTGCTTCTACATTCGATGATATATTTGTTTCAGAACAGACTTTTTTCCTGGCCTCAGCCTACATGTGCACTACCTGTTCCTTACTCTGTCTCACTCTGACTAAATGAACAGGTCAGTACACAAAACCTGTTTTATCCTTTAGAGCGGTGATCCCAGGGGTTTAGACAGATTTCCATTTCCTTTGTAATTCTCTAAATCTTTGTTAATCTTTAAGTCTTTGCTACAATGCAAGTCTTGACTTCTCATTGAGATATGTACAAATGATTGCATATCCACTTGTGGGTGATATTTCTTGCTTCTATGGTATTTTAAAGTGTTAATGACATTTTTTGCCAAATTCCTCATCTAAAGTTGAATTAAAAAAATAAATCTGCATTTGTTCTTAAGGAAGGTTTCTGCATGATTGCCCACTGAAAAGTCAAACAAGCCATTTCATTAAAGGCAGAGGAAGCTTGCTGAGGTTTTTTTATTTTTATTTCACAAACTTGAGGGGTGTCCAATCCTGTTCCTGGAGGGCCAACATCATGCAGAGTTAAGCTCCAACTAGCTCCAATACACTTGTCTGGAAGTTCCTTAATTAGCTGGTTCAGGTGTGTTTAATTAAGGTTGAAGCTAAACTCTGCAGGATGTTGGCCCTCCATGAACAGGACAATCATGACATACAGTACATTATCTACTGTTTGTAGTTTAAAAATTAATCATTGTAATGGTGACCAATTTTACAATATTAATGATAATGCTAACGAGTATAAAGAAATGCATTTCTGATTTAATGGAGTACTTATTGCTTACTGATAGGCCTCTGGGGGTACAAGACTGCTTTATAGTCTACCACCAAGAGCCAAGTCTCCATACTTCAACAGTTTACACTCCCAGAGTGGCCACACACTGGCTAAAAAGTGAGTGATAAGTTGTTTCCTAGAAGGTGGCAGGTAAAAAAAGTTTTTCAGCTCTAACACAGATTCCAGTGCTTCTCCTTGAAGACAAAATTGCAAAAGCAGTCTGAGATCTGAGAAAAAAAGTGTCAAACACACACAAAAAAGTCCCCCAGATGCTTCAGGCACACTGCTGGGCCACAGTCAGAGCTGAATTCCTCTGCTGAAGGGGACTGAGACCTACAGCCGGTTTACAGACAGCACAGAAAGAAAGAGACAAACGGTAACCTCAGTGTTACAGATACTCAAATTGAATGTTTGATCACTACAGAACTTTTAAGAAGTATCTGTGTACTCCTTCATCTGCCCATGAGAGTGTGACTGTTTGAGGAGGGACAATTAATTTGGTTATCCTAAGCAAATACTATTACAAAGACAAAAGCTATTCTCTCAGAAAAAATAGTTACAGAGAAAAAGGACTTTCATATTTTCAGTCGACATTGGATTCCATTAAGAAATCTCTCAAGTCTATATGAACCAATTAGACAAAAAGCGTCTACATTAAACAAGCAAATCTCACTTTCCAGATTTTCAGGAACAGTTTGCAGTGCTGTTTAATTGCTGGAAAGTCTAACTAATAGTAAAAATAAAACATAAAATTGATATAAAAATATTAAAAACTAATTAAAAAAAATATCAAATCTAAAGTGGCATTAAGCCTTAAACTATATTAACCTTTTTTTTACACATGTACAGAGGCCTCATCTAAAAGAACTTAAATTGAACTAAACCTCACATCAAATCACCCACTCATTTTTTAATTCAAGAACTATGCTGTACTTCCCCAAAACACTTCGAAGTCTTTCAACCATGTCAGTCCTTTTCTAATGTACAGCACTGCACAATAAAAATAGGTTTTAAGAAGTAACAGCTATTGAAACACCCCATTTGCAGTAGTTGCCTAATTCAAAGAATGGTTGAACTGCTGACCTCCCCAAAGACTTGATGTCTTCTTGCTTATGTCATCACAACATCTGACTTTCCCTGCACCCCCAACCCCAGGTGAAAGCCCATCTAAAGTTGTGAAAGTGCTGAAAGGTGGTTGTGCTATTTCTGAAGTTAAAGGATGAGCAGATCTGGCAAGTGGATTGGCTATTAGAGAAGAAAAGATAAGAGAGGCAGATGTGGGTAATCTGTTCCACCTGTGCTAACTTTCCTACCTGGGAAGTACACATGACCACACACTCACACATAAAATGACGTCCCTGGGGAATCCCTTAGTTATCACCAAAGGGCAGAAATAAATAAGCATTGTTTGGAAAAGCTCTTTTCCTTCTAGCTGGAGGTGCTTTATCATGGGTGGTTTATTCTCAGGCATTCATTACTAACCATAAAGACACCCATACAGACTGAAATATAATGCTTACTTAAACCAGAGTGTCTCAAGAGACTTGCAACATAGCAGCTAATAATATCAAATAAGCATTCCTAAAGCACTCAGCATCCCTGTTAAAAATGATGGAGTTTCTGTAAAGCCACATGACGAAACCAAACGTCAGTCCCAATGAATGGGGTCAAGTCTGCAGCAGAGCCATTAAGACTACAAATCAGTAGACCTAGCACCTCATGCTTACTCCCTAAGCACCCACATTTCCCAGGTGACCTCTTCAAAAAGATAGTCTTACTTGACAATAACTCTCTCTACATGCACAACCCTAATGATTTACATTTAGAATCACAATTACTCATGAATTACAGGACAGCTTTGCCAAACAGATGAGAGATGGCCATGATGGAAAAGTCCAAGGGAGAGAAATAAGGTCAGTACATTAGTTGAGCGCTGACTGATGCCCAATGAATTATTAAGTCACCCATCCCATACATTCATATTGCATAGAGCCACATGTGCAATTACGGAACAATTATTCAATTCCATGGCATAAGCACAAGACAAATATCCCCCAAGTGGACTGAAAATAAACCATTAGAAATTCAGCAGCTTTTTTATGTTGCTGTCGCACTTACGATTGACTTTCCCAACTCTCTGTGAATTCCAGCTAAATGAATCTTAATAACCAATGAATTTCACTGTGACCCAAAGGAGTTTAAAAGAGAGAGCAGTGAAAACAAAGCAAGTCTAATTTTAGGCAATCATGATTAGTGTACAGCCCATGTCGCACATTACCAATGGGAATCATTTCAAGATCTTGTCAAGATGTCCACGTTGCTGCGTGTAGCATATGGTATCATTTATACACTGCACATAATAAAATTCCAAAGAGTCCACTGCTGCTGTATATGAAAAGATAGAATGTTGTGTCGAAGTAATCATGTATAATGGCTGTGTGAGCCAAAAGCAGTGCAGAGACTAAGAACTAACAGACATAATCTCTTGTGTGCAGACAGGTCACTTTGGAGATCCCGAGGTAAGAAGAGATATTAAAATGAATTGCACCAATTGAGTATATTGATCATGATGTACATGATTAAATTAAAATGTTTAAAATCATAGCTCTTTCTCACTTCTTTCTTTCTTTCTCAGTGGTGAGACAGAAGAAACAGAGTGAGCCTACTTCTGAAGTTGTTGACCCAATGACACCTGCTTCCACTTTTTATCGCAATATAATTGTGCTCTCAAATCATTTCCCTTTTAAACCAGTGATGTGTGAATGCTTAATTCCAAAAATAAATAAATTCTCCTTTTTACTTCTGAATCATTTCCTATCTTTTGTTCCAAAATGATGCCCAAATGTTAAATAGATGAAAATGGTGAATATTCTAAAGGTACACTGTGTTTTCAACAAGCCTGTTGCATTTGAACAAAAAAGAGGGTAGTTATATATAATGATGAGTAAGGGCAAAGGTAAGCACCATGCGACATCATACCCTAAATGTTTAAAGGCTTTTAAAGATCTGTCCAAGCTTCAGAGTTTGAAATACCTTTTTGAATTATACAAATTTCATTCACGTGTTTCTGCAAAAGTATCTTAATAAAATGAATCAGGATGTAAATCTTGGCTAAGTACTACAACAATCTAATCAGCACCAGCGCCAGTGATGCTGGCTGCTGATATATTGCCTCAATGCTCCAAGCAGTACTAAGTTTTAAAATAATTTTAGAAACATGTATTATGAATTTCCTTTATGCTAATTAAAAGGGCAACAAACCATTACCAATAAATGACCACTAAACCAATTTCTCTACGTTGAATATGACGTGGAAATGAGCTTGCCGCTGCTTACCATGGCATCCCCTTGATCTTGGTCATAATCATAATCATAGTAGTCGTGACTTGACTCCAAAGCAAGGTTTGCATAAATCAATGCGAGACAGAAGACAGAAATTCCAAATAAGTGCATTTTAGAAGAAAAAAAAAATCTCTGAAGTCTGAGCAGAGTCTGTTGGAAGTTCCTCTTTTTTCAGCTTTCAGCAGCAGGTTTCTAGAAAACTCTGTCCTTACACTAAAATAACAGCCATGTATACATCCAACATTTTAAGAAGACACTTCGATACTGGTCCATGGAATGCACTGTGAGCTCGTCCCTTCACAAACGGCTGTGAACATCCACTCCGTGCGGAGAGAGTGTGGAAGTGCGCGGAACGCTCAATGGCATGTTTTATGCAATTTCACGCTGTTACTTTGGATCCTTCTCCTCCCCCTCTCCGTTTTTCCCCAGCCTGCCTCTCCGTGCGCCGTTAGACACATTCCGAGACATCAAGAGAGGAATATGAGTCGTGGCACGCGCGCTTTCTCAGGTGTCAACTACAGCACGTCAAACGCATTGTGTAGACGCACAAGCGCACTGAATGAACCTTTACAGTTGCCGCTTTTTGTGTAAGGTGAAAGGTCAAATAAAGGAATAACTTATCCCAAAATGAAAATGAAAAAGACATCGTTTTTTTACCTTATGTTTTTTTTTTCTTTTCTTTTTTCATGCAATTGAACGGGGACAGGGGCATTGAGGCTTCAAAAACTTATGCAAGAGCAAAATAAAAGTAGTTAATGTGACTAATTATTAAATTAATAACTGTAAACCTATTCCTATGTTTAATATATATATATATATATATATATATATATATATATATATATATATATATATATACATACAAATTTAGTAGCCTACAACTTGTTGACAATTAAGTTGTTTGCTGCAAACTCAATTTAAACTGTAAAAAAATATAATAATAAATAAATGCAATAAATGAAAATAATAGATACAAATAAAAACAATGAATAATGCAGGCTGATTTATGGATGGTTATTTGGGCCTCTCTGATTGGGACTGGGTTAATTGGAATGACTGTCAAAAAGTGGAACAGTTTACCTGAATTCACCCTTTGTGAAATGAGCTGCTTTGGGGAGGTTTTAATTCTGTTGGAGGGTTCTTCTCCATAGGGGGTTTTAGTCCTCAAGTTCAGTGAGTGCTCTTCTAATGCTGTGGAATGCAAGTCCCACTTGAGTCACTGTGTTCCATTCACCGCTGTCAAATGGTTGCATTTAATGTTGTGATCTTCTCAAATATTACTTTAAGCAGCAGGCTAAACATGCACTGTCAAATGCATTCAGTGTTAATGCTAAAGGTCTAGTTTGAATAGGCTCAGGGCTGAGGGTTTGTGAATGATAACCTAATTGGCCATGACACTACTGAATAATTCAATGTGAAAATACCTGGTAATGCATGTATGATCACTGGGAATGTTGCTTTTGTTTGCTGTTAAATTAAAAAATCTATAACAATGAATGACTATACCAAATTGATGGTGAAAATGGCCAAACAATTACACATGCAGATGGCATAGTAATTACAAATCATTGTAAATTACCAACAAAAGGCTTGTCAGTCATATACTTGGCAGTAGCCAGTTCCTTTGCCTGCTTATTTGACTTATCTTTGCTCATGAACAGTCTTATTCTGCTTCCCTGAATGCTTTGATTGGTCTAATACTAAAAGGTCAAAGCTCAGACTGGTTTTATAAGGATTAACAGGGGTCGCCTTTGCTTTGCTTTACTAAACACATTACTTCATTGGAGAAGTTATAACATCATCAGCCAGGCGTCTGGAGATGCTTTAAAAGTTCAACCACAATTGATATCATCATATTTAGAAGGCATTTGATTTCCTCATTAGGACTTTTGACATACTTACGTTTAGTTCCAGAGTTTTAGAAGCTGACTGTAACTTTCATGCTTTTGTTCTACATGGCTGTTTACATCCTTTTACATTTTTCCCTCTTTCGGCCCACACATACCAAGTAATCTGGAATCAGTGTCCTTATTTAAACTCTCTGTGCTTTGTCCTTCAGTACTCTTTTCAAATGAAAGCAGCTTTATGCGGGATTTGTTTAAAGCCTTTATTATAAGAAATTACTGACCTTTGCCAGTTTAAAATTGATGTGAGGATTTTATCTGACATTATTTGTTTCTTTTTTTCTGAGCTTTTTTGTGACACATTGAAGATATGATGCATTAAAAAAGATGCTTTTATTGCTGTAGTGTATGGTATCCTTGATAAATTATCTTTAGTATAAAAACTAAAGCCAATGTTATTTTTGTTGTCACTTCTTAAAAAAAAAAAATAATTAAGAAAATTACATTACACGTATACGGCACGACTTACCTCACTTAAAGAAAAAGACATGTCTGTGTTAAAACAGCACTTTTGGCCATTTAGGGAAGATGTAGCATATGAAGTCCAGCTTAGGCCTTCCTTTATTTTTAATTTCTCCTTGAATGACAGCTTGGTAAATTTAATGGCGAAAAAAATATTTATAAATCTCTACCCTCCATAATTAATATAGTTGCAATCAATGAGACAAGTTTAAACTGTAATCATGTAATTTACGTCTCTACGATGACTGGTTCATGAACAAAGGCAGACTATTTTTTTCTGAACACTATTACCACTGAAAGTCAAATAATTGATTCTGATTGGCTACGGAGGCACAAGTCTCTGGCTATGGATGTATGTAATTAGTGTTCATCGATAGATTCAACACGTTCACAAGAAAGAGCAGCAGTGGTTCTGACTTCAGTAATATTTTATGGTGTTACAATGGTGAAATTACACACATGGAATACAGATTCTGGGATGTGAAATCAATAACTTAAGGAATTTTATTAACATTAAATGGTTATTCTCCCATTTTTCTCCTCAAAATCTTGGGTATGCTGTGCCTCCCTTGCTTCCCCTGATGAGCTGCCACTGGTGATTTGTAATATAGCTGGTGTTTAGACCCTAGCACGGTTCTGTATTACACCTGGTCCAAACACAGGTCCACTGACTTCATTGTATGCCAACTATGAGTACTTGAGTCAGTTTGTGGCCCTGAAAAGGAAGGCACCACCATAGGAATTTATGAGGGTCCTCATGGCACAGTGACCCAGCACTGTCTAACACTTTTGCTTGTCTGCTCATGTGTGCACAGCTTGTTCCCACACACTGGGAATTGCTCTCGCCGGAACTGGGAAACAATGGGTGTGGGAGTCCTGTGACTGGAGCCACTGCTTTGGGAAGCGCTGGACCCTGTTAATGCTGGAATTTGTGGTGTCCCTTGCGTTTCAAACAACGGCTGTGCTGGGAAGGGTAGATCGATGAGGATAAGATGGCGAGGTCACAGGGGGCAGGCCTAATCTTGCACTCTCCAGCATTCCTTGGCATCCTCATTGGTTTGTTTGTAATAAATTATAGAGTTTTTTGACATTGAAGGCCTACGGTTAGGGACATACATACTTTCTGCATTTAGTGCACAAAGTTAAATTAAAATGATTAGAAAATCCAAATCTTATTTATTTGAAAATAAATAAATGAATAATGCAGTTGAGCAGATGTCTCCACATCAAAAAATTACACAATAGGACTGAGGACCGAGAGGAGGGCCGTGTTCCAGAGAATAAGATGGGAAACGTGTTGTGACTGAGATAAGGAGTGGTTTTAATGCTTCTTTGTTTCACAGTTGACAGCTGACACAATTAATTAACCTACAAATAAGGAAAATGGCCATGCATGTCTTGTGTGGTCTTGTGTGTGGTAATATAAATGTGTTTTTGATAAGAGCAGTCACAGCTAGCTGTCATGCCACTGGGAATTATTTATACATAAAGACACAGTTGCCTTAAATAAGAAACAGTTACCCATAGCAGAAACCATGCTGGTTATCATATCACCAAACTTATGAATTTTATCTCGATATCTGTTGTACAAATTATTTTTAAAATAAATTTATATTTTTATTTAACAAGGGTGCATTAAATTGCTCAAATGTGACCATACAGTATTGATAATATCTTATATAATAATATCCTAATGATCATATAACACTGAAGATTGGAATAATGGCTGCTGAAGATTCAGTTTTGCCATCACAGGAGATAGATTACATTTATATAACAATTACAATATAAAATAATATTCCTCAATATTACTGTTTTTACTGTATTTTTTTAATCAAAAAAATGCAGCCTTGGTGAGCTTAAGATATCATGATGGTTCTAATGCATACCAATATACTGTACACAATCACCACACACACACACACACACACACACACACACACACACACACACACACACACACACACACACACACACACACACACACACACACACACACACACACACACACGTCTGGTCAGCTATCCTTAATGAAAATAATAGTAAATCCAGCCAAGACACCTGTTACCCTACTCTCCCTGTGTAGGGTATTTAGAGAAAGTAAGTCCTACAATAATGCCTTCAAAAACTTAATTTCATGGTCAAAACACATTCAAAGCCCAGCAATTCTAAAATAAAAAAGAAAATGTAGTCAAAAAACCTTATACTATCAGTATATCAGGCAATGTTTTGACTTCGTAAAAAGCGTGCAAACCACTGGTTTGACAGTCACAGGCTCTAGAGGCATTTGACCCTCGGCTCATTGACATATTTGCCGAGCAAATTACCTTCACTGAAAAGGTTTTCAAAGTAAGGGACCAGTGAAGTGACCTCTTAAAAGCGATCTTTTACACATGTAAAAACATTCCTGCTCACACACATACTGACACACACACACACACACACACACACACTTTGGCGTTCGAGAGACGCTAAATAGTGAGAGAATGGGGCCAAGACAGAGACAGAAAGAGAGAGAGAGAGACCTTCCACCTCTGGCCTGCTTGTATTCGTATGGAAATAAGTCTTCTTGAGAAGTTTACGTTAAACTCTGAATGAGGATTAACATGGCTCCCGCTTCACTAAACAAAGCAATTACTGAGCACACATCTCCCTCAGCCTGACCGGCTGTATAAATATTGCCTGTGCTACAAACAAATGGCAAAGTCACAAACAAATTGTATTTCTTAGTATAGAATATTTAGCACTAAATGTCCTAAAAATGTTTTTCTCACATCCCTCATGACATGAGATGTGTCTATTTATAATATGGTGTGTAGGCTAGTATAATTCACGGCCACTAATGAGACCACTGTCTCTCACCTTTGTTTACTTCTTGTTATGAATGATATGGGTGCAAGCAGATGTTTGACAAAGACTGATATATTTTTATCTCACAAATGTGAAAAACTCGAAAATGTAGTATCTCAGGTTTACCTAAATGTTTATGTATACTAACACCCACATAGATCACACTATGTGTGGAGGAATGACGCCTTAGACTTTCACAAAAGATAATCTGTAATCTGTCTAACAGACAGATTTGTCCAAACTGGCCCTTTAAGCTTCGCTGGTCCTATACAGTGGGCCATTTCTCCCGATGTTAACGTATATTGAGATTGAATCTGTTTTCTTAAGAATATAATCAAGCAAGACTTACTAGTTCTGATGCAATAGGAGTTTATGTAGCAGCAGACAGTTCCCATGGTGATTATTCATGACCTCATCTCCAACATGCTCTTTTACAGCTTTTACCGTGCATGCTCATTTCTCTTGTATATTTTTTTATTTCAAAAGTAATTCTTACAAGTTCAGTTGGATCTTCTCAGTCAACATAAGAAGTATTTAGAGGAATGTCTGTTTGCATTAAGGATAACAGTCTCTGATGTGACTTTTTTGGAGAAAGTTCTCTTCTTTTGAACGTGACTCAGGGGAAGCAGGTTTGACTTGGCGTAAGAGTGATAAGACTTTTGGGCAAAAAATAGTTGTGTGTGTGTCATTTGATAACATCCTTAGTCAGAAGGAAGACTTTCAGAAGGTCAAATAGAGAACACAAGTGAAAAGAGTATCTTGGGCATCTGGTGTTTGACCTTTACAAAATGAGCTCAGTTCTTTAATGTGTTTCTTGACAGATGACACTCCAGATCAACAATTATCTTCATTAATGACTTTATATGGAACTAACACAGTTTCAGCAGTTCAGAAACAAGGTTAGACGAGGTATGAGAAGATAACAGAAGTCAGTGATAGAGTGATTCCTTTTTACAAAGAATTGTTTTTCTTCACTTCACATAAAAGTTGTGTAACCGCAGTGTAGAAATATGAGGGGAATATTTTATGAAATCAAATACAGTGCTGCCAAAGAAAATTATTTTGAAGCAGCATAAAAGTGTAGAGGACAGAAATGCCAGTAAAACTGATGACAGACTAGATGATTTTGGCACCAAGTTTCCTCTAAGCAAAGTCTTTTGGGACGCAATCCCAGCTGTATCAGCATGGCATCTCTTATTACTATATGACTGACATATCACTGTGGGGTCATGATGTACATCAAAATGAAACCAGGGTTGGTTTAAAAGTCACCCATAGAGCTAATATAACCTCCAACCCATGTGTTTCAAAGCCTCATGAGCCAAATGCGCAAAATAAGTGGTTTGTTCCCTGATCATGGGTAGATATGGGTATATATAGGATGGTGTATGGGTTTTTTAGTCTATGTCGTGGGAGTGGTAGCAACTCATTTGCAGCATTGTGGTTTCATTGACTAGTTATTATCATATGGGAACTGGCTATAGAGCACCTGCCAGTCAAACAACAAAACCAACTGTTACTCTTCAAAAGGCTGAGGTCAGATTACTTGTGAATTAAGAAAATGACCCCTCCATACTAGCTGATGAGAGAGAGAGAGAGGGAGAGAGGTGGTATGTTTCCCATGAACGTTTGCCAGGTTCTGTCGGACTAATCCGCTGGGAGAAACAAACCCAGTGTGTTTCAGGGCTTTGGTTAAGTAATGAGGAATTCTTGCCTCAGTCTCTAATAGGAGAAAATGGGCTTTCTTGTCCTCAGGACTGCACAGACTGATGTCTCAACCTGCTTAGTTATCCGAGAAGCAGTCTTTTTAGACATCGAAGAGCTTGTTTATTTCACATTAACACAGATAAGCCTTTGATTGGCTCATGTAAATAATAGCCAAATTCAGGCATGTAAATCTACATGTAAGCCACAAAAATACTAAATGGTCCAACTAGATTTTTGAGGTCCAATCAGCCTTAATATTTCTTCTTGCTACTCATATATATATGCTGCCAGTCTCCAATAAAGTACGCACCCTTCATCAAACTGTCATTTTTGTGTTTTGTGAGAGCAGAGCAGAATGATTACTAAACTATTAAATCAATCGTGTTCATATCTGCGTGTGTTTTATGACTATTTATGAAATTTGATGATGTTATTCTAATACAGTGATACCATGATGTTGGTACATGGTCTGATGAAACCTCTGGTTTAGGAATTGACTCGACCATCATTTGACCCCCTAATGAAATCTGAAGAATTCTAATCTCTGAAATGCATACAAAGACATATGGAAGTCAAACAAAATTACTATCTGTCAAAACAGTCATGGTGCTCTTCATTACTGTGATAACTCTCAATGATAACATGACCTCATTACCTTGGTTTGGTAAACTACAGAAATACAGCACCTCATTGGGACAAGTTTTGTCTTTTAGGAAGATGTAACGTATCAGAATACGATTTTAGATTAAAGTGCACATTCATTGTGTTTTCAGTCTATCATTTTCTATTTTAGACTGAGTCAGTATATGTGTGTGATGCATGAAATAGGATTAGCTATCTAGGTTTAGTGCTGGATCTGAATCTGTTGCGTAAGGAGACAGAGTCATCTAGATTTTCGGTACAAAGCCACTATTAGTATTCCAAACCAATGAAATCATCCACGCTGTCTGTTTTTATTTACTCTGCGGCATACCATATGTAGAGGTCCTCTGCTGTTTCATGGCTGTCTATTTAGCTTTAGCAGGATTAATGTTATTCTAAAAAAAAGTCTGTGAGTGACACAGTAGGTGTACATATGGCTATATCAGACTCGTGCTGTGTTCAAGCCCTCCTGGGAGGTTCCTATTTATGAGTTTGGAAATCACAATTACAACATAATTCAAGTGATTTTGATTGGAATAAAATTATACATTTTCTCTCTCTTTTTCACTTTTTTTTTTTTATTGATAAAGCAATGTAAAGAAGCGCAAAGGATGTACATTAGATGTGCATTTTAAAGGCCATAGATGATGATGGGAATTGTAGTTTGCTCACACAGCTTCACCGGTACATAAAATGTGCACAAACTAAATTGTAGTGTCAAAATTCACAAAATTAATATTTATTATAATCAATGCCCATGGAAATGTTTTGCCATATGACATATATTATATATATCTCTAAATATCCTAACGCTTCACAATGATCACATATTTAGTGTGACACTGGTCTTAGACGTGTAAACTTTCTACAGAGGTCTTGCAGGAGTGGTGTATGCTTTTAACATAAACGTCCTCTGAAGAGACACTGTTTGCTAACTCTGTTTTGGTATTTTGGGAGAGATGAGTGATTTATCATCACCTCCTGAAGACAGCAAGGAGGTACACTTGTGTAAAGGTTTTCAGATTTTAATTCTCATAAATTGGTAGTGATGCAATGTCAGCATTCTGCACAGAAAAGCTGTCAAGGCTTGGATTTTACGGGAAGCCACAGAACGGAAACTTCAGGCCCCAGGTAGACCCAGGGTTAATGCACACAGAGGCTTCTCATTCTGTTCTGCAAGTCTTCATCTCAATCAATCATCAGTGCATACTTTCATCAAGTTTCAGCTGTAAAACCGGTAAATACACATAATTTATGTTCAATATAATACTCCTTAGTTTGGCATCTGTAGACACATTTTGCAGTTTTAGCCATAGGTAAATATTGATTGACTGTAAAAATTTCAGAAGGATCTTCTGCCACATGATCAAAAATACTGACAGTATTTCCATATATATAATATTATTGGAAATTATTCCATTTACATTTTTCTATGCAAATTTCATTGTATACAAATGATTGAATCAATCAAATTTGAATCAATTGAATCAATCAGCATTATTTTTAATAATAAATGTAAAAAAGATGTCTCTGCAGAAGATAAAGGGAGAACTAACAAGCATTGAGCTAATAGGTTTGATCCTGGAAATTTGCTTTAGTTCTTGGAAAACTCTCAGCAGTAAAGACGACATGGATCCTGGATCATTTTACATAAAGTAGGTATATTTTTTGGCATAGGATTCAGTGGTGCTTTTGATCCAACAAAGCTGAACATTCCTTTTGATTTGTGTACTGTGTGGTGCTGCTATATTTGAGTTTTATATTGCCTCATGTAGAGAGACTATATTACTCTAGTAAAGTAGGGGAGATGAAGCAAGGGGGATGTTTGAGATTTAATGTTCCTGTAGTCACACACCATTTAAAACACATCGAGACACAAACACAAAGCCAGCTTTTTCATGTATAGGCCCTATATGTCTGCTTAAGGCTCTTGACCCTTCAGATACCAGGTTTGTCTAGAATCCTCTGGTGGTTTTGCTCTGTGATTTTATTTGTGTATGGAAGTATTTGTGGATGGAATGGATTATTTTCACAGAAGTTTGGAATTGCCTCTTTTGAAAGGAGATAAAACATGAATATTAATGGGGACCTCAGTTGTATTGAGCTGCAATTTTGTTGTGAATTTTGCATAATTCCTTGTGAATCTGGTGCTAAAACAACACACTCAGCATGTGCAAATAAATGCTGTTATAAACAGATACAACTTTAGCAAATTCCCCCAGCTGTTTTACAGCACGTCCTTTTTTGCTTTTATTTAATCTTACATTATTAGTATACATTCTCAATGCATTTAGAAAAAAAAAAAATCCTACAATTATAATATAGGCCTATGCATAAACAGTGAAAAAATGTTTTCAAAAATCTGTTGATTTGTAGCATTCCACCCTCCCTTGCTAAAAACCTCCCAACAACAACAACAACAAAAAACCTGAAAAAACATGTCCAAATTTTTTTTTTGTGCATTTTTTTTCCCAGAATTGCCAGGATACACTGTATGCCTTAGCATCATTTGCTCAGTATATTCAGAATTAGACAAATTTTCTGTGTTTAAAAAAATATAATAGTATTTGTATTTGTAATTTTCCTAATGAGCATAAAACATTTTTAATCTATGGATATTCTGTGATTTTGTTCAAATATTTATTCTGTAGATGCTATTGCGTGTGATGCAAATTAAGTTCACAAGTTCAAGTTTACCGCGTGGACGCTACACGTGCCACACCAGGGTTTGAGCGAAATGTGGCTGAGGGCCGATCTCGCGTTGCGCTTACGTAAACAAACAGAGTTTCTTTCGCCTGCACGCCAAATTCGAATTCGAATTCGATTTTTTATTTTATTTTATTTTATTTTTTACATTTTTAATAAGAAGTAATGGAATAACTTCAGAAGAATTTGGCACACGACTCATGTGGAATTTATTTTTTTATTATTATTTATTTATTTTTTTGCCTTTTTTTTAAATCATTTCATTCTCACTGATGGTTTTAAACGTCATACCGGTTTGAAGCTACATCAGGGTGAGTAACTGAAATTATTTTGATTTTGTGCGAAATATTATACATTGCTCCTGCAAAGCAGTTATTCACTGAAACAAAACCAATTAGAACAGTTTTACAAGTCAGTGGCTGAATAACTGCTCATTCCCGGCTGTTTACTAAACAGTGTGACTTTTATTGTTCTGTTTGGTCTTTTGTGTCATTGCGCATGGACACAGTTCATAAGACACAGCTGTTTGTAAACAAAAAGATGAACGTATATATTCCAGGACCATTATTTTATTTTTCCTCTGAGGCACGGAATGTTCCACAGCTGTGATATCTTCATCCTATTTACAAGCAACATAATGCCTCTTGATAGAGGGTTATTGCTCACTTTTATTGTTTTCGTTTTGTTTGAGTGATCTGTGAATCGAATAAAATAACTATTTGTGGCTAGGATATAACAATCTGTGCCATGTCCATCTGTGGACCTATGTGGTATGCAAAACACTTTGTTCATACACATTCTCTGCTGGAATTAACCTAGTATTTCTCAAGGAGTGGTATTTTTCTGCTTTTGTTTTTCGGTGGCATATTTGCACTTAAATTCATTGCATGAGCATCATTTTCTGTTAAATAAAGTTGTTACATTCATGCAAAATTCTAACTGAGAAAGGCCTTCATTATAAATATTTGAGTGACATATGGCCACTCACTAATGGATCTTTTGCAGTGAATGGGTGCCATCAGCAAGAGATTCTAACTGCTGATAAAAACATCACAATAATCCACAAGACTCCAGTCCATAAATTATGTCTTGCTTTATGTTTTTAAGAAACAGACCAATCATTAAGGTGTTTAAACCATTGCTTCTGCCGAAAATACAAGTGAATTATCCATAATAACACTTCCCCCAGTGAAAAAGACCGTCCCCTGTTGTCCTTTCACATTAAAATCCACCAACATGTTAGAACTGTTTTGGACTCTCTTTCTTTTTCTGTTTTTCGTGTGAGTTGACAGTTGTTTGGACTCCCATTCTGATGGCACCCACTCACTCACTGTAGAGGATCCATTGGTGAGCAAGTGATGTAATGATGCATTTCTCCAAATCTATTCCAATAAAGAAAAAAACTAAATTTTCAGCAATTTTTTTATTTCTTCTCTCTTTAAGGTGAACTGACTAGTTTTTTGGCATTGGAAAAAAACACCCAAAAACAAACTACAGTGGTTTTTCTTTAGCAATCAAAGTTTTCCTTTTCATCATTAGAGTGTGTGGACCTTTTTGAATTTTTGGCATTGAATTTGGCATTAATAATAATTTGCCATTGTCTGCTCACACGATAGAAATGTATTACTTTTATTGACATCATAATTGATTCTGTGATTATGCTTTCCTTGATAGGGAAATTATTAAAAAATTAAGTAATCCTAAGATATGTTTACCTTCATAGTTTCTGAGGAACATTTAACATTCTTTGGACGTCAACCACAAGTTGGAATATTACATCAAATTTGTCAAATTTTGGCTGTTCACATTGCTCAAACCAGCGGCCCATCTTTTTGCATCTCTACCATAGACCCCTTTACAGATCGGACAAACCTCTCCATAGCAACAGCAGCCTCAATAGACCTGTTTCACCTCTTTATTCTAACACAAGCCAGACCCCCAGCAAAGAACTTGCATCCTTATCCTTACATTTTTGCATGAAGTCCAAATCTATCTGCTCCATGGACCCAAGCCAGCGAGAGAGAGAGTCTTGTCTCGCATTATAAACCATGTCCACAAAACACAGCTCTTATGGTGTGCAGTTTGTAAGAGGACATGTTGTAAAGTGAGCTTGAGTTATTTACGGAAAAGCTAATAATTGAGTGCAAGGTCTGCTTAGTCATCCAAAGCTTGTTTTGAATACAGCACAAACATAATGTTTTCCTCCAACTCAAATCAGGGTTTAATGAAAGCATTGTTGCTATTCAAGGTCAACAAACTAAAGTAGTTTCCACCCCTAAATGCCTAGGATTTTTAAATGGTGACCGGATTTCCTCTAGGCCCCATATTCAGAATTTGTGTGTTTTGTTGTTTTCTGAAACATTCAGCAGTGCTGCCCATTTTGGCCTGGTTTGAGATTTTAAATCTCAGTGGGACTCATTGAAAGTCTGTGGTGAACATAAGATCATAAAACAGCCGTTAAGAACATAGGAATTTGCAATGGTATAATGACGAAAATATTGATGAGTTTTCAAGTAGGCTTTTTTTTTACTGTACTGTCACTGAAGTCTGTACTTTCTGTGCCACTAACATTATCAAACTGGAAAAAATGTTTTACTATGCAAAACTCAACCTACTGTACCAATGGCTTACTTATAGTTGTCCCAATCCTTAAAATTCCTTAACATAAATGTTTTTAATCATAACTGATCTTGAGGACCAGGTGTCTTGATTCTGTATGATATATGTATTGTATATGTCACAGTATATATTGGCTAAGCTTTTTAGTCGGAATTTGGCCCTCTAGACCTTTCACGCTGTTGAGGAATTCAACTTTTTTCATTTTTTTGTGTGCTGGGGTACAGTCTGGTTGGAAAAAAGAAGGAATGCCATTTCTCACCACTCATTTTGAGAGGCTTCCTCAAGGACCCTTTGGGGAGTCATACCACTCTCATGACCTACCATGACTGTTCTTTGGACCTTATTGTTTCTCAAGAAATATATCGGTTGTTTGGCTACAGCATCCTGCTTCTCAGACATAAAGCTGTTGTTTATTTTTCTTAATCATAAAGACTAGTGCACCCTTTAATTTACTTTTAAGGATGGATGTAGTTCCTGAGTTGATGTAATGTTTACCTATAGGTTATGCAGCTGGTGCTAATTATAATTACTTTATAATATTTAAAGGTGGGGTATGTATTTTTTTCAAAAACACTTTAGAAAACTGAGTTGGGCCCAGTACCAAAACAAACTTGTAGCCAATCAGCATCTACA
The DNA here is from genome assembly GCA_036784905.1 of Acrossocheilus fasciatus. Taxonomy (NCBI): domain Eukaryota; kingdom Metazoa; phylum Chordata; class Actinopteri; order Cypriniformes; family Cyprinidae; genus Acrossocheilus; species Acrossocheilus fasciatus. Next base: position 26,508,382 of record CM071938.1, read on the forward strand.
CTCATGATGCGAAGGAGAGAGTTCTCAGTGCACATGATGGACATTAGCCAATCCGAGCGACAAACAGATAAAGGTGGCAGATAAAAAAACAAAAGAGGAAAACATCTGTGGAACAAAAGAAGGCTTACACCGTGTCTACGCTGGACGCGACAAAGCGACCATTGAAAATCATTAGAAATTTGTGTCAATATGTCATAAATAGAACGCGGCAGCAGTTTACTCTCGGGGATTTGTCGTGTCGCGGCGTGGCATCCAGTGTAGACAGCATCACTGATTATAATGAGTTCTATAGTATTTTGTCGTGCCGCTCACATCCGGTGTAGACACGGTGTTACAATAAGTAGGACCCGTGTAAATATCGGATCAGCTTTCCAACACTGGAGAGAACTCAAGGAGCGGGAAGGCCTGTGATTGGATGCTGAGGTTGCTTTGTTTCTTCTCGATATGTGAGTAACATTGGTTTTGCTTTGTTTCACAGAACTCATCGTTGCCTGGATCCGTAGCCTACGTATGTGTGGGGTGGAGCATCAAAATTTTGGGGTAGGGACATGTTTGTTTTGGTGATTTCAAATATCAACATTGGCTACCAGAAATCACTTACCCCACCCTTAACATTTATATGTATAATATCCAGATATTCTAATTGTGTCATATTTAGTTTAGAATTATAGCGCCAGTATAATTGAGGCATCAGTGTTTGCATTTCAACCTAATATAATTGTTTTTAACTCAAAACCTGCTGCAGAAAATTTTTTTGTGTAAATGACCTTCAGTATCAGGTCTGTATCTTGTAGTTCGCAAATTGATTAGATCCACTTTTGCCTAAAGAGTACAGAACTCTAGAACCTGTGTAAGGCCTCTTTTCAGTCATTGAAAAGTATTTTGAAATTGAGCAAGGCTGTGAAGGAAAAAAGGGCCTTTGCGATGAAGAGATTGTGAATTATGCGCTGTGTGAGTTATGAGTGCAGATGAAAGATGGGCATGTCAGCATGAAAGGTGGTGATGTCGGCATCCTACATATGGAGGCTGGTCACGAGTCACTGGTGCCTGTGCGGTTACTACTTGGGTCAAATGCCAGACAGTGTGTCATGCATAATGATGCTGGTGCATGATGGAGAGTAACCCTCACTTACATCTAAAATGCAATTGTCCGTGATAAACTGCAGTTAAATGTATTTTTATGTTAGTCATTTGTGGACTGAAAAATATTGACATTCACTGTATGTTATTGTGCCCTACAGGGGCATTTTGTGTCTCTCTTTGTCTATCTGAATCTTGTTTTAATTAGTATTTTTGCCAGTATTTATTTATTTTTTTACCTGTAAAAATATAATGAGATCCATTATAGGACACGTTTACTAATTTAATTTTTCACTAAATTGTTATAGATATATGTTAAACAATGATAAACAATGACTAATGAAAAAAATAATTTAATCCATGATAGTTCACGTTAGTTCACAGTGCATTAACTAATGTTAACAAACACAACTTGTGATTTTAATAATGCATTAGTGAATGCTGAAATTAACTAAGATTAATACATGCTGTAGAGGTATTGTTCATGCTTAGTTCAAGTTAACTAATGTTGTTAACTAATGTTAACTAATGAACCTTATTGTAAAGTGTTACCAGAAATTATTATAAACACACACACACACACACACACACACACACACACACACACACACTGGGCCTCATTCATGAAACACTAGCAGAACGAGTTTTTATGTAAATCGTTCATAAAGCTGTTCTGACGTAAATCTTCGGATTCATGAAAGTGTTCGTTTCAAAATGTTAGTTTGTAAGAAAGAAATGTACACCTGCTCCTTACCAGGTGTAAATGGTGCGTAAAACATTCCATGTTCTTTATGGCAAACTGATGACACTGAATTTTGATGCACTGCCATTATAATATTTTGCAAGGTCGTTTGCTCTTTTCTTTTTTTCTTTTTTTTTGTGTATTTTTTTATTTATTTATTTTGTAGCCGAGTTGATAAACTGTTTAGCTTTGGGTAAAACACGCATGTCACTGTCACTTTTTACTCAGCTGTCCAATCAATGGAGGAGGGGCGGGACAAATACTACACCGACCAATCATCCTACTTGTACAACAACTGAACAATAGAGAAGTTAATATTGCTGGTTACTGCATTTTTATATTCAGTAATATTCTTCAAAATGACATACTAGTAATACGTTACAGCCGTGGATATTCCTAATCATAGCAACCAAAGCATCTCAGCTGGAAAAACTGAGCATTCTCAAGCGCCACCAGCTGGCCGTTTTCAGAAGAGCACCTGGCATTTTTCAGTTGGCTAAACGCTTTGATGGACATGTTAATTGAATATTTATTGTTGGGCATATGGCCTATTAGTCTTTTTTTGCATTTATGCAATATACTGGAGCCAAACCTGAGAAAGTAGACCAGAATATTCCACTGCGTTCCTGGACGCGCAATTTGCGCAGTTGTAATTCATAGGCCGGGATTATGCTAATTGTGAATGAGCGGGCACACGCGCCCTGTTTACGAATGATTAGAATTCATTAACATACGCATGTTTAACTATCAAATCGGAAGTTTGCGAAGCGTTTGTGAATCCGGAGGAGAGTTTTCGGGAAGGTCCGTTTTATGTGCAAATTACTCAGAATTTACTCCTATGTTTACAGATGTTTCATGAATAAGGCCCATTGCTAATTTACATGCTTGAGTTAGCTTTCACTCATTTATAGGGAATATTTAATATAAATAGGCTTAGGCTTGGATTATCTGGCTGGTAAATTAAAATAATGATATAATATAATATAATTTTTATTTTGAGTGAAACATCACATTTCCAAAACGTGCCATCCTACTTTGTGGTACCCAAGCATTAAATCAGAACGTGAGGGCAATGATGAATAACAGTCCTCTGCTTAATGATCTCTGAAAAGACATCCTTGACTCCCACTTCCCACAGAATTTAAATAAAGTGCTCTGCTGTTGACATGTCTCAGTGCGGGGTTTTGAGGTCCACATTAGAGGATGTCTCACTGATAACAGCCTCAAAGGCCCTGGCCTCTGTCACTGTTGTTTCTGGGGACGACTCTCTGACCCGCTGAGAACTGAGAATGGAATTTCTGAGAGACATAGGATTGATGTGTTTTTTCAGGGCTATTTTGTCCTGTTGAGTTTTTTTTTTTTAATGGATTGTTTTTCTTCAGTGATATTGATTTGTGTTTCACATGTTCTTTGATCGAGAGGAAAAAACAAAACCAACTGAAAACTTTGAACAATCCCTTAATCATTAAGAAATTATTCATAGTGCAGGGTCTCCTAAAGCACTATTAGGGTCTGGTATTTGCTCACACACACATTGACAAATTAACTGCTGTCCAGTCTACGTAAGCTAGGTTACCACCATGACATTTCCCATACATTCAGTCCTGTTCCGCACTGCCAAAAAAAACTTTGCCTATCTTCCACTGACAACCCACGACAGTGGAAAGTGTACTGTTTTAGAGCTAAATGGCACTCAGATCTAGACAGTGGCCATAGTTCCATGGTGAGTAGTTGTTGTTTTTTTTTGTCTTCATGCCACTGAACCCCGGAGTGCAGGCTGAGTTCTTCTGGGAAACATCTTTGTATGAATTTCTCGAATGATCAGAAGCACTTCCTGGACAGTATCAAGAGAGAACAGTTTAAAGTACTGAATTGTGCTCAGTGTTTTTCCCTTGAACATCTTTGCCTGTCTGCTTAATCTAGAGTGTGTGGTCAGGACTTGTCAAGCCATATCAAAAGAGTGTGTGGTCAGGACTTGTCAAGCCATATAAAATGGCATTTTATTTGATATAAAATGCCATAACCCACGTGATCATTAGAAATGTCATTAGACAATGACATTTTCAGTGTTTCTAAAATGCCATAAAAATGCCCTTTTTGGGATCTCATAAGAAACAAGATGTTGTGGAAAACCAGCATTACACAGATTTTGGAGCAAGTGCATTGTAGTAAATACAATATAATTTGTATTATTTTTGATATTCTATAAAATAACATGTGTACAGTATTTCTACAGGTCTTGAAAAGGTCTTACAAAATTTTAATTCAACCTTCCGTAAATTGAGGTCTTAAAAACATTTTAAATTAGTGGCATTAAAAATTGATATCTTTCTTAGTGTTTTTGTTTTCCAATACAAACTCAAAAACAATCAAGATTTAGAACATTTACTTGAGATAAAAATGTAAAATAATTTCCTGAAAAACTGATAAAAGAGTGAGTTTTTGCTTTAAACAAACAAATATCTGCAGCAGTGTTGGGGGTAATGCTTTACAAGTAATGCGAGTTATGTAATCAGATTACTTTTTAAAGTAACTAGTAAAGTAATGCATTATTTTTTTAATTTAGAAGGCAATAGGAGTTACTTTTTCAAATAAGTAATTCCAGTTACTTTGTTTCCCATGTATTGACTGACAGCTCTCGTGTTGCCATGTTGAGAGAAATCGGGAGTAAGTGGAGAGCGTCGTGTGTGAACGCGATCTTACTGTAGTTCTAGACTAAATATGAACACAAACATATATTCAGTATTCCTCAAAATGAATAAAGAGTCAAATGCAAACTCAGAATATATGACGCAGACCTACAATAATTAAATGTTAAATAAGACAAATATCATTTATGTGTTTAATCCCATTGTATTAATTCCTTCAATGATCCAATTCAACCATACTAATAAACAAAAATCACACATTTGTGTTTCATAATTGTTATTGCTGAATAGTGTTGAACTTTCTTCTCCTGCCTCATAATCTTCATGCAATTTGTTTGAGCGGCGCCCTCTACTGTACAGACGTCAATTTACATTTCCTTCAGCCTGAGGCGTATTCATTTCACATTTGGTATGAAAGCGTATTTGCATTTGTTAAAAAAAAGCAAGCCCTGTCCCGATTTAAAAAGTAACTGAAAAGTAACATAGCACATTACTTTCCATAAAAAGTAACTAAGTAAAATAATTAGTTACTTTTTTAGGGGTAACGCAATATAGTAATGCATTACTTTTAAAAGTAACTTTCCCCAACACTGATCTGCAGTTGGTATGAAATAGATTTTTTTTTTTTTTAATTAAGTAAATTTTTTTCCAAGCCTATTGACACATATTTGTTCTTGTTTTAATCATGAACACTTAATTTAGACTTCTTATCTTATGTTGTTTTGCATCTCAAATAAATGTTTTGATTGAAAAATCTATAAACATCTTTAAAGCTGAAAACAGACAAAATACTGAGCTAAAAAAGCATCACTTTTTTGTGGTGTGAATCAGAAATACAGTAAACGTTATTCTATTTTTTATAATGGTTGGGAGCAAAGGTTTTCAAGGCATATGCTTTTTAAAAAAAAATCAAATAATGGAGATCGATTGTCAGTTCTGTATCAAACTTAAGTATTTCTAATACAAATCCTTGTCTGCTCTTTATACATTTTAATTTAGAGAATTGACATTGTGTTCCCTTCAATTTATTCCTTTTCTTTTTCTTGGATTTAAAAGATCTTAAAAAGTCTCAGTTAAAACGTCTTAAATTCCACAGAAAAGCTATATATAGGCATGATTTAAAATTTTATTTTAAAGCACATGCAAACATGCACATAATATTTCATGAAATAAATTGGATATAAATATAGAATATTAAACAAACAAAAGTCCCATTTCCCATAGTGAGCCATTAATTTCTAAGGGGAAAATAAAAGAAATATATCCAATAATTTTTTTTTTTTTTTTTTTGACTGTGGGGGGTAATCTCTTGTAAGTTTTGTCAGATAGGAGGCTCACAGTCTGAGACTTTTAAAACCCCTAGTGAACTATCAGGCCTTAGTCAAAATGATGGCAATGGAAAGCAGTGGCACAGAGACCTCCCTGAAAGATAACAGCTGCTAGGTACTAATTTGCAAGGTGATGAATGAATCGTCTGCAAATCCCGAATACAGGCTGAGAGGTTAATACAGCTTTACTGCATAGCATTAATCAGACATTGTCACTTAAAGAGCAGCTTTTCATATCTGTCATATAATGTAAGCAAAACTTGACAGCCACCTCAGGGCAATGACAACTGAAGTGAATAAATCAAGATTTTTGTATGCAAAAATTAAAAAGCGCAAGCTATTACGCTTACAAGGACATTGATGGCTTTTGTCAGAACTATGAAGTAACAAGGACATTTTTATGAGCTGCTGTCAGTATGTTTAGCTTTATTCAAATGTTAAATGATCCACATCTTGCAACAACTTTAAGCTGTCAAATTTTAGCATTGCGCTATTTTTAGCTTGAGCTCCACTTAATTTAAGTTTTGTTTATTCCAAAACAGTCATATTTTAGTTTTTCCTGATCATTTCACTTACCAATTTAAAAGATGCTGCTGATGCCTGAAGAAATGTAAATGCTCCTTTTACATGTGCAGTAGTCAAGTCACATTTATTTATATAGCGCTTTATACAAAACTGATTTTTTCAGAGTCGCTTCATATTAATAGACGGTGTTAATGTTGTAAAAACTCAGCTCAAGTCAGTTCAGTATTTCAATTCAGTTCTGTAACTGTCAGTGTTCCAAAATTCATCAATTATGAAACAAGTTAAATTCAGGTATAAGCAGATCTACAGAAAGCGTTATGTAGTGCAATTCACTTAAAATTTTGTTCATATATATAGTGTCAATTCAGTAACATTATTGAATATTAATTGTCTTTTTAAATCCAAACTGTGTAAGCCAAAGGCAAACATACAGTAGAGCACTTTATTACATTCTGACATTTTCTGCTCAGATTGGTGAGGTTTCCTGGCTTAGGTAATGTAGGCAGTCTCCTTGGGTGGCACATGGTGCGGTGGTATCTGCACACATTTCTCTGTCACTCTGCAGCAGTTTCACATGTTTGTGCCTGTCTGCTTTCCTCCTGCACTGACGTTGAGTCGTGACAGTTGGTAACATGTTTCTGAGCAGCTTATCATGTTGAAAATGATCTTATCTGTGGCACCATGTGAGCTGACTGCTCTGCTATTTGGAAATTTAATAAATAAAGGATAACTTGATTTCTTTTGTTTTGATCCTTTAATAAGGATAAGTAAATAAGGAACATAACAGGGCATATATCATGGCAAAACATTAGCCTATAAAAGGGAAAACCTATTAACTTAAGTTGTTTTCCTCTGTCTGCTATTATAGCCACTTCAGGTTTGTTTACAGCGATTCAGTCTGTTAAGAATGGTATTGTAGTAAGTCATGCTAAAATCAGCCTAACTTGGGGCAACAGGAATTTAAAAAAAAAAAAAAAAAACTTTCAGAAGAAGGGAATTTTTGCCCACATGGAAGAAATCCCAAGCTGTTCTGAGCTCCTGAAGGAAACCATCTGTCATTAAACAGTAATCCAGAATGAGAAAAGTGACCAGTGTGGATTTGACAGTGTTTTTTTTTTACTAAAACAGGAAAGATTAGTGGTCGTATTAGAGTCAGAGTTTCAACATGGTGTGAATTATCCAAATGTGGTCTGGAGAAAGGACAGGATGTATGCTTTCTTAGATCAGATGTGTTCAGTACAAAACTATGTCTAATAAATTGTGGTCAACATTGATCTGGGTCTAAATAAACTATTTGGGAAGTGAAAGCACCAGTGGAAATGAGCAGTTTTGTTTGTGGATGGGGCTTTTAAAAATGTAAACTATGCTGCCATCTTCTGGTGTATGTAGGTTGTAATTTTGTTGATGCCATTGCATATACAGTAGCCTATATGAATGTAAAATTACCTTTATATTTGCCAAGAACTAGTTACATATAAATAAAATATTGAGTTTTATACAAGACTTTAGAAGGTGACACAGTGACAGGGAAAATTTGGGAAATTTTTAACACTAAAATAGACTAAATATTTATTTTTCCACTAATTTAATCATTTTGAAGTCAGATTAAGTTAATTTCCATAGTTGTGCTTATGTTTGATATATTTCTTTGACCCCGACATTATGCATCATGAGACCCTAATGCGCATTTGAGGTGTTAACAGATATGTAAGCCTATGTGTTGAACAATTATTGAAAACAATGCAATGAAATTATTTAAAATAACAAGAGAAAGGTAGATTTTTAAGTTTAGAGAACAGATAGGTTGTGCCCTCATTTTGCACTACTCATGAGAGGGGGAATGCTCTGCTATTAATTTCCATGCCACACTACGCTGCCTGATACAGTAGCACACACGGCAGAGAACTAAAAATGAAAATTACTCACGGAGAAGTCTTGAGAGCGGTTTTCACAGCAATTTGTAAGTTCAGCATTACTCACTGAGCGAATCACATTCCAAATCCTGACCATCTTTCATCTAGCGCTCCAAACAAATGCACTTGATCGCTACAGTATATGAAACATATTTATGAAAATAATGGTATGTCTTTTCATGGAAGCATTAGTTTATTCATAAAACAGAAGAATAAGAAAACCTTAAATTAAAAAAGAATTGACAGAGCAGACTGCTTTCACTGTCGTGGGGATGTTTCACAACCCATTAACATGGGTTTCATTTTATTAATTTCATTTTTAGCAACAGAAGTTGTGTGACTCACTACAGATTTAAGTAGTTCCTATTATCTATAGGCAATTCTTTATATCTCTCTTTCCATTTGCAGTCATCTGTGCTCTGGGTAGAGCGCCTTGAGGGTTAATATTTTACATGTACATGCTTATAAACAGTCATGGTTGAAAAAAAGAAAAGAAAAGAAAAGAAAAGCTGACTTTTTCATTTTCCTCTGCTTCTGCACCATTTGCTTCATAATTTCTGCAGCAAGTGGAAGGGATTGCTTATTAGACGCCTCCACTAATCAGACCCTAATGGACACAAGGACACTTTGCCAGCAAGCTGCAACTTCAGGGAAGGGACATTGATTTTAATTGAACGCGGAAACCTTCCATTTGATTCTGCAGTTAATTTTCACAGCAGGAAACACAGAAGGGCATACACAGTGCTTAGTTAATTCAATTTGCTTCATAGATCCAGGATTCCGCTTTTTGGGCACTTTCAAAAAGGACAGAGAAAGTCATTCAACTCAGTGGTTTGAAAATTTTTAAGAAAGGTGTATGTGGAAATGTATGTAGTGAAAAGCTGCCTCATATGGGTTATTGAAGGGGTTTGTGTTTTTTTTTTTTTTTCATTTCAGATATTTAATGTGCATGCACATCTCACCTATTTTTGATTTTATTTTTTGCATTAAAATTACCCGTCCTATAAAGTTTATGCCAAATTAATCTTCAAATCTCTATCATAGAATATTCATTTTCATACTGTATATTATAATGTACATACCCACATAGCATTTAACACAATTGATTTAGAATATTAGGAATAATTTAATATATACATTTCTAACGAAATGCCATTGTTGCTGTGTGTGTGTGGTGAGAACATTTTTCAAAAAGTTTATTCAAAAAGTCAATTACAAACCGATTCATAATGTAAGCCAATCCTCGACATACCCATTAAACAGAACGGTTTTGATTTATAATATTTACTCCACATGACAGTGTTTATTCAGAATCCTTTGTGTGATATATCCACTGCTAATGTGGAGAAGACAGTGAATAAATACATTTCTTGCTTCGTTCATTATTTATTTATTTATTTATTATTAGGTTTCCTCACCCCAAATGTATCTTACTGGTGGTGCTGTCTGTCATAGCAGCAGTTGTTTGAATAAGGCTATAATGTTGTCCGAAGATAAATGCTCATCTCGGGCAGGCGGCGACCCAGGAATCGTGATGTACCAGCATGCCCTGATGCCAGAAGAGCAGGAGGAGAGCTCAGCTCCCTCCTGCTCACTCTTAGGACCAGGCTTTGGTGCGGCACCAGCGCAAAGCCACGGTTGGCTTACTACCCTGTTTTTCCGGGGTTAAGGATTTGTCCGCTAACTCGCTGGCACATGGTGCGTGGTGTCTGATCAGCAATAGTCTGTGCCCAGTCATATTCAGGATTATTTTGTTCCACTGCATTATATCATCATAAGCGTTAGAGCTTTTGTACTGTATGTTATCGTTATTATGAAAGTGGGCCAGCCATCAGACATCTTTTTGTGTTCAAAGAATAAGCTGTAGTCTGAGTAAAGTAAGTTCGAACACTTTCATCAGCGAATGTGATGGCGACAGCATGCACCAGTAAACGCTTATTGGCTTTTTTTCAATCCAAGTGGATTGTTAGCTTGCTAAAGTTATTGCCATTGTGCCTGCACTGTCATATTACTTATTACAGCTCACAATAATCAAATTCAAAATGAAAGAGTGAGAGAGAGAAAGAGAAATAGCAACTGGCTTCACCTATGAAGGGCATTTGCAGTTTACTGAATTGATTGTTTGTGATTAAATGGTGAGGTTGATTGAAAAATACTTATCTGTCGAGTCCAATAGCACTTGTTTACCTGCCAATTTGCATTAGCACAAGCTGTGATGGGAGTTGCTGAATGTCCCTCTTGCACATTTATTTGTCTGTCAATTAGTATTAGTTTATTTGTCAAATTTTGACTTTTTCAGAAGCAGTTTTACTTCTTTGTGTTTGGGTCAAAGACCCAATGTCCACATCAAAATAAATTTTACAAAAGTGATTTTATATACATAGAAAGCACATTAAATGCATGTTTTGAGAGAATAAAAATGTCGAACTGTGTGTGAAAAAATGATCTATTGTCATTCAGTATAAAACTATATTTATGTAAAAATTTAAACAACATGCTTATTCTGACCTGTACATATTAAAATATATAAAAGAAAAAGCGAGAATACAAAATTTGATTGCATTTTAAATGAGTAAAAAATTCTTGCTGACAAAATTATAGCCAAAATGGGATCATGGCCCAAGTAAGTAGTATTTGGGGTAAAAACTCATTAGTATTTTAATATATCATATACTGAATCACGTGGTAAATATACCTGACAATATTGTTACACTGAACGACATTTTAGTGGCTGTAAATCACGGTAATGGTGTATGATATTTATTTTTTGCACAGAAAAAAACAAAAAAACAATTTAAACAGGCCACTTTCTAATGTATCAAAAAACAAAAACAACAATTCAAAGCTGTATTACACCCATTGTTTTGATGCTTTTTTTTGACCCATTTGTATCTCTCTTTAGTGATTTTTATTGACTTAAATTTGTTTCAGAATGGATTTCAGACTAGTTGTTTGAAAGAAGCGTTTCATTTTGTGTTATAATTGCACTGTAGTTCTATGTATCATTGTGTCTTGTTTTCTATTCATGATTTTTAAAAAACAGTGCATACTCTGGTGATTTCAAACGTACATTTACAACCACACCTGCAATCTTCAGTATAAAGGAAATGTATGTGTTGAGCTGCTTCAACATTTGCTCCCTTAATTTCCACCCCCCCTCACTGCAATTGATCTTGCGCACTCTGTGCATCTTGAGTTTCTACATGCGTGACGGATCAATCCGGTCACGCTTGTCAGTTTGCAGCTTAGCAAAATCATGAAACCTTTCACTGAAGATGAAGGCGGATTGAATATTCACTCGGCGGACACGGCATCAACGCCTCTTCCTCTTCCTCTTATTGCTAGGAAATACCCGCATGAAAACCGGAACGGCCTGACAAGAACACACGTTCTACCCTTTGAGCAGCCTCCTCCCGTGTCATGCCAGTCAAGCCGTGAGAGTTGAGATGGAGAGAGGGGCCTGATCAGACCTGTTTTACAAGTCTTATGGCAGTGCTGGTGGATCCGCACCGCAGCACCATTCTCTGCTCCCACAGCGCCCGTCAGGATGGACCGACGCTGGAGAGAGCCATCTTTTCTCCACTGTTCAAGCATTTAACAAACAGGCTCCAGAGACTTGCATCATAGCTCTGTTTTTGAAAGAGCTCTCGAAAGTTTCACCTCTGCTTTTAGCTTTTGAAATTTACTACGTTCAGAAGATGTAAAAACTGCTTCTTTCTTAAAGCTATTAATACAGGTTTCATTTATTTATTTTTTGTAACAAGTTTCTGTGTACAAATAGAATTTCAGCCATGATAAGCCCATTCCCCCCCCCCCCCCCCAGTATGTAGAAGATGCATACATTCACTATGAACCTATTAATCAGCATTATTCTATTACTTTTGATATAAAATACTGAAATGAACTAAATTTTTGTTTAATTCTAAATTAATGAGAAGTATGCTGTACATCGTAATGAACCTACAATACTTAAATAATCAAGATTCATTACCCCAATTGACATATTTTGGAGCATCTACTAAATGTAGCCTAGATGCTCAAAAAATATTTCCATCATGGTGACGAATCCTATTATTTAAATAGTTTAGAAATACAGTTCCTTTCAACGTAGGTTCATTACGATGTACATTATATTTCTTGACAATCAAATTAGTAGTAGTTTTCACATTCACACAACTATTTATTACATTTATTAATGGAATTTAAAAAATCATGCTATAATTAATGCATTTCCATTTAATGTTTAAATGGAAAGTTTAAACATTTGTTTAAAATGTTTTTGGGGTAAAGTCATGTCGGAATGGCATTTATTTTTCAGTTTTGATGACTTTTGATGACACGGAATTTTAATAATTATTATCTTAAGATGAATTAGTATGAAATGTATTATTATTTTAACATCTTTGAAAATGTCTACTAATACAGAGAGTATATCAATATTTTTTTATGTTTTAGTAATTTTCTAACGGTTAAACAGTATTACTTTAGAAAAATTACATTTCATGTTTTGTTATTGTGCTCAGATTTCCTGTTCAGAATTTTGAGGCAGCATTGCCTTCCTTGCCTCCTTGGCCAAAACGCCCTAGGCTTGCTGTGCGAAACAGGCCTAATACTGCAGTAGAATCTCTGAAAAAACCTGTATTGACATCTTCAGAAAATTATGTGACCCACAGATCAAGCCCATAGGGGTTGTGCAGGTGAATCTAAAAGCACCTAGTCACTGTATAAGAACTTTGCTGACACAATCATTAAACATCATCCCATTACAGCAAAGGTCACTGGGTGTGAAACAAGCCAAATAAACAGAATGTGGCTGTTGACAAAAGGTGACCATAGACTCGATTTTACAGATTCTCATAAAATCCACCACATGCTCCCGTCTGCGGGGGGAAAGGCCTGGTGTAATATGCATTATGCATGAGTGGCGCCTCTAAAGACAGCTCATTGTGTTCAGAGGGGAGCAGTAGACTTATGCTTTATTGTATGTTTATTGTACAGACAGATTTGAGTGTAATAAAATAAAACGCGTGGGCTGACGCACCCCAGGTGAAGGTGACAAAGTATGCAGATTAAATGCTCACGCTAACAGCATGCACTCGGATGTCACAATATTATTAAAGCATTTCAGATTATTAAATCAATGCCGTTTACATCCTGCTGTTACTTCGCTTCTGCTTGCTTATCCTTTATCCTTTATTTCATAGCTTTCAGTGTATTTGCAAAAATAATCAGAGGGGAATCAAGACCTTGTTAAATAACAGTGGTAGCTTGTAAATTTACATTTAAGCGCAGATAATTATGATAAGTGAGAACGAAGAGACATTTTTCGCTTGACTCTTCTCTTCTTTGACGCCTGTGGTAGGTGGTAATAAGTGGCTGAAGACTGTAGCCCATGGACCATGTCTTCTCTGTCTTGTTATCCCAGCTCTAAATCTCTAGTATGTTGGCAGTCCAGGAGATGTGTATTCCCAAACACGCTCCCTAACTACCTCCCCCAATGGTAACCATCATCATGGCACACTCTCTCAAGTACTCCTACACACACACACACACACACACACACACACACAGCCTGTCGGCTATATTTAGTAAGACTAATTGGGTGTGTTGGAAATCACCGTCGACCACGAGTGACACAGATGAAGTTGAAATGAATCTCAGGTGCATTGTTTTATTTTTGTTTTATTATGTTTTTTTCTCGTTCTTTGTAGTGGATGTTTTGCTGCATGGGAAAGCTAGAGCAAATGCTTTGGCGGTTTATGTGACAGCTCATTTAAAGGAAAAAAGGTGTGAGAGAATGAAGAAGAGATGAAACACTGTTTCTATAAATGACTTGCTTGTCCCTTTTTTTTTGTCAAGAGGGCCCTGGGCAGCTTCAGTCCCGTAAGGTGTCAGACAGGAGCGTCTCGCTCTTGATGTCGGAAATAAGTGACTTGTCACCAGGGAGGTAAACAAGCGCAGCATCTCTCATGTGTGTGAGCCGCTGATTGTGTTGCGGGGTCAACAGGCCGAGACAAAAGCGACTCTGATTGTGAGACTGTGATGTGTCATTGACAGCCATTTGCATGCAGGTCAACCCATTTATTGAGTTGCCCGTTCATCAAATAACTAAAGCGGGCATTGTCATGCCTGTGAAAAACAGATTAAGTTGTGTTATGGCGAATAAATTCAAATTCTAGCAATTTGTTCTCTAGGTGCTCACGGGAAGTTGCTGTGCGACTGTACAGATGTGTTTGTTAAATCATGTTTTCTTACTGTGAGCAAGCAGCAATATGGCAATACAAATTGAAAATGTAATTTTTAATTTTTTTTTTTAACTTAAAAAAAAATTGGTGGAGTGGTCAAATTCTATTACAATTATTATTTTTTGAGTGATTTGATGTTGAATTGGAAAAATGTGAAAAACATGAATTTCAGAATATTATTATTATTATTATTATTATTAGTAGTAGTAGTAGTAGTAGTAGTAGTAGTAGTAGTACTCGGTAACAGGGTTATTATAGAAAAGAAATTAAACAAAAACCATAAAAATGTTACTTGAATTAAATTTTAACTAATTAAATATAAAAACAAACTTTTTTTTATAATGTTGCCAAGATAAATTGCTAATTTGATTTTAGTTTAACTTAAAATAACTAAAACCAAAATAAAATAAATAAAAACTACATAGACATTTATTTAAAAAATCTACTAAAAATGACAAAAACACAACAAAATTACTAAAACTTTAACATTAAAATGAAAAGAAAAATCTAAAAATAAAAACTGCTTTAAAATACTAATAAAAGCTATAAAAGTATCTTCATACTAAAATAACACTGGGTTGGTAGCTCCATAGATTTGCGTAAAAACTGGTCATGTTATTTAGCATGATTTGAGAATTTTTCAAATAGCTTTCCGTACTTTAGTAAAAGCAAACATATTTTATTTTTGTGAAGGTAACATGGCCCTTGTCACAAATTTATTTATTTGGTTAGTGACCTATAATACAAAGAGGGCAGCGTCTTAAATAATTATATTTCTTTAATAATTTTTAAATCCTAAAATTAATTTACTTCACATTTTCATTTAAATTTTAATATTTTATTTTTTGTGAATCTGGTGGTATTTTTGTAATTGCATTTCTGAATCTGATTTAGTTTTTTAGTTTTTTTAATTGAAATCAAGTTGGAGAATTGTGCCTGTAGTGAGCTGTTCATATAGCCTAGTCAGACAGAATTAATAAGTGTATGAGTATATACATGTTCACTTTAGTAATGGTATGCGTTTGACTGTATGTGAACACACAGGCCACACACTGTTCTCCATGTGATAATTCCACAGTCCCCCCTGCAGTTTACATGCTGTGGTGTATGTAACCTTCCTCTATCAGGTCATGTGTCTGAGTCTCCTAATAAGTGCTGAGAGGCCTCTCTCCAGTCATCGTGGTGACAAGAGCAAACCTTACCCGTCCACAGGGACTTACTCACACACTCTTTACCTGTCGTAATACCCACGACCTTTTCTGCAATAAGAGCACATCATCCATGGTTTGGAATATGGTTTGCTGATTAGATGAGAGTCTGTTCCTCCAGGCTCCAGGAGAGGGCACGAGAGGACATTCAAAAGTCTGATAAGCATCAGCGGACTCAAGGAATCAAAAATGAGCCTTGCATATCAATTCCAAGCACATCCATTGTTTGGCTTTTGAAAGCAGTGTTAATGGTTTTGCATTTGATTTATTTGATTTAATTATTTTATAACTTTAAAACATTTTAATCAGTATTTGTTTTGTTTTCCAGTGAAGCTAAACATCCTCAAACAAGATCAGTTCACTTGAGCTAAAATTGCATATAATACTGTTTTATTTTTCTTAAATTATTGGCATTTTTTAAGCATGGCCCTTACAATTTTATTAGATTTTTGTGCTCAAAACTAAAAAAACTAGCAAATTGGGTATTACAAATAAACATAATTCAGAATTCTCTATCTAAAATGGTTCATATCCATTTTGCACTCTCTTTTATGGAAATAGGTACTTTGTAATCATGTATGTACTCTGTCAAAGTCAAATTTTTACTATATGTCAAACAACAAATATCAGTGAGAGTTTCCATCGGTCCAGACACAGATATATGGTGGGTGACGCACCCTTTCTCAAAACAGAAACTAATGTCGGCAGAGCAGAGATAGCTCATCTTGTCAGCCACTGAATCATAATGAGAAAATGTGAAGTATATTTTTATTTTTCACCTGTCCGTGCATTTCTCTAAATAAGCACTTCTCATTTGGGAGGCAGCATTGGTGAAACCGAAGCCAAGAGATGTGTAAAACTTTGTTTTTGTGGTGTATTGGATGTTCGGTCACAGGATATAGCTTGTAATCAGCAGTATCGGAGAACAAGAATGTCATTATTTTACCCCTCATTTCCCGTCCGGTTCAGATGGTCAGAGTGAGGCAAATATTAGATCAACAACATTTATGGAAATATATGATTACAAAGAGAAGCTGTTACGCTGCAGACACCTCTGCAAGATGTTAGTTCTCCTGTTTCATTATTCATCTCACAAATACAATTTTACATCATATTTTATTCACAAGTTCCTCTGCGCTTAAAAACGACACCGTAAAAGTTAATTGCAGGGAAGTTTTTGAAGAACGCTCACAAGGGCAAACGTGTGTTTATGAAAAACATCTGCGGTCTATTTTTTGCCCATTTGGTCTATTTTACAATATTGATCAGAGCGAAAGATTATCAATGAAATGAGCGTGGCCTTTTAAAATATAGCCTCATCCATCATAAATGCCCTTTATAAGACATTCACCATGTTTCTCTTTCCTTTGTTCTTTGTGCGTCTCTCTTTCTCGGCTCTTCTTTTGAAAGTGTCTATTTTATCATCATTTGCCCCCCTTTTTTAATGCCGCTCCTCACCATTAGCAATACGCTTGACACATCCTGTGTTTGTTATAAGACTGTCTGCAGGCTGTGTAGATGCTAAAGACAATTTAGTTTCTCACTAGTCCTGTGAGATTTGTGAACCGCCGCTGCAAAGCATAGGACCTCTGGGGTCGAGGCGGACTAATATGTTAACTTATTTGGAACAATAAATTTATTGTACGTATAACTTTGAATTAGGTGAGCGCGTGTCTCTTTTTTTCTCTGGCTCTCTCTCGCATACACAGGTGGCCGCACATTCACATCAGAGCATGTTTAATAACATTGAGAGACATGCAACTTCTGCCGCTCTCTGCCGTCCTAATTACATTCGTCTTTCTGACTTCTATGAAAGCCTCTCTGAAACTCATTTCACTGGAGACAAGGAAACACGAGCTGGCAGCTTTGACGGAGCTCTCATTTTGTCCGTCTATAAAGGGCCGGGAGGCCTCTTGTTTGAAACAAAGAGCACTAAATTACAGCGTGTCATCACCTCTCTCCAAAAATTTTTGATTGTAGCCAGGGCGGCTGTGGACGTCCAAGGCATTAATGGCAAAAATATATGCCATCAGCTCCCACTGACGAAGCACGGAAGCTACCTGAATAGCCATTTATTGGAATGAAAGGAACTCCATGCCAATGAGTTGTGATTGCTTCCATAATAATGGAATGTTCCTGAATTGTTCTGATTGGCACGGCTATTGGATGCTCATTTAAGTGTGACCAATTACACCCATCATCCTGTCACATTATTTTTTATTTATTTATTTTCACTTTTTTTTCTGTGCCAAACTGCCAGATTAATTGGAAAGTTGAGCTCCCTTTTCAAAGTTTCCAAACTTGTTGCGACTCGTAACAATAGTGGGAGTACTTTTGCAGACTTTGATAGCGGCATGCTTCTTCATGATGGCTGAGACCGAGAAGTCATCATCCGTCCACTTTGACACTCCACACCATGGCATTAACAGCCACCTAAGCGTGGAAAGAGCCGCGCACTTTGTGAATGTTTCCTGCGGACAATTGCAGGTCACGGCTCAAAGCTCTCGCGGCCTGTCGGTCTGATGAGGGGGGAGTATGCAGTTCTTGTGAGCCGTTTATAGAGCATTAGAACTGCTGGGCACTTGCCCGCTTACCTGACAACACCGACTGAGTTGCAACCGCTGGGGCGGTGGCTCTGCTGTGCTCAGTAGTACGGAATAAAATCCATGCCGAATTTCTGCCGCTTGTGGTGGCAGCGACCGAAGTCGCTTTGCTTTGTGTTTCTGAATTTCCTTCTTTCTTTTAAAAAATAAAATCAATAACATATTTTTGCTGTAGTGACATGAATGTTTATTAAATTTGATATCTAATAGAGTGAGGAGAGTGACTTCTTATCTCAAGTGAGGAGGATTATTTTTCTCCTTCCTTTTGTCTTTTATTCACCAAACGGTTCGTAACCGAAGTCTTTTGGATTTTTTGCAGCTTATTTTCGACTGTTTCCCCCCCTGCACTTCAATTCGTCTTTAATTAAGAAAAAATGTTGAGGCTGAAGGTGAATTGCAGATAATGAGCGGCAAGGTTGGCCTGTTTTTTCCCCTTTCCCTCCGTGCGCCCTGTAAACCGCTCTTTATTTTCCCTGTCAACGGTGGCTGCTCCTCCAGGACAGCTAGAAGCCTAATGAGCTACAGGGGAGACAATAAAAGACTTTCCTCCCTCCCCATCTCTTTCTCTCTTTCCGTTTTTTCTTACGGTGTCTCTTGGTGTGACAATAGGCCTTTGCCAGTCACTGGCTCGGAATCTCTTTCTGTAAGGGGGAAGTTTAGAGTTATGAATTTAATCAAACCCTGATTAGATAAGAATTTAATCAACTTCCATATTTGGAGAATATTTTTATTTGTGTGGGTACAAGAGCTGTCAAAGGTGCAATGATTTTATTATTTTTCTAAGGGAAGGTTGAGCTTAAGGGTAGCTGGTTTCTGAGCTGGCAATTAATTGGTCAATACTGTTTTTTTTTAACTGGTGCAAGCCTGTCATCGAGTGGTTGAACAGTGTTCTTGGTTTAAAATCCAGTTTAGCGAGCTGGGATTGAAGCAGTTTAAGATGGATTTTCCATTGAAGTTAGGCTTGAAATGTGAATGTAACTTCATTGAATTTTTCCATCATGCTATTAAGAAGCAGGCTTCTTTCTTTCTTTTGAATTTTTCTTTACAATGAAGGTGAATATTGTTGAAGTTGAAGGTTAGCATTACCAGGTACCACAAGGCCCAGACCTCTGTATTTTTCTGAAATGTATAATAAAGTTTGTGAAAAAACGTACTTTGATGCTGTGAGGATATTGCAGAACATAACCATCTCTTGAGCTGCCTTAGCGGTCTAACACTGTTTGTCAATGTCAAAATGTTTGAGATGACCAGTCAAATCAAAGTAGGACTAGGAGGGCTTTGTTCACAAAAACTGCTGAGAGTGAATTTCAGCATGACGATTCAGTTAACGGTCATAAAGTTGTAAAGCTGTGTTAATATGTAAATAGCTGTACATTTAATATTTGACCGCTGTTGAGAGAAATGTTAAATGGCTGACAGAACTAAACAGGGATGCGAACTAGATTTCACCATTTTGAATATGTAATTTATGTCATGTAATTCATAACTATCAGTGTGACGAGACAAGAAACTGAAGCCATTTTCATTATATCACATTGTAAATTAATTTAATAAACTTACCTTGCTTTCCCGGTGGCCTTCAGTAAATTTGTCTAAGAAAATGATTCATAAAACATATAAAAATCAGTTGACCCTATGTTTACTTGATGAAAACATGTTTACAAAATGAAAAGACTGTATTAAACCCAAGCTCAATTTTAGGAACTTGTCATTTATAAAACCCTGCATATGGCCCTGAGTCTGGGGAATGTTATTTCTCTCCTTCACCTTTGAGAACTGTGTTTTCTAAATGCATTCAATTAATAGACATTAATGTGGAGGTAGCTTAATGGCAGTTAATATTTACATTCAGTTTCTGAAGTGAACTATAAAGTGCTTAAAGCAAAGTTTAATTGTAGTTTGACTAGGCCTCTGTATCTAGATGTCCTTTGACTTTTCAATTACGGACTGAGTATCGTGTTACCCCTGCCCTTTATCTTAACAGGGGGGAAATCTCAGATCTCACCTTTTTCACAAGAAAGTAGGTACTTTAGATATCCTTGCGTTTGATACCTCAGAGCATGCTCCAGGCAAGGTTAGCATCTTGTAAACCTGAATAAAGGGACTAAATGCAGCCTCAAGGACTCAGTGCCATTTTTTTCTAAAAAAAAAAATAAATAAAAATATTTAAATAGTTTTTTCCACTCATGAATGTCATGAAGATTTACAAGATTTATCTTAAATGTTTTGCAGTGGAAATGACATTTTAAACATTTTTTGTTTATATTAAATATTAAATGACTACTTTCTTTGCTAGAATTGTATGAATCCTAAATACACACAATTAAATAACATTTGTATTTATTTTTAGTAACACACTTTGCTTGATTTAACAGTTGCAACTTGATCTAAAGTCTGCTCACATGAAATTGTTTTGACTATGTAATTTATTTTTCTTCACACATCATGTTTTATATTTACTCTCAAGTCTGCTCTTCACTGATGTGGTTGTATTTTTTTAATATATTGTATTTTTGGTTGTATCTTTTTTTTTTTAAATCTAGTACACTAGCTTTTGTGGTAGAGATGATGCCATAACTGATGGAGAGTCATAATAGTTGAAAATGTGGAAAATAATTTTAACACAAATATTAAAATGCTTTGTTTGTTTCACTTTTTACATTAGTTTTACACATTAATACAGTCAGTTGTGTAATCATTTGCAATATACATTTTTCTTAGCAGTAGCTAAACTCAAGTTTGGTTGTTGTATTCGTTTAATTAGATTTTGTCAAAATGTTGGGCCCATGAAAGCCTATGATTTACTGCAAATGTAATTTTTCCCAAATTCTTCATCTTAGTTTTTATGGGTTTCGTTTTAATGGTTTAATTACGCTGTAGTAATCAAAATGATGTCTAATCAATTGAATTCATGAAACTTTAACAATTTAATAATTCATTACAATTTCATCAATAATAGTGGTTTATGAAATGTATTATATTTTCTGAAATTCTGTCGTCTGTTTTAATTTTTTTTTGGATTCTGAGTTTATTTTAATACAAATATTATCAAAAAATATAAAAATGGTGGTTAATGCGTCAAATGAATGCACCTGACTTTTAAAATGTAGCCTAATTAAATGAAATTAGAACGTGCTACTGTACAACAGTTTTTTACTGTTTTCATTAAAATATGGGTGAAAACTGTGATATTGTGGGTTTTCTTTCTTAAAATTTTATTTACTAAACTGTATTATTATTATTATTATTATTATTACTTTGAGAAGTTACTAAAACTGCCAAAAGTGTCGTGCTTGTGTAGACAAAACTGCACAGAACTAGCAGACCTCGTATTTAAATAGCAGTCTTTTTGCAGTTTAATATTCACAGACACAAATCCATATTACAATTTCATTAGATGTAGCTACAGCTTTGCTTTATTTTTTAAAAATCTTTATCCAATTTTTGCCCAATTCCACTATATTCTGTTTTATACAGTAAATTCAATTTTTATGATTGAGCTCCACAATTCCATCTAAATCAAAGAAATCACAGGGCTCCAAAAAGTGTACAAAACCCCATTTGTTCCTGCTCTTGAGAAGACTGTGAAGCTGATCACTAACAGAATTGCTAACAATAGGATCAGGAGAGGTTGTGCCAGTTTTGACCTTTTTGGTGATTCAGGTGTCATTCACACAAGTACACATTAGAGCGGTCAGCTTGGCATGTCTCTCTGGGAGAGAGATGTATGACACGCTGCGGCCAGCAGTCTTAATAAGTGTACGAGCATGGAGATGAGGTCGGGTGTAAATGAGAATGGGTCTCTCTCCCTTTCTCTTGCTCTTTTTCACACATGATGACTGGTGAATCTGGCAGGAGGCATGTGGCTGATTGGCTCCTTGTATCTGCCTTTGATAAGGACTAGCCGTGTCATTGCCCAGCATATGGAAAAATTCCTCCAGCCACAGTGCTGTCCACATAATTTCTTCTTTTGACTTCTTTATGCACTTAAATTTGTAGGTTTGAAGTACGTGATAGAAAAAAGTGAGGTATACATTGTCATTTCCCTTGGACATTGGAGCATTATAATGGAGAAAAGAAAAGGAAAGATAGTTAGAGTTCAACCAAAACATTAAATACACACTCATGTTTTCCCTAACCAATGCAATGTTTTTATTTTTATTTTTTCTCTCTTTTGCAGCACAACATTTTTGAAAGACCTTACACAACTCCCAAGCCATTATTAACTTATTGTATGAGAAAAAAATGTGTAAGAATTACTTTTGTTACATATAAAAAAAAATAAATAAATCATGTGACGTGATGGATACAGATTAATCTGAGAATATGAACTTCATTAAATTGCTTTTGGATAATGGTGGCATTGAATTACTGCCTCATGTTTAAAATGCTAATAAGTTCACACAATATTATGACTGTCACAGAAAATTATCAGAAAGTTCCTGCGGTTGTTTGCAAATTTTCAAATGAAGTCAGACTCAGAGTATTCAAAGGAAGTTGATGAGTTAAGATAATCATGCTGTGCATGATTTTAAAGCGGTGGTCTTCAACAGGGGGTCAGTGGCAGTGGTGCATGGGGTGCACCAATTATTGTTTGGTCTCATGCTAATTTCTATGGTAACTTGAAAAAATACAAAACTACCATATTAAGACAACTTCAAAACTAAAGTCAAGAAACTGAAGTTTAGCCAAATGATCCAATAAGTAATTAGTAAAATGCCCATCTGTAGGATTTTGTACATTGGTATTGATTAATTCCTTGGCAGTTTATGAAAAAAAATTCATATACATTTTGTAAAAAAAAAAAAAAAAAAAAAAAATTGAAATACTGTTGTCGATTGTTTCTTTTGCTATTGGACCAAATGGGAGCATAAAAATTCTATTAGTTATAGTTTCCGTTCATTATATAGAAATATGACAACTGTTGAGAACCCTGGAAACATGAAAAGGGTCCATAGAGGCTCCCTTTTGTGTCTCTTTTTCTAGCAGGGGGTCTTGAAAAGGGTTGAAGACCTCTGGTCTGAAGCTCAGAAGGTAAGGTGCGTCTCATTTTGATTTAGCAAATATGTGCCACATAACCCACCCCTAAAAGCCTAGCTTCCCTACGCTTCTAAGTTTAGTTGATTTAGTCTGCTGGGAAATGGCATTTTATGAGGGTCTGGGGAACATATTTTTTATATTTATATTTTTAATATTTTGAGAACCAGTGAGCGAAACTAGTGTGTTGAGAAGTGTACAAACTCAGACAGTGATATAATTTGGCTGAATTTGTGCCAAAGCCGTGGGGATGTTGCATAAACAGCTATTTATTACAAAGTACCCTGTACTGATTAGCTGTGTGTAAATAATATAAATCATAATCATTTCATGCATAGAACAATTGGTGATTGTAACTATAACAGAATTATCACCTTTTAAGAACCTATCATGCTATAAGTGTAGTTTTTACCTCCAATATGAAAAACAAAATCAATGGTGTACGGCACTGTGCTAGTGTTTAGAAATATTAAACAGTTGAAAGGTCTTCTAAATATTGACCTGTATCAAATATGGGTGAACACGCTCTCTTTCCGTGCTGCGCAATAGATATTCAGTGTTCTATATTCCTGTCCATATAGCACGTATTTCCAGCTGTTGAGAATGATTTTCTTTCTCCAGTCTCTCTACCTGTGCATTACAGAGCTTAAGGCAGAAAGAGGCTCTGACTGCATTTTATCTATATTCCTTTTTTTCTTTTTTCTTTTCCGGAGAGCCCATGCTAATGTTTATCCTCAGCTTAACAGCACGGTAATGTCGTGCTGTCAAAAAAGGAGGGCGTGAAAGGGCTCCGTCTCAATGATTTGCTAGAAGAGAAATGCAATTAGCCTACCAGATCCACCACTAACTGCTTCCATCCAAATCTGCAATCCACGGCACACTATGACAACAGCATTATATGCCATGACTACAAATGTGTCCCATGCTCTTCTCCCAGGCTCCATTAGTAATTGTAATGAATGTAATGTATCACAAGTAAGTGCTGGAGGTTAAGACATAAATCCACAAGCTTAAAAAAAAAGAAAGGAAAAAAAAAAAGAACAGTAAACATATTGAAGAGAGTGTTGCATGAATAATGCAGCTGCCTGCACTGAAATCAAAGCAATATCCAGTTTGTAAATTAGTGTCAGTGCAAGTCCTTTTAGCCAAAGTCTAGAAATCTGACATGCTACTCCATTTCTGCCTCCTTCACTTCTGAATAAGAAATACTCTCAGAAAGGATAAAAAAAAACAAAAACATAAATGAAATGTTAATGAAACTTCTTGAGTGGAAACTTTTTGTACATTTGGTTTGTCTCATACACTGCCTGCAGGCAGACAGCTTATTAAAATGACCCCCCACCTTCGCTCGTGACTTTGCCTGACTTGGTCATTGTGTGTGACTTTTCCTTCCCGACTTCGTGCCTGTGGCAATGTCATTAATGAAAAGACAGACTTCGAAGAAGAAGAATTTATTATTCATGTGTGTTGTTTACCAGAAGATGAAAGGACATAAACTGTGGTGTGTGTGTAGTGGTGACCGTTGGCACTGTCTTGTAACTCCTTTTGGCTGGTAAGAGGTTTAATATCATTGCAGAGATGTTGTTCATAAACAGTGGGTTAGTGTTTTCGTTTATACCAATATTCAAATCAAACTGTGCTGCCCGGAGGCATACATAGCATCATAATGTGCACCCCAGGGCAACTTTGCATCTCCTACAAGGAAAGACCCATCTATAATTCATAAATTCACCAATATGACCTTAACAGAATTGTAGTTGTTGAATAGGGACGGAGTTCACGACATGTAAGGCCTTCTAAGATTTGGCAATAGCGAGAGGTGGGCTCAGCATTGAGCATCTCAGACATGTTCCTTCTCCAGTTCCTGACCATGGATTCATTTCTAATGCGCAGTATTTAGGTAACAAGTGTTGGTTTTTCCTTTTCGGCATTCCTGACATGCTCTTTTCTGTAAACCTCTGTGCTTGAAAAGAGGAACACTGGAGAACATGCGTAATCCTTTCAGAAGTCAGTGTTTGCAGGTTTTCGGTACCATCAACCCTCCATACCCATGATCACCCCCTTCTGTGTGAGATAAGAGATCTCATATGACAACATAATGAGCATGGAACATCATCATGGTTGGGTAAACACCATTTCCAGACCTTGTCAAGCAAGGCAGATGTTTCTGGAATGTCCATGGGTGGCTGCTGATTTAATGGCTGGACTCGTTCTGGAGGAGAGGCCCCAGTGTGGCTTCTCAGAACTCAGCCTTGGTGACATTTAAGAAAGGTTGAAATAATTACTGGCATGAAAGCCTCCAAATCAGACAAATTTAACCCAGATGTTATAGAAAGGCTAAGTGAGAAATGCCAGCCCCTAATTAAGTGCTTAATCGGAGAGGTGTTGAAACAGATAGGCTAGTTTGATGTCTAAGCTGAAAAGCTCATTAAAGATATGTCATTTGACCCTTGTTCCTTAATCTCCCTTAAGAATTACACCCCACCGTCCAATGACGGAGGTAATAAAGCATCCGGGCTGATAAAAGGTACATCAAAATACCACTGCTCATCAAATTAAGCTTCAAATGCTGTGAAGGGGGCTCTGGTCCAAAATGTCTGTGTAGGAGAGAAACATTGCTAACTTGAAATCAATCCATACGTGCATACAACAATTTAAGAGATTTCATTTCACAGTTCCTTCTCAGCTACCTTGCTGTCTCAGGCTTCATGCACATTATACAGATATTTCAGAATTTTAAGAGAGACAATCGCCTGTTGGACCACCATGAATATTTATGTACATCTATGCATGCATGTATTTATTCTTTTTTTTTTTTGTTTATTATGTGTGTAATTTAAATATTATTTCAACAAAGGTTAAGTCTTTCTCCATTTGAATACATAGGACTGAAGTCAGTTAATTCAAGTTTAATTTAAAAGTTTCTCTCTTATTTTAATAGTGACATTTGTTAAAATACTTTAAAATATAGGGGGTTGTTGTTTTATATAAGTAGTGACATAAGGGGTGACATCCATTCAGCCATTTTTTTTTTGTTTGTTTTTTTTCCTAAACTTGTCTGCTTGTCCTATGAAGGGTCAGGGTTGCTGTAGCCAAAATGGATGGATGACAGGTGCCACTTCAGCCATATATGACATCTGCTGACATGAACTCCTCAGATCATGCATACCTAAGGTTAAAGTGTGGTATACAGTATGCTTTTTTTTTAAACCGTGGTCACAGTGACCTTTAAACATTCAGCCTGGAGGCAAGTTTAACCATGTATTAGTCTCCCTTGTATCATCATTCCCACATTCTCATTCTATTTTCACATCTTTGTCTTTTCTCTGTCTCTTCTGAGCATGTATTGTTTTCCATATGCCATCCACATCCCCCTGCTGGGCACGGAGCATCTTTCCCTCTCAGCACATTCAGCGCAATCAGTTGCGTTTTCACCGCGCCACATGCAGCAAAACATACAAGCAAGACAATGAAGAAGAGAGAGGGGAATGGGGGCCATAAATGGGACCAATTTGCCTTCTCCTTCTGTCTTTGTTTTTTAATGAGCACATTTTCCCACAAGCAGGTTAAAAATATCAAGCCCTCCCTAAATGATCATATTCACCATTGCCTCGTCGTTCCATCCCACTTTGCCAGACTGGTGACATTTTCTCTAGATGCAATGAGTGCTGTTGCCTTCCATACACACACACACACACACACACACACACACACACACACACACACACACACACACACGTAAAATGCTTATAAATGAGACATGTGTGCTGGCAGCTGTGTGCAGCGTTTCCTGTTTTGGAGAGGAGAAACTCTAGGATTGCTCCAATGGGTCTGCCCACCTGCTCCTCTGTGTTGACTTGCCCTTCCACATTCCCATTCTCTCTATTTCCTGTTTCTCTCTCTTTCATCTAACTTCTCACTAAGTCTTTTCTTTTTCTGTTCCTAACTTCTGTTCAAGACCCCCCCCCCCCCCCCAACCCAACAATAATCAGATATGTCCAAGTTGCATTTAATAATTGGACATGTTTTACAGTAGAAATGTTAAATCTGGCAGTAATATCCACTGAAGTGATCCAACTCAAATTATTTTGTAAAATTTTGCCATTTCAAATTGAAAATATAGGCTATTATTTATGGAATTCGTGTGATTCATAATTGAATGTTAATAATGATACAATAAACATTAACGTAGCCGTTTACAGAATATAGAAATGGCAAATGAATTACTTTACAATAAATTCTAGTTCATTTTAATGTTTATCTTTTTTATTTACTTCCTCAAATCTTTTTTTAATTCCTTGAAATAAAAAGGAGCCATACAGTTAACAAACCACAATTGTTCCAAATGTCTACTTTTAAAACACTTTTCCCCTCTACCGTTTCTTCCATTCTCTTTCACATCGCCTATGTTTGCTCTTATGGGAACAAGAGTGAGGATGTGCAGTAAATTGTGAGGAACTGTCCTCTCGCTGAAGTGCATCTGACAGCCCATGATCACACACAAAGCCTGTGTATAATTATGTTTGTCCTGATGCTCAGACATGATAATGCAGCGCTGATGTCTTTGCCCAGCTATTGGATTACTTAACAAGCAGATAGGATTTCTGACACGCAGGTTATAAAACAACACAATAAGAGACATGGTGCGGATAATTGATCTTGTTAAACCATTTGTTCCAGATGTCAAAAGTCTTGGGTGGACTTGCACCGAAGAATACATCTTAATACTCCAAAGTAGATCTGGCTCAGACATTACACAATAAAAGCAATATAAACTGAGTAAATGCCTGATAAACTCGGTCTGACTGAGCTACTCATATCAGGGTCATTACAGGGTATGAATGAGGTGCTGAATAGGTGCCTGTGCTGTTCTGCCACACGTCAGCAGCACTTATTTTTCCCTCGAGGCAGCAATATGACTCCTCTAAATCTATTCGCAACATCTGTTTTGATCAGCGTAAGAGATTTCACTGTAGCTCGCACTGAATATATCACAGCCTTCTATGAGGCAGCGTCATGGTTACAAGAAGCCCAATTAGAGTCACTAAAAGCCTTTTATGCCTTGCGTATAGACGAGTCAGATAAATGACACAGTGCATTTTAGATTTCTTTTATCACTATATCCATTCTGGAGTCACTTTCTGTCTCAAAGCGGGGTGCTGTGGTTCAGCGCCAAGGTCGGGTCGCGTTGTCAGTCAGTGAAATGGCTCTTAGCTCAGGTGTGGTCTTATATATGCATTATCACGGAGAGGTTGGCGTTGTATCAACATACTGGGACGTTTCAGTCTATCTGCCTGCGTAGTTGTGAAGCCCTATGGTTGGCCAGAAAGGGCTTAGAGCCTTGTTACGTTGAGCAAATAGTCATTACAAGCAAATGAAAAGCAACTGTGGATGTCAGGCATGGACCTGTGCAGCAGTCATTGTGGGTGGTGATGAAAATGTTATACAAATACACAGGATGAGAAACTGAGGAATTGCCTTCAAGACTTATTTTCAGTCTTTAACAAACTTGTTTCAGACACAAACTAAACCAGTTCAGATCCTGCAAAATGCAGGATTTTGGTCTGTCAGATTTGAGCTCTATGGTTGTCATCATGATTAATGTTTCTTTATTCTCACTAAAAATGAACTGCTGTTTATTGTGCCTGACTGATTATGTGATTTGCTTACACTCTAAAAATACTGGGTTAAAAAATAACCCAACTTTAACCCAGCCGCTGGTAACTATGGGACAGAACATGCGCTGGGTTGTTTGTTAACTGTGGTTAACTGCGTTGCTGGGTTAAACATTACCTAAACATTGGGTTATTTGTTGTCTCGTGGCCTTGCTACCTTTTATATTTACCAATATTACCAATGATAATAAATAACAATCACAAAGGAATGTAAAATTATTTTTCTGTAATAGTTACACAACACAAAAAAATCTGTAAATATCAATTTAATTAGTTTTCACATTTCTTTTTAAAACTATTTTTGAATGGGTGCTATATTTACATCCAACCCCTAGAGACACGAATAAAACAATGCTTTTTGTAA
Organism: Acrossocheilus fasciatus; assembly: GCA_036784905.1. Lineage (NCBI taxonomy): Eukaryota > Metazoa > Chordata > Actinopteri > Cypriniformes > Cyprinidae > Acrossocheilus > Acrossocheilus fasciatus. The sequence continues at coordinate 26,537,750 of CM071938.1, forward strand.
ATCAGTTTCTTTAAAACACAAAACTAGGTTGTGTAAACTAGGTACTGCAGAGTCCTATTCTTTGTCAACATTGCAGCATCATAACACTATGAAATTGATTACTGCCACATGAGAATCAGTCTAAACATTGTGCCATTAAAACTAAGCCAAACAAAGTGACCTCCAACAGACAATACATGTGACAAAAAATTAAAACATTACAAGTGGCCAGAAAAAATTGTTGCCCTCAAATACCCAGTGTTAATTTTGACAGCAAATTTTGATTTAGGTTTAGTCATAGTCTTTTGACTAAAATGCCATTTAGTTTTAGTCATATTTTAGTCATCTGAATTGTTTTTAGTTATAGTCGACTAAATCTACAGTAAATTTAGTCGGCTACAATTTAATGGGTTTAGTTACAGTGCATTTATTAAGCATTTATCTTAAATTTCCAAACTCATTATATAGGTTTGATATTAAGGTTTTATCATGATAGACTGAGACACACAACATGCCTTTGTTAACATTAAATACAACCACTTCTCATAAAGAACAAGAACATGGTCTTCTTTTTAATGAAATACAAATGGTTATAGGCTAATTATGCATTCTTTATAACAACTTGTTTAGCATATTCTTCATTCTTTCAGGCAGACATATTTATTTCTATAAATAAATTTAGATTAATCTTTAGGGCTACTAAAGCGATTCAGTCAAGAGCAGTGAGTGATTTTCTGTCTTTCATTTGTTACTTGATTAACATCAATGTCTCGAACAATAGTGACTAAATTAGGCTGCTGTCCCTTTAAAACCGAATGCACAGATGCAATGGATCATGGATGCAATGTACTGATACACGTTCTCCCTACTGTTTATGTTCACTTAAGACGTAATCAACTATGTTTACGTGAATACTCGTCAAAACGGACATTTCGACATCATTTTGTGCATTTCTCTGTTCATGCGACGTAAAAGAGTACTCACACGCTGTGAGATGCACTTTCTGTGTGCGTATGCTATTTAAATAGATTGGATCAGAAACAAATGACACAGGCAGACCATGTGACAATGGCATAGCTGAAGTGTGACTTAGTCAACCTACATTATGTTTGTCTCAGGAAGTCATTAATGTAATTTATTAGGAATATGCAGATGTTAGTGACGTTCTGGCAGAGGTGCTGCTGCTGTGTACGCTCACAGAAAACAATGTGCTCAAATTTTAAAGATGTGGGGCAGCTCCTGTAATATCGCCTTGACTATCGACAAAGACATCAGCTCTCAGCGATATCTCTGACTATCTTCAATACACTATACTGTCGTCTATCTGCACAACCCCACTAACAATTTAACCATTTCAAATTTCTGTAAACGAAACCATAAAATCAAAATTATTTCTCACCATGCCAAGTTTTTCTAGAAGCCTGGGGAACTCCTTCAGGATTTCTGCGATGCTTGTAGACCCATTGCTGCGAATCCACCATTTCTCTCATTTTTTGGGAGGCAAAGCAGATTCTGTAAAATAAGGATGAAAAACTGGGTTAAAAGCTAGCAAAACCATACAGTATCCAGTGATCTGCCTATTATTCATCAATCTCAAATACAAATGATTATTTCTGACAGTAACATTTAAAGAACACTTTACATGGCCTCTCTAACTTACTGTTAACCTGGATAAACCTCGTGTCCTGATTAAAGCAAGCATTGACTAGAATAGAGAAAGAGTAAAAGGACCTCATACACCATGAGAGATTAAGTCTAACTTTACATACTGTAGCTAAGACATTACATTACAATATTTAAGAATAATATTACATACCATTTAAGAATATTACCAGTAATATCGTGGTTTAACGTTAAGGGTAGCTAATGCAGCTAAAGCTACCTGAGGAAAAAAAGAGCGCAAAAATGGAAGTTATTGTTGGATTCAGCACTTTACTTAAAATTTACTTAAAAGATCAATTTTGGTACGAAATGATCTAATTCTGACAAAACTGCCGTAAACGTTACACAGACAGTAAGTTAACTGAACTTACCCCTGTATTTCTGACCTAATGATATTTCATACCTTTTCCATGAGGTGTTAAAATAAGTATATATAACTTTGCACACACACACATACATATATAACTTTTATAAAACGATAAAGCGATTGTTGAGGGCTTTTTTGTCAACAAAAAATGTAGGCGGCTACTTAATCATTCACAGAATAACGCTAACGTTAACCCCGCACAGCGATCACATTAACCTCATTTTCCCTTTACATTTAGGTTGCCATCGTCTAATGCTCACTTCAACTTAATTTTTAGAACACTAATGATTTAATATGGTAAAATGTAGTTTTTAACAAGTCTTAAAATAAATGTTTGTATTTGTAATTTTTTTATGTCTAGATTTACTTGTAGTATTTAAAAAATGGAATTTAGTGTGTGTGTGTATGTGTATATGTGTGTGTGTATATATATATATATATTAGGGCTGTCAATCGATTAAAAAATTTAATCGCGATTAATCGCATGATTGTCATGAGTTAACTCGTGATTAATCGATATTTAATCACACATTTTTATTTGTTCTAAATGTACCTTAAATTAGTACTTTTCTAGTTTTTAATACTCTAATCAACATGGGCATGGACAAATATGGATGCTTTATGCAAATTAATGTTTATTATTATTGAAACCATAGTCAACATAGAGCATGAAGACCAGACATGTTTCAAAGGTCATAGATGTTTTTCAAAGAACTTGTTCATGTCTATTAGACACATGAAAAAAAGAAATGCAAGGTTCCCATTAATTATCTTTCTTTGCACTGAGCAATTTACTTACACAAACCTGTTTGCATTGCATGACAGGGCAGCTCTTCTTTTGAACATGGAAAATGTACATATATTATTTATTATTACATTTGTTTCCCTCTCTGTGCCCACATATACTGTATTTAGATGAAGCTAAATTCTCATTAAAACGGTTTTCATTTGATATATTTTACTGTTTCTGTTGTCAGACAACGGAATGAATATGAAATAGTGACTGAAACGCGACCCATAAACGCGACCAACATAACCAGCTCTCCTTTCCGAGATGTTAATCTGCACAAAAATCCTGATAATCGAGCCGTCGTCTCATGAAATCAAATACACATAAGATAAGACAATAGCTGTGCTGTGATTTCGGCTATACTTGCATGTAAAATTAGAGAAGCAACATAATATCTGTGTTTAACTGAATTAAAGCGCTGCTCCTCTTTGCCGCGCGCTGAACAGAAACTGGGCAGACGCAGAGCGAGCGAGAGAGAGGTGTGCGCGCGCGCTGGGAGAGCAAGACTTCGCGCTCGCGCGGCAGTACCAGCGATTCTCAGAAACTAAATAAGGTTTGGGCGCTTTTTTGAAGGGAAAAAAGTCGCTAAAGGAGTCTGCACTGATGCTAAGTTGGCAACACTCTGCATCTCCATTTCTCCAACTACAGGTGGGCCACGGCTCAAACAGAAAATAAGCACTGCGTTAATCGTGCGTTAAAAAAATTAGTGCCGTTAAAATGAATTTGCGTTAACGCGTTAACTTTGACAGCACTAATATATATATATATATATATATATATATATATATATATATATATATATATACACATATACATACATACATACATACATACACATACACATACACATACACACACACACACACACACACACACACACACACACACACACACACACACACACACACACACACACAGTAATGTACTGTATATATACATACATATATATACATACATATAGTACATCAGTGGCCCTTGGCTTGGTATTGTTGGCAGAATTCGGCCCTCGGCGAAAACTAATTGAAGAACCCTGACCTAAAGGGAGTGTTCTTAAAGGAACACTCCACTTTTTTTGGAAATAGGACTCTTTTTTTGGAAGAGTTTCGATATTTGTCCTATTTAAAACTCTTCTGTAGTTATATCGTGTACTAAGACCGGCAGAAAATGAAAAGTTGCGATTTTCTAGGCTGATATGATTAGGAACTACTCTCATTCCGGCGTAATAATCAAGGAACTTTGCTGCCGTAACATGGCCGCAGCAGGCGCAGTGATATTACGCAGCGCCTGAAAGTAGTCCCCAGCTAGGTAACTAGTTATAATATAGCTATGCTAAAAGTGCTATCGCCAGACCCGGAGATCGGCTGAATGGATTCAAAAACGGTAAAACTCAGCTTATTAACTCTGGGGGAGTTGGAGAATGAGCCTATTTACAAAAAAAGTGGAGTGTTCCTTTAAGCGCAATATGGAGTTTACGGGAAACAGTTGTAATTCAGCTTTTTCATATAAAGCGCCACCTGCTGTCAGAGACTGGATTTACAGAGACTTATATTTACATTCAGCCTGTGTGCAGTTTCTGTCTGGCCAAAAACGAACCGAATTTGCATGCCCTGGTGTAAATTTTGACCGGTTGATGAAAAACGAGCTTATGTGGATTCTACACATTTAAACAATTCAGATAAGTTATCTAGAATTATTTATAGAGTAGATAAAATACATATAATCATTTATTAATGAATTATCATTTTGACAACCCTTTTCTTTATTTAAAGGCTGAAATGTGAGGTTTACCTTTTATATGAAACTTTTTCAAAGCTTTATTTGAACATTTCCATTAGATATTTGAACATGTTATTAAACTGTTGTCAGTCAAGTTGTCATTTAAAATCCGGACATCATTGGTAATGTTATTGTTTAAGTGATTGTGCAAACAAAAAGTCATTTTATTTGCTGTTTGTTGATTTTTAAATATAAAACTTGGTGAAGTGATTTATGTGTCGGTACTTTTTAAACATCTTCAGCACATTTTAACAATACCGTGATAATACTGATAAGCGTGATAATTTTGGTCACTATAATCATAAGAAATTTTCATACTGTTACATCCCTAGTGCGGATCACTCCGCTGTGGCGACCCCTGATAAAAGGGAGCAAGCCGAAGGAAGAGAGACTTAATATTAGTTGCAGCAGACAAATAGCACTGTTTTTTGTCAATAAGGTATAATCCATAATAAGCATGTTTATAGAAAGGAACTCTGTTTGCACTGAAACTATTTAGCATTTGCAACAGTTTAGCATTTAGTGCCTGGTTAAACTGAATCATAAGTGGATGGAGAATAACATATATTCTTTTTTTTTTGTGATTGAAAGATTGCATAAGTGCTGCAGCTGTTGAGTGAATTTTCCCCTCATGCTTTGTGTTTGCTTTGGATATAAATAATGCTATTGGCAGAAGCGTGTAAGAATTCCAGAGACAGGGATTTTTGTATTGATTTCTTGTCGATTACAGGTGCAACAGAAAGAAAGAAGTGGAAACACTGCAGGTGTGTCTGCATAAGAAAGGAGAGTCTGAAGACCGTCCATCTCTCCGGGTTGTGGTTTCACCCTTTACTGGAGTTAATAGAGGTCACTGCAATATGGTCAGGAGACTGAGCCTCCATTTTCTCCACCCACTGAGGAGAAATGATAGCCAACGCTGTAGTCACTACCCTTCTGGATATGAGCTCAGTCTCACCCACACATGCTTCAGCATTATCGTTCTCATCCTCTTCACTCAGCATTTATTCATTTGTATTTCCCATTAAGAGTAATTAAAGCAATGGTTCATCAAAAAATGTAAACTCTATCATTTATTCACTCTTATCCATCCGTATGATGTCCATGTATATAAAAATGACAGAAAAACACATGAAAGTAATCTATTTAACAGCTCTGACACTTAATCAAACAACTCACTGACAGTCCAGTTTGTGAGTGAAATCATTCTTTTGAGCTGGTTCTTCAGCAAGTTTCTTTATCGGAGTAACAAAACCCATACTCATACTTGGAATTTGTTGTGGTATTGAAGGTGGAGAGAGCGCTGTACATTCACACCAGTGTGAGGATTCTTAAATTCTCATTTTGTGAAAAAAAAAAAAAAAAAATACAATACCATATAGGTTTAGAACCTCATAAGGACCTAATGACATAATATGTTTCTTAAACTATAAGGTAAATTGTTAAAATGCAACAGCATATGTGTGTGTGTGTTGTATATTTGGCTTTAATTTTTTTTTTCTCTTTGCATTGGTCTCTAGTACTTTCTTAGTACTTTCTCACTCAATAATTGGCTATGTCTCACCATACCGCTCCGTCTCTATCCCTGAATGAACTTTAATTCAGAAAGTGTTTCTGGAGTTTGTCTGTTATCTTGACTGCAGCCCCCTACCTTGAGAGACTCGTTGAGAGCATGTTCGTCAGTCAGAATTTTTGATAATAGCACATTTCTTTTCCATTGTTTTGTTTCTTTTTTTAAATAATTCACATCCTCTTTGCAAATGAACCGTAACCATAAGTTTCAGTTGTCTGGCATAATTAGCGCTGAATAGCCCTGCTGACATAAACTCATAATTGGCTTGAAACCATAGAACCAATTGGTCACCCATTTCATTAGTCACATTATGGTTTTCAGGCTCTTATTGCTTAAGAAAAACAACTACAGTGGCAATAGAGAGTCATTTCAAATCAATGCATATTAGTCTATTCAGTTATTTTAAAATATGAAATCCATTTAAATAATATCAAATTGCTGTTGAAAACCAAGGATTGAGTCATGGGTGCACAATTTGGAAGAAAAGACAATTTTCCAGACTTGATGGATTAAGCCACTGCCAACTTTTAAACTTTGCAGTTTCTTTTACAGATGGAAGAGTTTTTAAAGACTTAAACAAACCGTCTTCACCCCGTAGCGTTGCCTGCCCTCATTAAACACAACAATTACATTTGTGTATCAAATCAACACCCAATTCATGCAGTGTGACATTATCATCTGTATGAGGCTCAGCGCTTTTACCGAGCAGGAAGCGAGTTAAGGAACAATTAGTGGCATGATGGGAGGAGATATTTAATGCCTAATCTTCCTTTTTTGCAAAACACAAAGAGATAACAGGGCCACCGATGGCAGCTGTGACAGCAGTTCTGCTGAGCTCGTAAAGCGATCACAGAGAGAAGGAAGGGGGTCGAGAATAAAAGATTAGTGTGCAAAACCATGAAGCTGGGCCCGTCCCGCCGACTTGGTCTGAAATATATCACTGTGTCTGACACAGATTTTGTTTACGGTAATTAACATTATTTCCTTTTCCCTTACAATTTCTTTTCGGGCATGAATGTGGGACGCCATCTGGGGAGTTCATTCAGACTGTTGTATCTGCCCATGCTTTCCCCATGTGAGCAGTACATGCATTTATGACTGTACAATATGGCCTGATTGAATGAAGGTGTATGAATGTGGTACAATGTCCATTATGAGTGATTATACCTGCCAGCTCTTACAATGGTAGCTTTAGAAAGTGCTGGAAATTGCAGTAGAGACTTGGTGAGGAAGAATAAAACTAACTGGAGCTTTTTTTTAAGAAACCTACACATCTGTTTCTGATTTCCAAACTGGGGTGTAGACAAATGCTACCAAAGAATTCATTTCGAGGTTTATAAGCAGTTGCAAACGTGCCTTATACAAACGCTGTTCTGAATTATTCAGTCCATCTAAACTTTAAATGGATATTGTCTTTATTTATACTCATGAATATTCACATTATGACTCATTCAAAGTTAATAGGTGGTTAGCGTAGACAAACAGTGATCTCCCTCAAGGACACGGTGTAGAGTCTGGCACAGGTATCAGAGCAGCTTCTTCTGTTTTAGGTGCGCCATTGAATCACACTTTCAAAGGGGGAAGCTAGAAGGAAACACTTACTGCAGATGAGAGAACTGTTCTAACAACCGTCTTCAAAGCAGAATGGCCTCTTCGGAGAATTCTTTGGAAAATGCGTATTGAATATGGACTTTGAGACAGAATCAAAAATGAATCTTAACTTTGATTGCAATTTTGATGTTATTATGGCCTCCCTGAACAGTGAATTGTTTGCAAGGTTTGTGCACCACTCACAAGTCACAACTGAATTGAAAATGTCTTTTTAAATCTTTTCAGTTTGCAAATTTGAGTTGAGGTAGCAACTGGATTCGGAATTTCAAAATTTCAAAATTTCAATTTCCATGTAAGGAAGTGGACAAATTAATTCCAAGAGTTTGTTGTGACAGAAAATAAACCCCTGCATTTTAGCGTTTATTCAGACACTCTGCAAAACAGCTTTAACCCATTTGTTGCGAAAAATTGTTTGTAGTTGTTTTGGTAGAATTTCCTAAAATGGAAATTCTGTCATCTTTAACACACTTGTCATTTAAAGCAAGCTGCCAAAAAGTTGCTTTAAAAGCTTTTTTTTTTTTTTTTGCTGAAAATCAGTCCTTCTGTCATAGACCTCAAATCTTATTTAAACATAGTGCCTGTAAATGCATTGGGCCAGGTTTGATGTCAGTAATGTAGAACACCACTGGCTTTCTATTTTCACCATTCGTTTTCATGGTATGAAAAAGAGCAACCCTCAGTTCTACAAAACTTGTCCTTTTTGTGTGGTTCATGGAAGGGAGAAAATAATGAGTGTGGAAATGATGGCTGAATTTTCAGTTTTGATTGAACTATTCCTATAATGAAGCTATTGATCCTTTGACCCTTATGCTTGTGTAGCGTCAGAACGAGTCAGACAAAACTAAGATTCGATCGGAGCATCGAAACATGAGGAGCTGAAATTCCAGGACAACATCGTAAAGATTCCTATCCCTGACTTCTGGAGCAAGCCTAACTAACAAGCCTCTTTCACAGAACAGCTCGCAACATTAAGACAAAAGAACACTTATTGACTGACGCAGGAAGGAGATCATCAAATTTGGGGTAAATAGTCAAGATTAATGGTCAAAGAGATGGCCATCACATGGCGTTCCACAAGAGAAATCACAAGCTTCTTCAGATTGACTTCTCCCCCACACATACAAGACAAAGAACCAGACTGAAATTCCTCTGGCCAAAGAACACTTCTTTTTGGTACACAGAGACTTTATTTTTCATATGCACATAAAACCATCCTAAAAGGACAATGCTAGGCATAACACTATATTATGTATGTAATCACATATTAGACTATCATGTTTTAAGCACATATTATGTATGTCTTTCTAATAACTATTGAATGACTTTAAGGTTAGTCGTGTTTGGTATGTATGAGTTTGACATTTCTAGCTTGAAATGTTTCTTTCAATTAATTCTGTGTCAAATGTATCATATTCTGGTTATAGAAATCATATCCAAAAGTATACTTTGCAAGAGTGTGTAAAATTCAGACCATGTGACTGATAACAGGCTGATTTATGATGGAAGGAACAACCCTAGCTAAGACAATAGCCTATCTAATTGGTCAAAACACCAAATGGGATGTGTCCCAAAGCCGAGTTTAAGAACTCAGGACACCATCAAATCTTTCTCTTTTGTCTCTCTAAGCCCCCTCTTCTCTTCCCCTCTTCCCTTCTTCTTCTCGCCACAGCGTTTTGACGCTGTTTTAGCGCTCTTTGAGCGTGCTCTGGCCTACAGGCCAGTTGCTACTTAACACCACGATGAGAAGAAAAACCACCTAGTCTCATTACTCATTTTATTCTTTTACTTTAGTTTCTTTTCTTTCCGTTGAGTCTCGTGTTCAAAAGTTAAGTTTGCCGCAAAGTCCAGCGACTGCACCCGCTTCAAACTTCAACCAGAAACGGACTCCAAGACCATCCTCAGCCAACGGCCCAACCATTGGCTTCCCAAGACATCGCTTCAAAGACTACTGAACTTCCAGCCAATCACCAACTCGGGAAAACCCCTTTCCTGCAAGGACGACGAAGACAAAAGGGAATCCCTGTAACACAAAGGCAACGCAAGTACAAACTCCAGATTATAACTGAGCTGGTGTATTTAATATAAATTTTAGCCTCATTGAGAAACTCAACGCGAGGGTTAATTAAGTGATTGATGGTTGTTCAGGTCTATGCAATAGCACATATTGCTGTAAACTTGGGATTTCACATTCTCATTCTCTAAACTCATCCTTTCTCTTTTTCTGCAACGTGTGAATGTGTGAATGCGTGTGTTCATGTTAGGTTAGTTTATGTATTAGGTTTATATAAATAAAGTCTTTTTTATATTGAAAAGAGAAGTATCTTGTGTTTTGTGCTTACAAGTTAATGTCTTAATCTGCCGATCTTGTTACTGTGCTTATTAATAGTGTTTTCACTATATTTTGGATTTTAATATCCAGGGCAGAATTAATGTTATACGGCTCGTTCAGTGAATCGCTCAGTGATCAGCCACAAAACAGTGATTCTGTTCAAATTCCCTATAAAATCATTAATGATTCCCTTTGAGCTAAATTAAATTATATTTATGTATAAAACCCTTACATATTTATTGGTGGAGAATGCGGGCAGATTAATCTAAATTGTGAGTATAAACCAAGTTATTTAATCTTTTCCATTGCTGTGGATGAAAGATGAGACGCTTCTGAGCGAGACTAGCGTGTGTGTGTGTGTGACGTCAGCAGCGCGCGCCTGCTTGAATGAATGAACGCAGAGAAGGCTGTAACTCCAGTCTGCCTCTTCATTGTTAAACTGCAGTAAGTGAACTTAAAGTTATCTGAGATCATACAATAAGGTTGAAATTGAGCGTGTTCCTCTTTTCTGTAATGCCTTGTTTTATAGCTGAATTGATGTCCTGCGTGTTCCAGGTCATTCAATAGTTATACTCCTGAATCTCAGTCACTGTTAGCTGAACGGAGCTAAACTGCAATAGTTAAAAGGTAAATAAATCGGTGGATAAAGAATAGTTTTGAGCGTGTTCCTCAATTCTATCTGATCAAAGCTTTATTATTCATAGTTTGATTTTCAGTGCGTGTTCCATTGTCAGATCAGCTATGATATAAGCTTGATAAAGTTAAAGTTAACTTTGTGCCAACAGCGAAGAAAACCTGTTGTGTGTACGTGTCCAGAGAAACTGGCACGGGCTTTTATGATCCGATCACTGTTTTCCTCAACTGCAGCACGAAGCGGCGATTTGAATAAAGTTTAAAGTAAACTCTGAACGAACTGAGAGTTTAAGCGCCACATCGCAGGACCAACTAAAAGCGGTGTTGTTATTTGTACAGTGTTGAAATGCGCCGACATTTCATGTAACATGCCTAACTGTAACTGCATTAACTGTAATTGTAATCTAGTCCACTAGAGTTTGTTTTAGTTGCCACAGTTACTTGCATGACACGGAAGTCTTAACCTACTTCCGGAGCAACTCTGAACTGCGCACGCGCAGCACATTGATGCTATTGTAAACAAACTCTATACTGTTGCTAAGCTAACGGAACGGTTGTGTTCACATTGAAGCCTGTGTTAAAGCCATTAGCCTCAAAGGTTAGAAGTTAGCATTAGCATCCAGTGGTTGAATACAGTGTGTGTGTGTTTGAAAAGCTAAAGTGGTTTAACCCTTTAAACATCTAAACTAATACACTTGTTGGTCTTTCTCTTTCTTATTTCTCTAATTTCTCACTTCTTACCACTTATTTGCATTTTACTAGAAAGGGAAATACTACTAGTTCACAATTATTAATTGTGCCAAATTCAAAATTTAATTAAAACATTAAATTTATTTGGAATCATTCAAAATTTCCCCCTCAGATCATTTCATATGATCATTACTTCTAGTATTCTTTTTTGGGCCTAATCATTTTAGGTACAAATAAGTCTTGAACTTTGAAGGTTTAAGTAAACTTATTCCACCTAATTGATTTATTACCCATCTCAATAGATTCTATTCAGACTACTTACTCATTATTTTATTGCGTTTTAACCCTCTTTCTTCCTGTTTTGGTTATACACTTAGCCACTATTTTTAGTTACTAAAACTAAAGACTTATTTCCTCCTTTATTTAATTTCATTTTTGCTTATTTTACCCATTTATTACTTTTCAAGTTTCCTTTGTCTTACCATTCTCTTTCCTCTGTGTATCCTAGCTTGGGGACGACACACCCGAGCCTTAATAGGAGTCATTGTTATCCCTCACTACGAGTACAAATAAATTAGAGAGATAAATCTCTTTCACCCAAAATTTATTTATTTGTTATTAGTTGTGCAGCAACTGAAAATAACGCTCTACTCGATGTTGGGCATAACAGCGTGCTAGTGGACCCGATCCACTTAATCTACTGTCTCTCTCCTTCTTTCTCCTGCTTTCTTCACTCTTCACTTTTCACATTTGTAGGGACCTGTAAGAACCATCAATCAATTCTAAGTGAATGAAATACACAATCCTGTCCAAAGGAGAATCATCCTTACGAATTTGATTGTAATCAAACACTCTTTCGTTCTTCCTAGCCTCCCCGCATTTGAAAACGCAATCCAAATTTTAACATCTCATCCAACGCTGAGATCAATTTAATAGAGATAAGTTTTGGGCAACCGTTGCCTTTGCAGCCTCCCTGGTGAGCGGTCCAACTGTAAGGTGTATGTTGTCAATCCTGTCAGACTAAGAAAGAGATATCAGAATTATTATTATATTCATTTGTCTAAGACAGAGATTTAATAATATTGTTTGCCTCGTTGATAACATTTAATTGAGAAAAAAAAAAATTTCCTCATTAAAAAAAAAAAAAAAAAAAAAAGGAAATTGTTTCTTTAATTGAATTTGTTTTTCACCTTTTTCCTCTCTTTTCCCTCTTTCTCATTAGAAGTGATGAAGTCTTCACATCTCTAGTCTACCTAGATACCCTGAGACCAACACAGTCATCACCACACTACACTAGTGGTTCAAAATCACTGACACAACACTTAGTTGTCCCACCACACATAGGCTTCTACTCCACACAGATCTGTGTCAGTCTCTCTTCTCCCCAGCGTGCTAACATGCCGCAGACTGCAGCCCCCTTTGCCCAAGGGGAAGATGGGAACACTTGGCTGAGAGGCACGACAGACAGCCTCACCCCCAAGACCCTTGAACTGTTATTATTTTTAATAATAATCCTAATTCTGAGAAGATTCCTGACACAAGATTCGAGCCAGAACACCAACCACGAGGAGCCAGTCAAAATCACCAGCTCCCTAAGCTATGCCTTCACGACCCAGCTGAAACTGAGCGACAAGCACATCACCCATCTTCAAGAGGAGCTGGCATGTGCTCAACGCCGCATAGACAAGCTGGAAGTGAAAGTTCAAGATCAACTCAAAGCACCCAACGAGAGGGAGCAGGAAACAACGGAACAAGTTAAGGAGCTCCAAGCAGCCCTGACAGCAGCTCAGCTTGACCAACAACTTGCAAAAGCTGCTCAGAAAGACCTGGTAAACAGGCTCCAGTATGCCGAACAGCTACTAGAGAAAGCTAAGAATGACATCAGCAACAAGAACGCCGAAATCAGTTCCTTGAAAGACGACCTTGAAAGGTACAGAACTGAAATGGACAATCTGACCCAACAACTAGATGATACCAACTATGAGCTCTATATGGTCAGAAAAGAACTCAAACATGCTTATGAGCAGAAACAAGAGCCAAGGCAAGAGAAACATCTCTCAGCCTCACCACTGCTGAGCAGAGCCGAGTCCTACGTCCAAGAACTGGTACGCAACGAAAGAAGCGAAGGGCCACAACCCAAAACCTCACCTGCCTTCGCTGCAGAAGTCTTTCCTGCCAACGAAAGAAAACCTCCCATCCAAGCAGACCTTGGAGCTGCACTTGGGATGACCGTCAAGGACCTTGACAAGCTGTCTAAAAACATCAGCAAGTTCAACCCGAACTCCACAGAGGGCCACACCATCGAGGCTCATCTGCAAGATATCGACTTCTATCTAGAAATGAGACCTCATGTGACTGACAGAGACAGGTTATACCTCCTTAGAGCAACATCCAGTCCCGAGGTACGAAACTTCCTAGATCGGCAGCCCAGTCGAACGAAGTCAGACTACCAGCTACTTTGTGAGGTCCTGATTAAAGAATTTACAGACCCAGAGTCCGAACATGGACTGTTAACTGCCTTGGAAAACAAACAAGGTCGACAAGAGACTCCACAAGCTTACTACAACCGACTCCGACAAGCTTACTTTGGTGCACACAACGAACCTGACCTTGAAGAGGATGTGAACTTCAAAAGCCTCTACCTAAAAAATCTGCACCCTGGAGTCAGTCACCATCTAGGCGTCATGGCCTGTCCACGCTCCATGACCATCCAACAGTTGCGTGACCTAACACAGAAGGCCTACAACAAGCAGAAGATGGCCTCAAAGAAAGGTAACAAAACCTCCACACTCTTGAACTCTGTCACTAAAGACTCTAACCTTGCACTGGACGACACCCAGTTGCATCACAACACCAGAGTTTTCCATCAAGAGCATGGAGAACGTGACCCCCATGTCCACGACAGCTATCAGCCCAACCGCTGGAAAAATCCATGGGACAAGCCACGCTTCTCAAGAAACCCAAAAGATCAGACATCCAAAGGTAATCGCCTGACTCATCCAAGAGCAACTCGTGTGGGTAAGCGACAACGAAACCCACCTCAGCACCACTCAGACATGCACGGTGCTGAGTATGCACAAGAACAAGACAGCTTACCATCAGAAGACATGGAACAAGTCATGAGACAACTGAAAGAGCTCCTTCAAGATAAGCTGAACACGGATGACTACAAAATTGAGTCATGCTCGCTGTGACCAGCGACAGAATGGAAGGCCGGTGATCACATGGTACACCACCATATCAGAGATGACAAGCACCTGTTCAACAACCACCCTGAACGAGCAAGTCTCTCACGGCCAACTATTGATGAAAACTGAGGTACCAGAGAACGTCACCTCAGTCACTCATCACTCACTAACAAACTGGTAAATGAACTCCAACTCCAAGAACCACATTCCTGTCTGTGCAACAGCAACCACCAAAGCACAGAAGGTCAGAAAGTCTGCCACATCCAGAAGGCAGCACAAGAGGAATGCAACATAGGAGACGAAGTGTGCATCCCAGCTTCGCACAGCCATGCCAAACTACCTCCGACTGTATGCAGAAGAACTTCCTGCCTTTCTGGAATGACCCCCATTAGATCATGGACACGCCCTCATCCAAGCCAAGGATGCAGAGAGCCCGTCTCCACTGACATACCCGAAAAGGGGGGAGACAACACAGACTGAAACAGATCTGACCACAACTACACTACACCAGTAACACACACAACATTACCTACATCCAGAGGTAACCACATCTACTGATAACACATTTAACAAACATATTCTTCCCACAAGTAGAATATCCAAATTGTAGCGTAACATAGTTACATACACCACCATGAAGAAACATGCAGCTATCCTCACCATAGTTAGAAAACCTGACACTAAGTTAAGGTACATGACTCCCTAGCTGCACGACATCCTAGCCCAACAGTAGTTGCAAAACATGCTAGGAAAACCCACAGTAGCTTTGTTTGTTTCGTTCTTCTTTTACCTATCCTTTCCTTCCCCTCTTTCTTTAGTAGGTGAAAAACCTAGACACCCTGCAAGGGTCAAAGGTCTGATATTAGGATTGACTCACCACACCTAATATCCGCAAACCACTCGAAACCGAATGGAAGCCAGAGAGCTCCACGCACGATAGGTCAATTCATTTTACCACAAATGATGTCACTAGAAACTAAAGGTGAACATTCTTAAGTTGAGACAACTTAGAAGAAACAAACAAATCTAATCACAAAATTTGATCGAAGAATCAACGTACTAAACTAAATTAGAACAACAATTTCCAAAATTGAACTAAAACTATTCAGTTTACCAAACTAGATTGACCAATTGAATATAGCCGCCTGTACCCGAATAACCTGATGCCCTGCACCAGTACAGTAACTGTCATGGAGATGTTGTCTTGTTGTTTGCTGTTTTTGTGTCTGCTTCTTCTGCCTCTGTTTATCCAGTGCTTGCCGATGTCTCCAACTCGACACATCGCCAATCAAGGGGGGTATGTAGCGTCAGAACGAGTCAGACAAAACTAAGATTCGATCGGAGCATCGAAACATGAGGAGCTGAAATTCCAGGACAACATCGTAAAGATTCCTATCCCTGACTTCTGGAGCAAGCCTAACTAACAAGCCTCTTTCACAGAACAGCTCGCAACATTAAGACAAAAGAACACTTATTGACTGACGCAGGAAGGAGATCATCAAATTTGGGGTAAATAGTCAAGATTAATGGTCAAAGAGATGGCCATCACATGGCGTTCCACAAGAGAAATCACAAGCTTCTTCAGATTGACTTC
Source organism: Acrossocheilus fasciatus (assembly GCA_036784905.1). NCBI lineage: Eukaryota > Metazoa > Chordata > Actinopteri > Cypriniformes > Cyprinidae > Acrossocheilus > Acrossocheilus fasciatus. The sequence goes on from CM071938.1 coordinate 26,553,939, forward strand.
TCCCCCACACATACAAGACAAAGAACCAGACTGAAATTCCTCTGGCCAAAGAACACTTCTTTTTGGTACACAGAGACTTTATTTTTCATATGCACATAAAACCATCCTAAAAGGACAATGCTAGGCATAACACTATATTATGTATGTAATCACATATTAGACTATCATGTTTTAAGCACATATTATGTATGTCTTTCTAATAACTATTGAATGACTTTAAGGTTAGTCGTGTTTGGTATGTATGAGTTTGACATTTCTAGCTTGAAATGTTTCTTTCAATTAATTCTGTGTCAAATGTATCATATTCTGGTTATAGAAATCATATCCAAAAGTATACTTTGCAAGAGTGTGTAAAATTCAGACCATGTGACTGATAACAGGCTGATTTATGATGGAAGGAACAACCCTAGCTAAGACAATAGCCTATCTAATTGGTCAAAACACCAAATGGGATGTGTCCCAAAGCCGAGTTTAAGAACTCAGGACACCATCAAATCTTTCTCTTTTGTCTCTCTAAGCCCCCTCTTCTCTTCCCCTCTTCCCTTCTTCTTCTCGCCACAGCGTTTTGACGCTGTTTTAGCGCTCTTTGAGCGTGCTCTGGCCTACAGGCCAGTTGCTACTTAACACCACGATGAGAAGAAAAACCACCTAGTCTCATTACTCATTTTATTCTTTTACTTTAGTTTCTTTTCTTTCCGTTGAGTCTCGTGTTCAAAAGTTAAGTTTGCCGCAAAGTCCAGCGACTGCACCCGCTTCAAACTTCAACCAGAAACGGACTCCAAGACCATCCTCAGCCAACGGCCCAACCATTGGCTTCCCAAGACATCGCTTCAAAGACTACTGAACTTCCAGCCAATCACCAACTCGGGAAAACCCCTTTCCTGCAAGGACGACGAAGACAAAAGGGAATCCCTGTAACACAAAGGCAACGCAAGTACAAACTCCAGATTATAACTGAGCTGGTGTATTTAATATAAATTTTAGCCTCATTGAGAAACTCAACGCGAGGGTTAATTAAGTGATTGATGGTTGTTCAGGTCTATGCAATAGCACATATTGCTGTAAACTTGGGATTTCACATTCTCATTCTCTAAACTCATCCTTTCTCTTTTTCTGCAACGTGTGAATGTGTGAATGCGTGTGTTCATGTTAGGTTAGTTTATGTATTAGGTTTATATAAATAAAGTCTTTTTTATATTGAAAAGAGAAGTATCTTGTGTTTTGTGCTTACAAGTTAATGTCTTAATCTGCCGATCTTGTTACTGTGCTTATTAATAGTGTTTTCACTATATTTTGGATTTTAATATCCAGGGCAGAATTAATGTTATACGGCTCGTTCAGTGAATCGCTCAGTGATCAGCCACAAAACAGTGATTCTGTTCAAATTCCCTATAAAATCATTAATGATTCCCTTTGAGCTAAATTAAATTATATTTATGTATAAAACCCTTACACTTGCCCTGTCAAATTCCCAAGAGTAAAGAACATGACCTTCAAAGTAATGTTATTTTGCTTCTGTCCTATATATATGACTTTCAGCCATATGTCATCGACAGAATACTAAAGACGTGGGTAATATTCTGTAGGGTGATATAAATGGTTTAGGTTGGTGATGAATTATTATTTGTGCAATGAGAAATTTTCTTTAAATGTTTCTATTTTTTTTTTTTTTCTTTGAAAGACAACCTGCTGAAGTGACATTATCTCACTGACATTTACAGACATTTGTGCTACAATTTCAGGTGTCAAAAAAGCATGTGTAATTCAAAATTAGACGTCATTGTCTGCCCTCATGACTTCCCAGATGTTCATTTGGTGCCCTTGGTATTTCAGTTAAAACTTTCTCTGAATATTTTTAAACCTTCTTGTCAGGTTGCTCACCATTAGGCATTCAAGTTCATCCCAAGTATACTTGGGCAATACCCCTTTGTGCTTTTACACTGTGATAAATATACCCCCTTCACTTAAATGAATTGTTTTGCCTTTTCCCAAGCAATTCCAACTGAATTCGACATGTTTTAGTTCTGATGCCATCTGTTCCTTAAAGACCACAGAGATGTTACTTTTTTGTAGCTCCTTGTCTTTGTCTCAGGTGTGTGCTTTAAAGAGGAAAATTGTGTCCTTTCTACTCAAGTTTTGAGAAAAAGATGTTCCTACAGGATGTTCTTGATGGCATTTGTGCCCTGATCAAGGGCACTGAGGACACAGAAGTTAATGGCAAACTGCAATTATGCATCTTTTTTTGTGATAGTTTCCCAGGTGATTGTCCTTTTGAATAAATGTGCATCTTCGTACATACTTAATCATATTTAGGGACAGATATGTACCCAAAAGTGAGGTAAAACTGACAAAATCACCTTTTGCAGACATTTGAAGTCACTTATTAAATGCTACTAGAAAGGAATTTAAAGTCTTTTTATATTCATCATTTTCCTCAGTTGTGTGAAATACAGTAAGAGCAGCACTGAAGAGAAAATAACAATTTTACAGTTAACACGGGTAATAAATACATACAGATAAAGAAATGTTACATGTATTTTAAAATTAGTTGATGTTTTACTTTAAACAAAAGATCCTGTTGTTGTCATCATTTCATTCCATTTCATCTTGTAGCGTGTATATTTTAATATAAGCGATCGATAAAATAGATTAATTTCTGTACCTTTGTTGTCAGCAATATAGAAATGACAGACATTCTCATTTAAGGATGTTTTCATTCTTGAAGCTGCAAGAATGCTTGTTTTTTCAGAATAAGTGCTCAGTGTGCTGTGCATGGATCTACTTGATTCTGTTTATATATATATATATATATATATATATATATATATATATATATATATATATATATATATATATATATATATATATACCGTGTATATATATATCCTTTTAAAATCATAATTTTATTGTCAATGTGCAACGACACATTAATTTTGAACTCCTTTTTTACTCTGTCTGGCATTGCAAATGTTTCTGGCATTGCAGCTTTCATTCTTTTGAGAAGACTTTCTTCTAGAAGTTGGAACATGACTGTGGAGAATTGCTCCCATTCAGTAACAGAAATCAGTGAGGCCAGGCACTGATATTGGCCGATGGGCTCTGGCTTGCAGTCAGCATTCCTGTTCATCCCAAAGGTGTTCAGAGGTGATCAGGTTTGGTGCAGGCCAGTCTAATTCTTCTAAACAAACTCACTAATCGTTTCATTTAGGACTTGCTTTGTGCATGGGAGCAAATATATTCTGGGACAGAAAAGGTCCCTTGCCAAATTCCTGCCTGCAAACAATAGTACCAGTAGAGTTTTAGGCACTTAAGGAAAAAATGCAGTAAACCAAGGATGTTTGCAAAAATATTGACCGTTAACTTTTAAATATTACACACATTATCCTTTTGATTGAATTAATAATTCACTTGCTCACAGGTAGATGTTCCAAGCATTTTGGGGAAAGTTCCAACAGTTCTCAATTGCTTTTGCCTTTTCATGAAATCCCAGATTGGGTCAATGATGCTGTGAATACTATTAGTAATGTTTTTTTCTCTAATTCTTTAAGATACATATAAGATATATATATATATTTATTTTAAGATTTCCAAAATGGTTTTTGCAAGCATTATAATAATGAGGTTTTCTCATGTAGTATATATGCATGTTACTGGCAAAATTTTATGTATTATAAATTGTTATTAAAATAATTGATTAATTAGTGTAGTCATGGCATTTGCATCAACTGAATCTTACAGTGCCATAGGTAACTGAAAACTTTGCGTCATGCTGCCTCCACTCTGCTATTTCATACACAGTAATGTTTTATTTCTTTAAGATAAGTCTGCACTGAAATTAAGGTGCTTAGAAATGACAAGCTAATTGATCTGCCTGTATGGTGGCAAGGCTGTAGCAACTTTTTAGAAAATGAACTCTGCATAGTTTCAGAGTTGATCTTTCCACACTGATCCCCTCCACTCCCACCTCTGTTAAAGGTGCTGTGGGTGATTACAGCTCCTGGGGGTCTACTGCTGGATGGTTCCTCTGGGGACAGCTGTCCACATGGGAGCAGCCTCTCTAGAGAGCCCAAATTAGAGGGTGTGTGACAGGTGCGGTGAGGGGGGCATGACGGCCGCCAAATTCCTCTGTGCATTAGATGGATACAGAGAACGGGAGAGAGAGAGAGAAAGTCAGTGTGAGAGAGGGCTGAAATATTTATGATCAACGACTTCACAGGGCAGTGCAGGGCTTCAGCACTGTCCCCCTGGGGAGCAAGTGGACTCAGTCAGTGTGCCCGCCGGTCCAAGCTGACAGCCCCCCGATGGGTCATTAGTGAGCATTACCTGAATGTGCACACACACAGTTACACATTCTATATATATATATATATATGCTGTATATATCTTTTTCACCCTCTCTCTTCTACAGTATTGCCGTTTTGCCCTCCAGTTTGAGCGGCATGAGTTTTATAAATGGCGTTTGATTTTTATTGTATCTGTCACATGTTCACAATGCGATGATGACAAGTGCATGGTCCAGTGGCCTGAATGGCCAGAGGAAAAGGCGATGGCACCCTTATCTAATATGATTTAGCTGTACGTCGCAAGATGACTGGTGCCAGAGATGAAAGAATGGCCATGTTTATCCCATTAACCAGCTTGGATTTGTATTGAATAGACCTTTAATTCTTGTCCCCTCTCGCCACGCTTTGATCCAGGTATCTTTGTGCTGTGCCATTGTGACCACGTTCCAAGAAATCCATTTACTCTTTTAAAATCCACACTGAAAAGGCTTGTTCACGCTAAACAACACATTCTCTGGACCGCTCTAAAGATGAGGTGTGTGATCAGCCTTAAGAAAAACACACATGCCCGCACATTCAAGCACAGATTTTGTCCCGGCTGCCTGAGACTCCCTGCCAGCACTTGGCAGCATACTGCACCATGTCATTTCCATCCAAAAGCTCATTCTCTTGCTGTGCATCAAACAACTTGGTGTGCAATTACACACAATTAAGTTCAAGATGCACTTGAGGCCATTATGACGCCTAGCTGAACACATTTGAACCACCGGGTTGTGCCCACTACGCCCGTTCAGCTCTGGATCCAGTGAAATGTTTCATTTGCCTAAAAACAATGGAGCAGTGACCTTTGGGTTATGCAGTGAAGCAGTTGCCCATGGATGGTGTACCAGATATTGGGTGACCTTGAATTTTTCTATTGACCACTGAATGCCACCTGATTCACTGAAGGCCATTTCCTTCCTCTTTTAAGACTATTATCATGACTTTCTATTTTGACACAAACTTTTTTTGTGTTGTAGCGCCGGTTTCACACCGCAAGCGTGAGCTTCGCGGCAGCGTCACGTCAGCGTAACTACAGCGTCGCTGCAGACTCGCCAGAGTATTCACACTGGAACCATTTGTTCAGCATCACAGCAGTGGCTCCAAAGCGATATTTCTTTATAAAGACAACTATAAATTTGTTTTTAGAAGTTGGTCAGTTCTAAAGTCTTGGGGATTCGCGTGTAAATGGTCAACTACAAAAACAGCTCCTATCATGTTGTTTCAGTCATACTCAAATATAGAAAGTGCTGTTTATACTGTTTCTTTTTTATTTTATTTTTTTAAATAATATATACCTTTTACCCATAATCTCCATTTCTTATAGAAGCTGTCAATATGCTTTATGTAAATTACTCGTGATTAAGCTCCTAAGAATACTTACTTAGCCTAAGAATGTCAAAATGTTTAAGTTATTATTCAGAGCTGAATAAAAAAAGTAGACTATGTGTTTCTAACCAAGGTGAACATGCTGAGTGTTCATATATATGTGTATTCATATATATAAGTGAACGCGTGTGCAATATTTACAGAATACAATATTTATAGAAGCTGTCAATAATGAATGAATAACGAATTTCTTATGTAGGCCTACTGTATATACTCCATTGTAACTTAAGATCCTGAGCAAGATGAATTGTTCGTTGTGAGTTTGATAAAATGCTTTAAGTTATAATTTGCTTATGGCAATTAAAAATGAAAAACAAGTTAAAATGGGTAAATCTTCTATACATATTTTTGATTGGTCAATTTCTTTCCTGACATACACCAATTCGTCTTAAAACACACTAGACCTGCTTATTCTGTTCATTTTTAGCATGTTTTGTTTGAAATCATATTTATTTTGTCCATCAAAAGTGTGCTGTCACTTTAATTGAGCGTGAGCGGCGCAGCAAAAATAGACTCGGCACCGAAACTATCGCTGCAGCACTGCTCACGTGACGCTCCTGCTTGACGCTCACGCGCTGCTCTTGCTGCCGGTGTGAATGCACTCATTTGTTAACATGCACGCCGAAAAAAAAAAAAACGCTCTGCTCACACGCCGCTCACGCTTGCTGTGTGTGAGCAGCGTAAAGCTTAATTATTTAATTTTTTTTCTTTTTTTTTTTTTTTCTTTGGATAATAGTGATCTTATTTATTTTCCACTTCAAAATTAAGTTAGACTTAAGATACAGTGCCTCCCAGAATTGAGGCAGAATGGCATGTTGTTGTTGTTATTGGTTTAGTAATTATTATTATAAGTCATGGATTTATTATTAAATAAATTCATGAATTATATTTTAAACATTTTCATTATTCTTCATTAGTTCATTTATGACTTAAAAAAAAGATACTGATTAAAAATCATGTCAGATGTATTTCTATTTATTCTGCAAAAATCAAATGATAAGCTTGTTCTTGCCCCACTTTGGCTGTCATCTTACCCCAATGATAGCCCCCAGTCATGATAATTAGTAAATTAGCAAATATTTCCATTTATTTACTATTACTTTAGCACGTATAGGATGATGATGCATCATAAGTAATCTTTAAGTATAGCTTAGAATTTAACAGTACACTCTCATCTTGCCCTACATACCCCGCTTGAAAATAAATCCGACATCCTTAATCTCGGTCTCAAACAGGTATTACTTGTTCACTGTGGTGCATGGGGATTTTTTATTTTTTTACTTTTTTGAATATGAGCTATCTCTGGGCTGTGAGGGCCACTGAATCCCTCTCCCTCTGGCCATGCCTGTGCGCCAGTTGCACTCTTTAGCAAGTGACCCATAAGTGTGCCAATCCCCATCAAATGCCCAGTCCCTCTCAGTGCTGCGCTGCCAGTTGGCACGCCTGGATGGAGGCAACATATTGCAGCACTGAATGTCCTCAAGTAGACTCGGTACATTGGACATTAATCAGACGGCTCTCTGCTTCCCTGTCCGTGTTTGGATGCCGAAGTGCCAAAAATCACAGCCAGTCAGTTTAAAGTGAGAAGAATTGCTCTTCGGGGAGCCAAGAGCAGGAAGCGTATTTTATCCTGGCGGGAACTTGGTCCTATTGTGTCTTGATTGAGTAGTCACTGTCCTCTCCCTAAATGTCCCTTAAGTAGGCAAAGGTTACAATAATGTCAGCTTGTACATTTGAATGATTGATTCTTCTGATTGATGTCTCAAATTTGATTTTCAGTTTCCGTGTGTTGGATTTTTTGAGAGCAAAACAATCAAGTTAAGCAGGATGAGAGGAAACATCCATATTAATATTTCAACTTAAAATGCTCGTAATGCGCTCTCCAAACACACCCCATTCAGTAATGTCAAATCGGAGGCGATCCCTAGCTCATTTCTTTGTTCCTTGTGGGAGGAGGGAGGAGCAACCGTTGTTTGTACACGGATAATATGATTGATTCGCATCGTCTACACCAATTTCCCCTTCAGTCCACAGCGCAATTCGTTCAGTGTGACCCCCCCCCCCCCCCCCCCCCCCTGCTGGCAAATGATAAGTGAAGCCATTAGAGTAAAGAAGGCAATCTGCGCACAGGGTTCGGTTAGCAGGGTCAAGTCATCTTCCGACTCATTCGTCAGATTTATGTTTATTTCTTAGTTAAAAATTTAAATAGTTTTCATTATCTATCTTTTCAACTATAATTGTTCTTTTGTAAATCTGTAGACTTTTTTGTGCACTAATTTCTTGCATGCAAGAATGCATTGCCACTGGATAGCCTATAGACATCTTAAAAATTTGATCTGAAAAACATATATTCTCTGCGGGCCCGTTTTTATTGAAACCCCACTGAAATTAATCAGAAGCCGAAGATGAAACTGCAGCTGTCTTTGTTTAATGTTTTTCGAAAACATTAATGTGTGTTGAACCCTTCAACTTTGGAAAGACACAGTCTGTACTATGCAAATCAAACAAAGACGCATGAAAACTGAGACAATAAACCCATCAAATTCCATCCAATGCCACATGGCTGTGTGTGTGTCCATGAAAGCACTTGGCTTATTCTTGTGCGGGTTTTGTGCCGGGCCTCTCTAATCTAAGATTTATTGACCATTAGTGAACTCAGAAAGTCATTACAGTTCATTCTGCTTGGGGCCTGACGTTTTATTAGGACAAATTTCCCCGCTGAGAACGCACACCAGCGCTGAACTGCTCACGCTTCCCACCGCGTGAGGTCACGTGACCCGCGGCTCTTCTTTCCTCTTCCCCCCCTCACACGCTAAAAGCACAGTGTTACTGAACACCAGTCCATTACCAGGGTGCGGGACCCGCCATCGAGAGGGATGGTGGGAAGAGATGCCATCTCACGCCCCATGACTAATTATGTGAAGATGCAAATCGTTTTGCCACGCTCCCTTTCTCCCCAATCATTATGTACGCCTTTGATTTGTGTTCTTCAACCAGAGAGGTGACACAAAAGTTGTGGAGTGTGCGAGACTGAAGTTCACTAAAAGAGTTGAATAAATGACTCTGTGAAGTGTTTTATCCTTTTTATAATACATCAGTGTGTAAATAAGATTACAGAAACACTTTGTGTTTTTGTTTTTACTTTGATTTTGCATGATTTAGTTTCTAGCAAACCTTGTTTTGTTTTAAAGCTGGGCTTAACGACAAAAGTGACATATGGGAGAGATTGATTACCGAGCTAACTCGCACAGTTTTTTTTGCTTTGTTCAAAAGTTTTTCAGTTTTTAGTTGCAGTGTCTCAAAACTAGGGATGCACAATATACAGTATCTGTAAAATATTGTTCCCAAATAGTCACACATATATCAATATCAGATGTATATACGATATAGAGAATTTAACTGTATCAACCAATTAGATATTTGATTTTGGATGATCATTTCTCTCTCTCTTACCTTTTTAATTACATTTGTTGACAGTTTATGCCTACTTAAAGGTAATCTTAAAAAAAAGTAGTAAAACACATTTATATATTTCCACAAAATACCATAGAATTTTAACATATTTTATTTGGTCATTATCCATAACATATAAAAATAATATTTGGCCTGCAACACTTTTTTTTTTCCCCACACTGTAAAAAATAAAAAGTTGATATGTTTAAGGCAACCATCATCAGCAGTTTTTTTTTTAGTTTTCTCAACTTGTTGTTGTAGATGTTTGAGTTTTCTCAACTTTTTGTTGGATAAACTGAAAACAAGTTGAGAAAACTCAAAAATCTGCTGAAAATTAAGTTTTCTCAAATTTATTATTATTATTATTATTATTATTTATTTTTTTTTTTTACAGTGCATCAACTTGTTTCAGCATTTTGAGCTTCTTATCTGCAAAAACAACCTTAATGCAGCGAGTTCATTTATACTTGGGCTCTTCGCTTCTCTTGGGTATCTCTTTTTATTTTTCTGGTTCCAAAGCTTTTTTTCATTGAAGACTGTTTGAAATATTATTAGATACTAGGTCAGTTTTTTATGTTGGACGTGTCTATATACTGTATGTACTAGGGCTGTCACGATATTAGATTTTTCATATCACGGTTATTGTGGCCATAAGAATCCATGATATCGATATATCGCGGTATCTATAGAAATCTTGTGGGGTGGGGGGAAATATCAGTCAAATGATTTTTTACTTTATTGAGTTTTTCTTTTTCACCCAACGAACATAAAGATACTGATAAACACAGGGTACAAAACTCTGGCTTTCTCTGTCTTTGGAGAGAAAATACTGTCAAGTTCAACAGTATGATGAATAAATATTAATGGTAACACTTTACAATAAGATGTCATTTGTTAACATTACTTAATGTATTAACTAACATAAATGAACAACACATTACACAATTTATTAATCTTTGTTAATAAAAATACAGTTGTTCATTGTTCATGTTAGTTCACAGTGCATTAATGTTTACAAACACAGCTTGTGATTTTAATAATGCATTAATAAATTCTGAAATTAACATGAACTAAGATTAATAAAAGTATTGTTCATTCTTATTTCATGTTAACTAATGTAATTAACTAGTGAACCTAATTGTAAAGTGTTGCCATATTAACATCTAAACTGATACTTTAACCTGTTACTTGTAAACCCGTATTTTAAGCTCTTTAACCTATAGTTGCGCCACCGCCACTGAAGTCATGCAGTAGGAGCGCTGCTAATTCAGTTTTATTGTGCATCTAGAACGGCTGCAGATGATGCATTAAGTGCACGGCACTGCGGGCAACTTACCATTTTACAGAGTTTAATATAGCAATGTGGTCGCTCAGTTTTTCAAGATCAGTTTGAATCGTGTACCTGTCAATAATAGATTTGAACAAAAAAATGAAGTGTTACTACGCACAGGCCGTATTGATTGCAAATGCAAAAATAAGACGAGTAAAGAAAACACAGTACTTATTAAAATAATCACCCTTTACTTAAATATATGAACACCGAAAACCTCTGTTAACAGGTTAATGTAACTTTTCCCATTCTATGACTTTATAAAATAATTGCAACTTACTCTGTATAACTGAGCATGGCTTTTCTCGGAGTAGCTGCGTACGCTGCGTTGTCGTCTTGTTTGACAGGTGTCAGGGTTAAGACACAATACTGCCACCTGGAGGTCAACCAGGTACTGATGCTGGAGTATTTACATGTGTTATCATAGGAGTCCTGTTCATTTTAAATATTGCTGTTATTGTCAATACCGGTATATCGTCACACACTAAATTAACACAATATCGATAATTGTTGCTTTGAATATCACAGTTATCGTCAATACCAGTATATCGCGACACCCCTAGTATGTACAGTAAGAGGGAAGCTTCGGTTTAAACCAGGATCTGTAAATTCACAGTGTAAGCAATGCTGAGTCTCGCTGGTCTGTTATCGGCATCGATCGGACGACATGGCTAAATCACACTGCACTTTCATGTACAGAGAACAGACGTGAAAGAGGCAGGCAGGGTAACTGTTAAGAGTGTTCCGTTCAGCGATCGCAAACGAGGGCCTGCACCGTTAATGAAAATAGATGCCGAGGGGATTGGGCCCAATAGGGCTAAATGAGCAGCAGCGCAGACTTTTTCCCCCCTTTTCTTTTTGCGTGTGTGTGTGAGGGGTGGATTGAGTTACTGTCAGTGTCAGCTTGACTTTATGCCATCCTTCCTCTCCATTTGGGCAGACAGTTCACTTTATGAAACCATCATTCTGCCTCCTACCCTCTGTGTCTTTAGTGCCATAGGGGGGAAAGGGAGAATTCCATTTTACTCATGTCACCCATTCCTCTTAGTGAAAGTGAGAGAGCGCAAGAGAGGATACGGAAGCACCAAATGGGACTCTTATTCATTTGGAGTGATGCAGGGATGTTCTGGAAATATTACATGTGCATTTGCACTTGTATTTAGATGTTTACATGCACAGCACACAGCCTCCCATTGACCCTTTGCATGCGGTCGTGCACGTCTGTGCCTTTGACGGCCCCTTGCTTGTTTTTTTGTTTTTACGCACAGTTTCCAGTGGCATCTTTGGGCCAATAAATTGGAATTTCCCTCCAATTAAAGGCCATCTGCCTGTGTGCCTCTGTAGAGGCATGGTGTGCCGTATCCTTCCACCCAGGGGCTAGTGTATCTGTCTTTTTTCCTTCTCACACCCTGTCACCGTCAGTCTGCTGTTTGCTCCTCTTAGGCAGCGTTATACCAACATTTTGCCAGCATCCCCCTGATGTCTCCCGCTCTCTTGCTTCCTGTTCACCACGCTTGGTTACTCTGGCCGTGGCCTCTGTTTGAAGTCTGACCTTGCTAATTGCTCTGGACCCTAGTGTGTGTGTGCATGCGTGTGGCCACTGTGAGAGCCATGACTAATAAGAGAGAGCAGATCGGAGCTGGGGAGATGGGCCAGCAGCATGGTGTCTGCCTGTTATGGGGGTAGAGAAGAACATGGAACGGAGGCAGAACTTGAAAGGCCACCAACTGCTCTTTTAGCCACATGTAAACTTGCAAAAAAGGGCTTTGTTCAGTTACATGGTCTTGCAAATTCTGTCATCATTTACACTCCTTGTTGTTTCGAATCTGTATGCTTTTATTTATTTATTTATTTCATATGAAATGCAACAGGAGAAAATGTGGTTTCTGTGCTCGTTTGCATTAATTTCCAAAGGATCGGGAACTTTAAAAAGGAAGTAAAGGCACCATAAAACTTTAGTCCATATACCACTGTGTTTTTGACTGATCTTTTCATTGATCCAATTTATCCAATTTATGAAACCATAATAATTCATTCACAAATCAGACTGATCGGTTTCTCTGTTCAGCTCACTGACTATTAAATGATCTGGCCACACTGGAGAGGAAGTATGTTATTAGTGAATATCCAAAAGTTTACTCTATTCCTGACACAAAGCTATTGTCTTAATTTGGGCCAGTTTTATGATATGGTTATGTTGCTTTTGAGTCTCTTTAATGAATCTTAAAACATTCAGTATGCATTCATTGAAGGGTTATTATAGTTAATAAAACTAAAACCTTAAAAAATAATTTTTGATACTTGTAATAAATGTTAACTGAAATAAAATATATAAAATGTGAAACTTTATTTCAGCTAGTTGCCAAAGCAATATTTCTCATTTTCATTTAGCCTAACTTGATCTACCAAAATAACTAAAACTATTAAAAAATAAATAAATACAAGTGAATAAAAAAGAAATTAAAAAACAAAAATTCACAACAGAATTACTAAAATTAAATAAAGAAAAATATAAAAATAAAACCTAACTCAAAATATTAATAAAAACTATAATAGTATCCCAATGATACTAAAATAACAGATTCATTGTTATTGCATGGAAAAAGTGTATTCAGAATGTCATCTTTCAACATGGGGGCGTGTAAATCACAAATAATTTTTGGGTGAGAATCTGTTGACAGGTGTTGTGGTCATTTAAAATGTCAGACTAAGTTTCTTTAGGGATCTTCATACATTTTGCCTCTTTACGCTCCTATCTACTCCAGCATCCCATAGTGCACTTGCACAGGTTTAATGATTACACAGATGGACTGGGATTGACAAATCTTAATGTGTTTTGTGGTTGGCACCCCACACAATTAGAGCGGGAAGCGCTGCTCTGGTTTTTATCATCATACGTTATGCTCAGCTTCTCTTCTGATGCTTAGTAATAGAGCATAAATCAGACTCGTAGCAGTTTGAACTCAAACTGTGCACTGTAAACAACTCTACCTCAGCTCATTTTCCTTCTCTCCCGGCCCCCACCATTCAGAAAAAGAGTTTAAAAACCTCAGAAATGCACCACTTTAGATAACTCGCCACTCTAGGTGGCCTTGCTCTCATTAACACCGATATACAGAATGTGCAGATGTAAAAGAGAGACATGGTGAGAAAAAACCAAGCCAGACATGGAAGGATAACTTGTTTTGCTTTGGTTTTCAATTTTCTCATTATATGCAAGATAAATCAATGGCAACTTTGCGAGTTTGGAGACCGTAACGAGGAGGAGACGCTACCATCTGCGTTTCATCTCCGACGGCCACTTTTTCGATAATGAGCCACCCAGTATGTGTACCTCTGCTGCCAAGTGACGATATGTGGACGTCTTTTAGTAAGGCTACTGCTTTCTGGGTGGGCGAAACCATACCCGAGTTTCTCCAATTACTGAGACCCTCCAGCACCAGTGGCTTCACTGCCATACTGGAGCAGCTCTTATGACAGCACGTCAGTTATAATGCCACCCCATGTCACTGTCATTCCCATAACTAGGCCTGACACGTTCGCCTCGCCAAAACGGTTCTCCAATGTTCTCATCATCTAACATTCACCACAGCGGAAGCCTCAAATTGAACAGGTATATTCCATGCCTTTATGGAGCATGCCTACCTGATTGGAGCATGGCAGCATGCAGTGACATAGGTATAATTGGCCGCATCTGTTCAGATAATGTTTTTACCCTCGGGCAGCATTCATATCGATTTAGATTGATTGAGCCATAGATTAACTTGTTATGACTCTTTGCCTATTACTACGAATTGATTGCCAACCGAGGCTGTAACCGGTCAGAAAAGTGTAATTGCGGAAGATGTGCATTGAGTAATTGTCCCGAATCCCTCAAATGCGTTTTGCAGTGTGTTGTTTTGTTGTGGCTCTGTCTCGCCGGCTTCGAAGGGGCACATTCTGGTCCGTTAGCATGTATATGTGTCAGAAGTTCTGACTGTCAGAGATTAGTGCCCAACAACATTGAATATGGAATAAGCTCATAAGCTGATGGGCGGACATACTCGCCGGTGTTGACTTGTGCATTGTCCGTTTCGAAAGCCATGCTATTATGTGTAATCCCCCTCGCTCCGCCGTCATTGATCTAACCCACCCACTCGCACAGTGGGCATGACGATGTGACGAGAAGGTTCGCGCTCTCAGACGGTGTGGCTCTGATCCTGAGGAAACAATTCCATCTATCTTCAGTAAAACACAAATCCCCCATCACACACCAGTCAAATTATCATCCATATCAAGAGGCTTTCTGTCAGATAATGTCATTTTGTGAGGCCAGATGCCAGTGAGTGAAAAGACATGAAAGGCTTCTGGTCCCTGCAGACAAGGGCAGCAAAGGATGACTCTTTCTGATATCTTTAGATCTTTTCTTTCCCGCTCTCTTTCTTTCTTTCTTTCTTTCCATTCTTAAGGCGTTCAAGAGGATCATGCAAATGTATCATTCTGTCCTCATTAAGGGTGAGAATCCTGGCACTGTATCCATCTTTTTGAATAATGTTGATATAACTGTGCTGTTGGCGGATCCTTCGATTCTTCATATTGAGCTTGATAAAGGACTCTGGAATAGAGCTTAACAATATTTTGGAAAAAAAAAAAAATCTACTTTTTATTTTCACTTTGATGATGCCAAAACCAAAACAGTCTGTTTGCTATGAAATAATCTTTGCTTGTGCACACCGAAATATTAACACAATTAACTTTTCGCAGATAAATACATTTAAAATGTACAGTCTTTAGTTCTATTTAGACAGAATAACTTTTTTTTTTTAGAAGGTCAGGTACAGTAAGATACATGTTATACAGATTTGATTTTAAGCTGTCTGAATCAAACATGCACAATGTTAACAATAGTTTTATCACAACGTTTCTTATTTATTTGGAGCTTTGTTGAATGCCATGAATATGAAAATTTCTTGCTGCATGTTGCACCATCATTTTTTTAGAGGATTTAGATTTAGAATTTAGAGCTTTTTTGCTAACTTTCTAGATAAAACCACAGTAATACAAAATGTCACTGTACAGATTTAGTGATTATTATTATTATTATTATTATTTTCTCAAAATGTCATGACAGAGATAATGATTTACTGTATATGAAGTTATGTTGGTGTAGGCTACGTTTTGCACCAATTTTGCATTTACTGTAAGGAAACTGTGTATGCATTTGTTTATTTATTTTTACAGTGAAATAGGCCATTTTTCTTGCTCAGGAAAGTCTATTGGTTAAGGTCTCAATGTGGTTGCCTGCAAATGTGCAGACATCTGCTTTTCAGTGCCAGTTGCACAGTAGCACATTTGGAGACAGGAGAGATAGTTTTGTTAGTTTTCGAGTTCAGATATGTTCACTGCTAAACCTTATTCCCCAGCCATAAACTGTCACAAGAGTAAGGTTTTTGTTTAAACTGACCCAGTATTTTTATGCCCTGTCTCTTTTTCTCATGTCCTGTTTCTTTTTCACTGTATAAGAGGACACGATTCAATTTGTGTGCGTGTTTTGCTTTTCATATGTTGTACCATTTTAGAATCTTAAAATAGGAAAGACACTCTTTATGTAATGACTGATGCTACTGTCAAACCATTTTCTATTGTATGCTACAAAAAAAGAGGAAGAAAGCGAACAAAGCACTTTCTTTTTGAGTTTAGAAACATTCAGAGTCTGAGGCTGTGAGGCATTAGAACTGTGAATTAGTACACACTCCTGTTGCTTTGTCCTTACAGAAATTATCCTCTAATTAGTTCTATTATTCTGTAATTGTCGCCTTAGTGCTGGTCAGCTAAGCTCAGACAGTATGAGAGCAAAAGCCAAAGTAAAAAGATTTTATCTCAACCATTACTTGCACGGCTAATCTGCTTTTTTCTTTCCTCCCAAGGGTTCTTTTTGTATTCATGAAAGCAATTTTTCACCAAATCCCTTGTATTTTCAAATATTTCTCTTCCTCTGTTGCCAGTTGATTTAAATATGCGAAATCTATTTGCTGACAGAGAGCTGCTGCAAAGCTTTGAGTAACTTAAATATTCTGAATGCCTTTTGGAAGGCCCATATTTTGGTAGAAAATGGCAGTCTGCAAGAAAAAAAGGTTTCAGTCAAGACCTTACTGCCAGATCAAAATAGTTATATAAACTGTTTAAATGCCTGTAAATCAGTGTATATCTGTTAGGAGTAAAATCATTAAAAAAAATCCATTTAATTGTCAATTGTACCTTGAGTGAACTTATAGGGCCTCTTGAGAAAATATATCAACCTCTCAGCGTCTGCTCAGTCTGAATTCAGTTCAAATACATTTGAAAATTATGAATCTTCAGTTATTATAGTTATTTAAATATATGTTTCAAGATGTATGTTGCAAGAATGTGAGTTGGCTTTCTTGTCTTATTATACATAAATGTGTCATTTATGTTGATTTATTTATTATTATTATTTAAGTTTGAGGAGTCTCTAAGAAAAACATTGAGGCAAATTTTATACCTAAATGTAGCATAACTGAAACTTCAATTACATCTCTTAAGTAATAATGTAGAAGCCTCTCAGCAAAATTATTTCTGTGGGTATACATAGATGAGCAGCTTTTACAAAAGGTCTCAACAGTGGATCGCAATGTACTTAGATTTACCAAGATACCAAAGTCTGCAATCAAATCAGTGATTTCCGTTCAAATCTTCTGAGCTCTAAGTACTTCAGCAGTGACGTACATCAATGATTCTCGTATTTTTCTTCATCCTAAGGGCTTTTAAGACTTTAGTTGGTAATTAAATGAAGTACAACTGAGATCTTCGTTAAGTCGACAGAGCAGGGAAAAGTAACCTTTTTTTCTCGGTATGCGTGGATGAGCGGGTTGGTTTCAGAGTGAGAGACAGAAACATCAAGTTCAGGCTCCACACTTCTCACCTGCGTGCGTATGTGTGAAATATTTGTTTATGAATGCCTGTGTGTATTTTTGCATGCATGCAGAGCAATGCTGTGTCCATTCATGCTTGGATGACTTCCTCAGGTTCAGAGCAGCGGTCCATATTGGCAAGGGATTAATTGTTGTGTATTATGCAAAGGATGTGAATTCTTTTGTATGAAATGAAATATGCCTATTTCTCACTTTTTCCACTCTGTTTCACAATGTGCCGCACGCAAAATTATTTATACTTTACAAGCCGAGTGAACGGCATCTGCTTGAATGGTCCAAGCTTTATTTTGCTTTCTTTTTTTCTTTTTTTACTTCTTACCAAACTTGTAATTTTAAGCTTACTATAAAACTCTCTGCAGCACTTTACTTGAAATACGACGGCTTTTTGCAAGCACACACTTTTTCCTCCTCCAAAGTGCAGTGTTTGTGTGGTCCCTGAATTTCTGGTTTTATTTACTTTCCTTACTCGTCCCCCGGCCTCTTGCCTCCCCGTGTGCCATCAGCTCTGTATATGAGCCACCAGTTTTATCTGTCCATAATGACTCCTGCATCCAGCGTTTGTAGAGAGTTTCAAATGAACGCATCAGTGAGCCGGCGCGGGCCGCTGGCTGCGTACCATGCAAGGGACCAAATTAAAGCCCCTGCTCTCTGCGGGGCAAGTTTGTCACGTCAGCTGATTATAAAAATCTCACATCATACTCCTCACTTATTTCCTGGCCCTTAGGTCTCTGCCGCTCCAGGGGGGATGAAGGGAAACTGGGAGAGAGAGAGACTTAGTAAAATGGCAGCGTTCCAAAACCAGAACGTTTTTCCATAGGACCCAGGCTGGTTGGGAAAGGTCACCGGGACTGAGATGAAGCAGGCTGCGGAGAGTGGGGTTGCTGGGTAATTGGAGCTCTCGGCACACTGGCACTAACCCATGAAGTACTGTTGTCAGAGAGGTCTCACCAGCGCACACTCTGCAGAGTGGATTCGGGGGGGAACGTTTGTCAAAGTAAGAGCCCAGTGACCATGACTGCTGTTTTTTAAGCATACCATACATGACTCGAACTCACAGCTCTGCCCTTGGCAATGTGTGGACTCCAGGAGCGGGCCAGGACATTGATATGCACTATGATTTTCCTATAGAGGCTGGCAGGAAAAATGTCATAGCTCTAGTTTGGGCTACTGAACTAGATTCTCCCGTGTCTCGCAGTGGACGCCGGGGTGTTGTCAAATCAGACAGGCTTTTTTGCACAATAATATGAATTAGTTATAAGTGTGTGAAACTCTTAATTTAACAATGCAGTTGCAGAAGAAAGACTGTCGGCTTGTTATTCTGTGTATAACGGTGAAGGTAGAAGGCATCTGTTTAGACTGCATGTTAATTTCTGTCAGCCATGAATAATCCCTTCTGCCCACACAGCGGTCAAAATGGAAACAAGGCAAACTAAAAATTACCCACACCATTGTCTGTCTGTCTGTCTGTCTGTCTGTCTGTGTGTGTGTGTGTGTGTGTGTGTGTGTGTGTGTGTGTGTGCACACGCTCTGGTGCAGAAAATACAAGACAGTAGATGTACACTCATTAATATATATATATACAGCCTTTTCCAGTCCATCTCCGAGAGGACAAAAAAAGACATATGTTAGCCTGAATTTTATAGGGGTAGATTTGTGATTGCATTTCAGCAAAAATAAATATAATATCTACTCAAAAAAGGTCCGTCGGCAGAAGCCTATTAGTTGACATGATAAAGGTTAAAGAGTTCATTCACATAAAAATAAATGTGGTCATTATTTCCATGTATTAAAGTGCTGTCAACAGAAATGCAATGCTCAGATTCATGTTTTATTTAGAAAATGCCTCTAGGCTCATTAAGGACTTTAGATTTTTTTTCCCACTCTGTGCCCAAACTGTACATGTCAAGCAGTAATGTAATTGTATAATTAGATGCAATTTGGATTGAAATTCAAAGATGATACAATGAATGAGATCAATGAAGGTACCACAGGTATCCCAACGCTCTGATAAGCCCTTTACAGATGCAGAAAGCTATGCGGATGTCAATGAATTTTAAAACTGGAAATGAGCTAGATGATGTTTAATGTGTGCCAGAGAGATTTGTCTCTCTAATCTGTATATTTCAACATCCTCATTCATATTAAAAGATGCCTTAGGGATCCACACTGAGATTTGAATTCATAAAGAAAGTGCCACCGGGCCAGTGTTGGTCAGACGTGTTTAAATCCTACTCTTCATCCAGATGTGAAATTATTAATTGCAGCTATTAGTCTCTTCTCCTGTTATTTTGGTACACACCAGAGGCTTGTGTTCTTTTCTAAATATTGAGTGCATTTGGGGGTGAAGTTTAAAAGAGGATGTATTTAACAAACTGACTGAGGAAAAGTTAGTAAACACTGAAGAAACCGAAGTCTCCTGTGGGAAAATAGTTTTTTTTTTCTTTGCTATTTGTTATGTGATTTAAAAAAAAAGAAATAATAAAAAAAAGCCTGATACCACAGTTTCATTAAGACCCTTGCACCTCGTTTTTTTTTTCATGTTTCGGTGCAATTATATCTGAGTTCAAAGCCTAATTATTCATACTTTTTTTTTTTCTTTTTTTTTTGAGTAACATTTTCACAGAGAACGTGACGAGTTCCCTCGGAGAAAACTGAACTTTAGTTTGAATGACAGCAAGTCTCGTGGGAACTGTTTCTTTTCTGCTTATAGATATCCTCAAATCCTCATTCAAATTAAAGTTGTATGTAGCTCATTCACACACGATTTTTAGTGTTATTTCTTGATGTCCTACTTAGAGACCCAAGGATGAAGCATTTAAACAAGACCTGACAAAATACATCAGGGCTTTTGTGGTAATATAACGGAAGCGGGTAAAACTTCACTAGAGGGAGCTCTAAACAGTACCTGGTGATTAAAGGGTACAGACAAAACCTTTATTAAAAATAATAGATAATTATGCTGCATAATTCTGGCTCTAGTTTGAAGCTCCATGAAAATGCAATTATCAGTATATTATTCATGAATACATATTTTTCTCTGAAATGACACACTAACCCAAAATATGTCAATATAAACACACTCACACACCTACACACAGACAAAAGAGACAGGATTAAGGAATGAATGGTGTTCTGCAAATCTTGTGTTGTGTGGTAAATTATTCCATTTTCTGGCAAGGCTAATATCTGCTCATTTGCAATAACTGAGAAAGGATGAATCGGTCATTCATTCATTTATAACAATTATCATTGTTTTGTTTTGCTTAGTTTTGGGTTTTTTTCCCACTCCAAATTTCATTGAGGCAATAATCAAAATGTTAAATTCAATCGCAGGGATAGTCATTTGTCTCTGGAATCATTACATCTGCTGAAAGTCTTTCAAATTTTTCATTTTAGGAGTGTGATCATTATCCATTATAAATTAAACTTTAAATTTCCACAGCATTCCCAGAATGCCTGAGGCAGCCATTATTGTAAAATGTTTTTTTTTTTTTTTTTTTTTTTACCCTCCCTGAAACCTTCTGTCAGCAGTGCAAAGCAATAAAACAGATTATGTTTGTATTCTATTTTATGTGTATTTGCTCCCCTAGCTGTAATGAACTGTTATGCAGTACCAATGTGTTGCATTATGATGGGATACCCAGATTCACTTTAAAGAATTCAAAGTTTAGATTATTTATTTAATGCCATTGTGTGGCACATCATTCTAATTGCATGTGACCCTGACATACATGACAGCTAAAATCTGCATGCTTTTTGGGAGAAAGAATGGAGTATATTTATTAGCAGAATATAGTATAAGATAGAGCGGGCATTCGGATGAGTCTCCAGAATACCGACATGGCTGTGCTTACTCTACAAGTCAATAACGGGGAAAAAATGAGTTTGACAGTTCAAAGAAAGCACCTGCATAAAGCAATGCAAATATTGTTCCAGCTTCTCAGTGAACCCTAAAATGTATTCAGTGCGATTTCATATTCAGGTGTGGAGAGTTATAATTAGCCATAGAGGAAGGCTTTCGGTGCTTTCTCGATATCGATGTAGTTCCTCATTGGAAAACACCTTTTTCCCTCCTCCGTTGTGGCGAGATGACACTTCAGTGTCAGTTTATTTACCTCATCTGCAACATGATGACAGCACAGTTAAACAAAGATGGCATATACACACGATTGGGAGAGAGTGATTAATAATGAATACAGAGATGATGGACGGAATGGGGTTTTCCGACCATCGCCTGGCCATCAGGTTAGGATAACTTCGGATCTCATAAATATTTATTGCACTTTATAAGTTAAGTGTTGTTTTCTCCACAAATCAATTCGATTCGGTGGCGGTCCGTTCAAGTCCATCACTGTCTTTATTGGTAACAATTTTTAAATGTTTTACACCAGTTTCCAAACAAAAACACACTGTTTTATTTGTCCTGTTAGCATGGCTTAACAGGACGCCGTGCGGTTCGGGACTTGCTCCTTTAGCTTTCGTCCCTCCATCTGTGCTCTGTCTCGCCATTCTGAACACGATTGGATTAGCATATCTAACGCGCCATAAAGAAGACCTGCTCCGGCTGTGGAAACATTGATTTGATGTTGATTCACTGCTGACTGGCCTGCAGTTTTATGTCGACACCTTGTCCTCTATGGTCTGTTTTCTTATATAAACAACACAGGAATTCCCTCAAAATCTTTTTCCCCCCTATGTGTTTGTTTTCCTCTCTTTCTCCCTCCTGTTTTCTGTTTAAACTCCTGAGTTTGAATTGTTCTCCCCCATGTCCGAATCAAAACTGTTCTCACTTGCATGGATTAAGACTAGCCATGTGGGAAGGACAATCCAAAACTATTTATATTGATTAGACTGAGGTGCTGGGGTGCAAAATGTTTTGAATGCTTTGAATAATTCAGGACCGCTATGCTGTAAATTTTAAACCGGTTGAGTTGGAGACGGGCAGCAATCGATAGAAAGACATAAGATGATAAAGCAATGCAATGAAGAATATTGGAGTGTGAAGACTCCGAACGGGCCATAAAACAATATTACAACTTCCAAATGTCTTCAGCTGTGCTATATGCAGGACAAGTGAGAGATATTGATTTGCAATCACTCTCCGTTACTGAATGCTTTGCCTTCGGCATGGTCTGCGGGAGATACCTCCCCATTATTATGTTTTCCCTATTTATTTGATTTTTTTTTAAAAATCTTTTACTCATGAAGCATCGATCATTGCTGCTTTCATCATTTCTTTTTATTCGTTTTCTGGTGATTCCATGAATTATATTTGTTTAGATCATTGGTTTTTAACTGGTGTACATAATAAAAAGCAATTAACTATATAATTGCACATAGTTAGGATATAAACATCAATAGGCTTATGAATCTTTATTTATTATTATATTTTAATTGACTAAAAAAAAAATGCTTCAAATGTGTCCTATCAAACGCAAACGCTTTGATATTTTGGCACAATTTCATCTGTCACATAGTGAGGGCTAGCCAAAATCGGCAGATGCCAACAGGGACAGGTTGTGTGATTTGCTCTTGTCATCATAAACCTTGAATGAAACTACATAAGGTAAAAGAAAATGCGACCCAGACTAGATTAAATGCAGGTTCCCTTGCAGCGAGGAGAAACATGATTTGTGCTAAACTCAATTTGTTTTGTGTGGTGAATTATTGGCTGCAGAGAGCATGAAACCATCAAAATTCAACAGACACTTGAAACTAAATTTTCCTATTCAGTTGATGTCATGTTAATGTTTTTTTGAAGGGAATGTAGTGTTTATAGTGATACTCATGAATTACGTTTTTTTATTTTTTATTTTGAAGGACATTTTTATTTAATTTTGCCTGAAAAGCCAGTTGACGCAAAATTGGCCCTGATGCACAGTTTTACAGTAGATGTTTGTCACAAAATGAGCTTATTATGTTTTATGATAATTAGTAGATCCAGCATTGAATAAACAGAAATTAAGTTTTCTTGTGTGTTCTTTTCCCTCTGATTTTGCATGCGTGTTGGTAACAGAGAAGCCGAACTCTCAGTGAGTGGTCAATCTGGGACAGACAGGCTGTTAGTAGAGAGAGGCTTGTCCTGATTAGGACCCCTGCAGCGGGAGAGAAAGGGCAAAGAAAAGAGCAACAGACTCGAGAGAACAGAGAAAAAGAGTGCCACAAATCAAAATCTGTTTTTCTTCCTCCTGTCACAGTGCTCACTATAGCCTACCCTATCTGTCATATTCCACATTTTCAGAGAAAGTAAAGTAGTATAATTCAATTTATACAAGAATAGTTATTTTCGGAGTATTTCCTTTTTCACATTATACAGTTTATTCATATATTTAAATGAGAGACTGTTTCTTTCTTCATCTAAATTGAATTCATCTAACATTATTGTATTTCAAGCACCAAATTATGCAAAAAAAAAAAAAAAAAAAACATTGAAAGATGATTGCATTAATGTGGAAATTAGCAAACACTTAAGCTTCATATTGTATAAAATAATAGAAACAACAATATAAAAATGCAAATTGCTGAAACGGACTTTCTGAAATTAACTAAAATATTTTTTTTTTTTCATAATTCAGTCCATAATTACGCTATTTGAATAAAACGCTCATTTTAGTTCTGTGACAGACACTTCACTCCAGAGGGGAGTAAAGGTGCAGTGGCCCAGGGAAAGACTTTTAGCCGCAACCTCAAGGTTGATAGAACGAGAGCAGGAAAGAGGAGTAGCTGTCAGTGGGTGGCATCAGAGGCAAGGCTAATGATTTGGGGGCGAGAGTGACAGGCCCAGTTTTGGGGGAGAAAAGGGGAGAAGAGTGAAAGCAGCGGAAAGATGACACACCGCCCCAGTGGCGCGCACACACAGGACGGCTCTGACAGGCGCTGGAGGTCTTCCGACTTCTCCGGGCTGCACGGGCCTGACATCCACTGCTGAGAGGGACTTTGGAGTTCATAAAACCCCCCACGCACTTGCTCTCTCTCTCTTTCTCTCTCTCTCTCTATTTCTCTAGCCAGCAGTTCAGGTGCACATAGTATATGAGTGCATGGAAGACAGAGAAAGAGCATGTCTTGACAGCGCTTGACTGCTAAGAAGCAGGTAAGTGTGTGCAGATTGACGACTGGCATTTGGGTGAGTGCAGACAACTCTCGCACAGGTGTGACAGCCAGGAGGAGTGGAACTGGCAAGAGTGACATATCAGAGGCAGTTCAGAGCCATCGTGTCACTAATAGGAAATCAACAAAGGCCGTGGGAAAGTCTTCCCCCAACTGGCTCTAAGTGACCAGCATAATTCAGCACAGGGACATGTAATTTTAATCATTAATCCCTAGGCAAGAGCTGGAAATGTCCAGTCAAATAAGTCGTGATGGGTACTTGGACTTGTCAAGTAGGTTGTGGTATTTTTGGAGATTCTGCTATGTGTGTAATTGCACGGTAGTGTTTTTAAATGGGTAGACTTGTTTGGTGTATTAATGCAATGTAATTGATCATAATGTCAAGAATTATCAATAATAAATGTAGCATTATAATATTAAACATGATGACTTTAAACTGTAAATATAATATCACATTCATTTTATTTTTTAAATAAATCTTTTTTTTGATACTTTAATATGCATTATTTCAATTGTTGCATTACTATTGCATTTTATTTTTGATACTACTATATTAATTGAATTCTTGCAATAATATTACATTAAGTTTATTTTTAAAATTCTTTTTCATTTCATTTTTTAAACTATAATACTACATTAATCATATAGTGTTGCAGTAATATTAATTTTATTTTTTCAATTCATTATTTTATGTACTATAATGCTGCACTGATTGAACTGTTGCATTAGTAATATTAGACTCATTTGATCTATTATAGTATTAAAAATGCTGAATTAAAAAATAAAATTAATATTAATTCAACACTGTTTCATTTATGTAGTTTTATCATTTTTAGTTATAGCATAGTTTAGTATATTTATAGAAGTTATAAATTACAAATAAATTAATAATGCAAAAAATTCAAATAACTTAGTAGTATTAAAAATGTACAAAATAACAAAACATATAAAATCCAGCACCATAATTAAATTAAATTACTAAATAAAATCAATGTAATATAAAAGATTAGTATTTTATTGTAAAATATAAATATTAATAGTTAATTCAAATAATCCAAAAATACTTTGATCATTTGCATGAATTACATTAAATCTACACAATTTTCTAATGCTTTTGTACTGACAGTCAACAGTTGAAATGGATAATTTATTTTAGGGTTGGAACTTGACTTAAAACCACTTTCATTTTTATTTGTGTGTAAAACTGCAGTTATTAATTTAACAAAGATTTATATAATAGTGCTGAATGCGTTTAAAACTGTGAATTTCACCAGCTGATCTTACAAGAGCTTCAACATAATTTTTTTCCCCCCCTCACTTTATTTTATTGCCACAAGAATTGATCTGCGGAAGGAGCTGATATGCTGGTTGTAAATTATTCACATGGTGCATGACTTTCAGTGGAGAATGCACTACGGAAAACTCGGTCTTAGCCGGGCTCGGCTGAGCAGCACCAGCGAACGCCGTCAACCCTCCAGCCTCTACCCCCCACCTCTCTCCCTCTGACATCCACCCGGAGAGAGCAGCCATGATGTGGTCAAACAGCATAACATATGACCCTAAGGGAAGGCCAGAGGCAATGCTGCCTGCCTTCTCTATTTCGCCCTCTCTTTCCTACACCTAGTGTACACACGCACCAGTCAGGCAGACAAGACGAGCACCGTTAGATAAACACAGACACACACACACACGTTTGCCAGCCAGCCCACAAACTGTCATGCATATTCTTCGAGGCGACGTACAGACGGACGCGCTCAGAAACAGATACCGCCTACGGTGATATCGATAACAAGCCATTAATAAATCAAATTGCCAGAATCAAACAATTTCCTTGACATGCCTAAGAGCAAAGCAAAACTGTTGTTCTGCGAGGCTTATGAACTGCAAAAAAAAAACAAAAAAAACAATGTCAAGACAAGACACATTTTCCTATACAAACAGTGTAAATGTCTGCTTGTACAATCTCAGTTTACAAAACCCTGTATTATTGTGAGGTGTGTTGCTTGTCTTTTTTTATTTAGATTACATCAGACATCGCATCTCACTGGGTTTACTGCATCGGCTGTTTTAATTACAGTTGTTTTGAAGTGCTGGTCCAGGGTTAGCTGCCAATTCTATTTTGACTCAGTCAAGTCAAGGGACGATTAGCATTCAGGTGAAATGAAATCTGTGCAGGATTTTATAGACTCGTTTTGAGTCTGAATTATATTGAGAGTATTTTAGCAGGAGCTTCAATACAGTCTCTGAAAGTGCACATAATACAGACAGACCTGATATAGTTTTGTACCTTTATTACTTTTTTTTACAATTTTGTCTCCATGTAATTAGTAATTTCTAGGCAAGAACAGGAATATGAAAGTTATATAAATCCAATTAAACAATGTTTTTGTATGCACAGGAATGCCTGTATAATGTGTGTGTAGTTCTAATTTATATAGGTTGTGATATTTCTTGGAGTGTGTATATGTGTGTGTGTGTGTGTGTGTGTGTGTGTGTGTGTGTGTGTGTGTGTGTGTGTGTGTGTGTGTGTGTGTGTGTATATAAGTATAAAGTATTGCTTTGGATGGTTTTGCAACCCCATTGAGTAGGTCACTTGATGGGAAATATTCTTTGCTCATAATTAATCATGATTAATATGACACATTATACTCCCATGTACATGTATTTCTGTGCTGATGAAAATGAGGTCAAGCATTCACACAGTTTAAATTCCTGCTCAGTCTGTCTGGAGCAGGTGAGCAGCCCTGTATTAAGGATCTGCTGCATTTCTAAGCCCGGTTCCATTGTTAGTGCCGCAGGCAAGCTTATGTTTCACCTCAAGCCATATCCTAATGCTGATATATACCTTAATTTAAAGCCAACATTCAGCTTCCTCATCAGAGTTGGAGTACTGGAACCCCTCTAAAAACTCCAACAAACAGAGGGAATAGAGATACAGTACAAATAAACCACATAATGGCTCTTTTCTCTTCCAATTAGATTCTTAGAGTCTCTGGGCAATTAGTTCAGCTCTTGTGCTTTTTTTTTATTTAGAGTTTTTAACAATTAAATTCTCAAAATAAAAATATTAATGTTATTGATAAAGATTTAATATTTATTTTGTATGACAATTATTTAATATATTTATTATTTTATTAGCGATTTAATTATTTTTTAGATTTTAATGTAGATCATTATCTGAGTATACATATTTTTAGATATTTTTCTTGCATGTCGCAATCTGCATATACCTGCAACAAATTAGTGAGGAAAATTCCACTCTGATTCGGCTGGGACACAAATCTATTTGGGCAGAGAAAAGAGCTTACAAGTAAGATTTAACCACAGGGCTATATCGCCATCTTCACTCCCCAATCGATGAATACAAATACCTAAATTTACAAAAGCCAATATGTTCAACTCTGCACGGCTCCTTTTTTCCCTTTCAAAGTATCTCAGTCATTCTCTTTTTTTCTACTACTGTTTAATCATGTGGATTACTACTTCTCTCTGTCTACCTCCCTGACTTTTCGCGTGACATGTTGCAGTAATTGTCACCTTCTGAGCGTGTTCACAGGTGCAAGAAATTGTCTGTTTACTATCTATCATCTGTATAATCTAGCACCTTTGCCAATTTAGGTCTTTTGTTCAGCAGGGCTTTTCTCTCTTGAGACAGGGCTACAGCATGTTAGGTCATGAAAACAGTTCCCTGATGAGGACCAACGGTAGCCATACTTTGGGTTACAACAGAGCAAAGACCTAGTTAATACGCTAACTCATTTCCTTCTCGCATCTTGTTTGACCCAGCAACACATAATTATTCTTTATTGCAGTGACTTCTAATGAAAGTTACTGTTGCTGTTTTGTTAGTGCACAGTGTGTGTTATGTGCATTCTGTGTTATGCCTATGAAAATAGCGATATGCATGTTTGTTTGATTACTCCTTAGCAGGCTTTTAATCGGCACTCAGGTGAAAAATTAGTCTGGGGACAACGGACACATATGTCTTAGATGCTGACCTATGCATTTTTCCGAATGATGAAAAGGTGCATTTTTGTGAGCCAAGTTGCAAAGGAATTTTAAGCTGAAGGATTTGTAAAAAAATAATAATAAAAAAGGAAATAAATAACGGTTATGAATTAAGGAGCTTTAGGAAATGGAAATGTAACGTTTCAGCATTCTTTTTTTGGGGAGAGATGCTTTATGTTCAGTGACTAAGCAATCGTTTTAGTTTGAAAGCTTGTTTAAATGTCTTCCACTTGGAAGCTAATAAGTTTGAAACTCTATGGACCAGTTGTTTTCAACCAAATAGGATGAATTTTAAAAAGTTAAGTTGCACTAAAGCTGTTGTTTTAATTCTGAGCATCCTTTTGTTACAGATAAGATGCCAAATATATATTTACTTTTACTTTTTTTGCAACTTATTTTTGACCTTGTGGAATCTTGGACTTTTATCTAGGATCATAAAATTTAAAGACTCTCTTTTGATCTGCAGTAAGGTACTTTATGAATCTTGATTTGAATAATATAAGTAATTTGATGGAGGATGCAGCCTACATTTTAAGTGCCATCTGTGCGGTAATCCCTTTTTTATTAGAGTACAGTATATATGTAATATGTATAATTCAATTAAATACTTATAGTAGGTTTTTTTTTTTCACTTTCATTTTCCATTTACCGCCTAATCATGAAACACTTTTAGGTATATAATAGCATATTGGTTAATAATTATTGTACTGGATACTAATGCTTTGATTCATGCCACCATTTCAATGGACATCACCTTTTGGTATTTTTAATTGTTTTTGGTATTTTGTGTAAACGAGTATTAGTTTCAATTACAGGCTATATCTGATAAGTTATTAGATGTTTTGTTCACACAACCTTTTGCTTGTAAGAGCAACAGCAGCAACTTAAAGTTAAAGATTTACTTATTCTTATTCAGTTACTTATAGGGTTGGGTATCGTTTGGGTTTTTTTAACGATACTTAAAAATAATAATAAAAAAAAAAAAATTATCAATTAATAATTGGATTGGCCATTAGCACTAAACACATGATGTCTTTTTCATTCATACTGGATGCCAGAGGACGCCCTCGCACAAAAAATCCACATATCCAGTCACAGCAGAACTCCTGAAGCTCCAGGAAATCCCCAATATGGACAAATGCATTGCTATGGATGTAATGGAGTAAACAAGATATAAACGTTTTGAATGATAAAACAAATACAATAAACACTCGACTACGACAATGTATAGTTTATCTGTGTTATTCAAGCCATCTCTGGTATTTTCATAATAATTAAGTATATTTATATTCCATTGCCAATCGATGTATTAGTAGCCTATGGAACACATTTTCTGCCTCATTCTGTGACAAGAAGCTACATCAGTTCACAAAAGGAAGCATTTAACTGGTGTTGTGGACTAAAAAGGTTATAATGTTCTCTTTTGTTGGACAACAGGTTTAAAAACATGAATACAAGAGAATTTTAGCTTTAGGCGTTTAATTTAAGAATGTTTAGTTTAGCTAGTTAATGGAGGGCTACCTGCTGCCATCAAAGCAAGTGTAATTTCTGCATTCACGCGCTCCTTGGGTGCTCTCATTTCCTGAGCTGTGCTTTTAAGTCGGAATGTGAAAACATCACGCTGACGTTACTACAAAGATTTGTTGGACTTTCCGACTTGAGTTCACGTGCATTTTGTCAGTCTGCAAATTTTTTTAAAAATTTTTTGCTGGTGATGATGCTTCTTGCGTTCGTTTTGGAGAAACAAAGGACAAATATTTCAATTGATCGCTCAGGCATGGCACCAAAATGAGGCACTGAAATCTGCGTTCTGATTCGTTTCTAGTACATACCAGTTACATAAATACCGGTGCCATATTGGTACCGGGTTTCGGTACCCAACCCTAGTTACTAATGATAAAAAATCATTAGTTCATGAAAAACAGTTACATGGGCAATGATTTTGGATTCATATGATTTATTTACAGTAAAGTGTTTTTTTTTTTTTTTTTTTTTTTTTTTTTGTGATATAGCTTAGAACAAATCCCTATATTTAATTGTCTGGCACTTAGTCTATTATATAGTACATTATATTATATGTCATCATAAAGTATACTGTATTTTTATTATTTGTGTTTTTTAAAGGTGTTTGAAGATTTATATACATTTTTAATCAGTTTATTACATATTGACAGTGTTGTCAGTTGTAAAGTTCACTGTTGCTTTACCGTAGAAAACCTACTTATTAATTGGAGATTGACAGGAGCATATCTGAATTGTGCTCACCATAAAAGCCCCATTTTTACCTCACTTAATGATTATATTTAGAACCAGTTCTGGCAAATCCTTCTCACAGTCTTGTCATTCATTTTGAGTAAAAAATAATTAAATATTTTGAGATTAGCTTTTCATAACAATCAGAGTGCATTGTTTTTATGATTTGTCATTGTTGTAACAATGACGCACTGTAGACTTTGATGTTGCTGTGAAAGTCTGTCTGTTTGTCCGTCTATCTATCTATCTATCTATCTATCTATCTATCTATCTATCTATCTATCTATCTATCTATCTATCTATCTATCTATCTATCTATATCTATCTATCTATCTATCTATCTATCTATCTATCTATCTATCTATCTATCTATCTATCTATCTATCTATCTATCTATCTATCTATCTATCTATCTATCTATCTATCTATCTATCTATCTATCTATCTATCTATCTATCTATCTATCTATCCTCTGAAAGTGTGTGTGCTTCATCTTGGTGTAGCACAGTCTCTTCTAGTGTCCTTATAAAAGGATGTTGGTTGCTTAGAGAGACCTTTTTGTCTTTTGACTTAGCTTTTGTGTACAAGTGCAGAGTTGTTAGATGGTGTGCGTGAGTAGTGGGAATAGCAATGGGAATACTGTTACATGGTAACAGGGTTGCTATGGTTCTGATCAAATCTATAAATGTTGCAGTGATGTTAGCAGTACACATATGGAATTACACTCAGACATTCTACTCTTACGGATTCGAATCACGTTATTGATTTTGATGTTCTTCTGATGTGAAAAATCCAGAGAAACTGTGAAATCAGAAATTCTTTTGTATCCGGTATTAAAGCAATATATGTCAAATTGACTATTGTCAAACTCTTCCACTTGTCCTTTACTTTACCTGCACAGAGAGAGATGCCATTCAGCTTTTTGGTGCAATGGGATTTTTTTTGAAGAATGCAATTTAATTTCAGTATTATAATTAATATATTACTACTAGATTTTGGTACATCACTTTATTCTGAAAACATTCTGTCCGTATGTAGGCAACCCCAACAAATCCCCCAAGTCTTGAGAGGCCTAAAAGATTTATATATTTGAAATATTTGCAAAGTACTGACAGAATTAAGCAAGTATTATTCTTATCAATCTCAGCCCCATGACAGATTCCAATAAACCAGTGACCTTTCAATTTGCCGTTGATGTATAGCCCAGGATGTGAGTTATAACCTCTGATCTGGGTCAGCGATAGGTAGCGGCGTCTGATATTCATTCATCAAGTCTGAATATATTTATCATCAATCTGCGCAAATGATCTGTGGAATTATTGCTCTCTGCCAAAGCGCAGGAAGGGGGTTCCCTTCAACTTGCTGATAAAGTCAATAAACGAAGAATGTGTTTCAGCACCTTGGTTTTTAGCTGTGTTTGGATGGGATGTTTGGAGTTGACATTCCAGCACTGTGGGGGTTAGGTGAAGAAACACATTTAGGTTTATTCTTCCAGTGGAGCTCAATCAGTTTGACCCTCAGTGTTTACAAGTAGAACAAGCTTTTGATGTGTCTCATTTTAGTTGGAGATGGATACTCACTCTGCCACTGGCTGTGAGGCTCCATATGTGCCTCACGGCGGGAGATGAACTTTGTTTTCAAAGAGGTGATGATGGCAGAAAGGTAGAGGTGGTGGCATGTATTGCCTCTGCCTTCTCTTTTGATTTTCTCTCCAGTTTTGCATTCTGCTCTCGTTTTAGTTTTCTGCTCCCTGCTCTGTTCATACACACAGGTTTGCTGCTCTGTAGTCAAAATGTAGTGGGCTGCCTAGAGGCTTTATTTGTTTTTGATGCCATTTTGTTTGGTTAGTGATGAACCGAAAAGATTTTTTACGAAACACTGAATCTGCAATCAAGGTTTTCTTGTGCAAAAAAGTAAATCGAAGAGAAGGTTTATTGTTTAATCAGTTGATTAATCAAATTTATTTAATAATCAACACTAAACATTTACACTGCACATAAGGCCATTTTATATCAATATATTAATTTTGTTTTATTTAATTTTATTTATTTTTGCTTTGCTTTGTTTTTTTGTTTTGTTTTTTTCCCCTTGCTTTTGCTTAGTTTTTTGTTTGTTTGTTTGTTTTGCTCTGTGTCTATGCAAAACAATACTAATTTTATTTATTTAGTGGTATGTTTTTGTTCATTTATTTATAGTGATTTATTTATATCATTATTTTTATAGTGTTATTATGCCGAAATTTTGGTGCATCACTGTTTTGTTTCATTTTATTTAGTTTTTTTTTGTTTGTTTTGCTTTGCTTTTTGTTTTTACTTTATTTTGTTTCATGTCTATGTAATACAATACAAAACATTATTTATTTAGTGTTCTATAACTTGTATGTGAAGAAGTACACTTTACTCTTTTTAACTTTTATGCTGATATCTAAGCTTAGCATCATGCTAACATCATAATCAGTTACAAGTTGTTCAGAGCATCATTTTCTGCTTGAGTCATATATGTGTGATGTTACATGATTGTTAGGATGCTACACTTACCTTAGAAAGCAGCTACATATGTGAGCTCACTAGTTTTTTATCTGTCTGGCTTCTTGGATTCAGAGCCAGAAGTGCCCTAAAAATACACTTGACCGCCTCTGAGCACCACCTTCTCAAAAGCAGGACTCCTTTGTATTGTGCTGATACCGAATGCATTAATTTGCGCAGACATGGGCATTCTAATGTGAGAGGTACGGGTAAATATGTAAATTAAGATGAGTCTTGTGTTGGCTTGAATCATTGAAGTCTCAGTTCATTCTCATCTTATTTAGAGAATCTCAGATTCAATCTTGTCTTACACTCCTCTTCATCCATTCCTAGTTGTTACATAGGAATAGTCTATTCCAGAAGGACCTTTGGAAAGCTTGTGCAGTCTGTCAACCACAGTCGGTGTTATCATGAAACGGCAACCTGAGTAACATGATCACCATGCACAGAGAGAGAGACAGAGAGTAGAGAGAACGAAAAGGCTTTGAGCGTCTGTCCTGTTCCCATGAGCGGGATGCGTATGTATGTTCAGTCTGGGCTTTTGTTCGCTTGTGTCAGAGTGATCTCTCCTGTCATGTAACACAGCCATGGCCCAGAGACCTGCCATCACTGCCTCTGCTCTCTCTCTCTCTCTCTCTCTCTCTCTCAGAGCAGTCTCACAGAGAAACAGGAGAGCTCTGACAGCTTCTTATGATTCATGTCTTCTTATCATAACCACAGGCTTCCGCCAATCAATCCCCACACCACTACCACGGCATATCTGCCAGACACACCAACTACGAGGATGCCAGGCTCTTTGTATTTCTCTCTTCTTTTTATTTTTTTTATTTGAAACCAAATTATTTCATTTTCAGGTCTACAGGTAGCCACACACTTTTTTTTTCTTTTTCTTTTTCTTTTGACTCGTTTCACTGAATTTTTCAGGCTCCTTTTATATTCAAATGTACCTGTTAAAAAGTGCATGAAAGGACTATGTGGCAATTACCAAGAAAGGAAGTTGCGCTCTACACATAGGCCTCATAAGTCAAGTTGAACTTTGGAAGAAAAAGCGCCAAGTCATAACATGTGATCATCAAACAATGAACTACTGAATAAGAAATCCAGCCACCAATTATTTTTACACAGCCATCCAATTGATTTTAATAAAATCACTGAACTGCCTGAGCGCTTTCTACACACAAACTTCCTGTGTTCAGAAGTGTACAGTTAGAAATCCATGGTCCATATTCAGAGCAAAGTGATCATGTTCTTTTCTTCCAATACTTTAACTCATTTCCAAAGCATAAACCAGCAGTTTAGCCATGCATATTCTGTGGTCTTTGGTGATTAATTGCATTTATGTGAATAAGATTTCTTCTGACATAAAGAAGATATGTGGCAGAACATAGGCACGATGATACTATGTTTTATTCAATACAGAAAGAAATTTAGATTTTATTCATTTTGAAAATCCTATTTGTTAGCTCAGATATCTGAAACAGATCTTTCTAAAGGACAAAAATGGCCAGAGCTTGAAAACCTTTAATTGAATACCCCAAACTATTTACTGTAAATAATCACACAGAACTAGGAGTATTTATTTTGTAACTAAAGTGGTAAAATTAAATCATGTAATTATATAAATGAATAAGTTACTGATTGTGATACAGCTGTAATAAGTTTTCATCAGGACAATCTGGTCTCTCAAAGAAAATAGCTGAAGAACCCTGTAATAAACTAACACAAATAGAATTAAATGTAAATTGCAGGTTAGCAGGGAAATAGTTGAAGTCATAAAGCTTTATTACCACTATTATTGTTATTTGTAATGAAAATGTGGCTTTTACATCCCATTATCACTGCACCTTATCTATTTCTATCCCCTATTATCTGCACTGTTCTGTTCTCTTACCTTCTATACCCATAACGTTTGCACTCTAATTTTATTTAAATAATAAATTGCTATTTGCAATTCTGGTTAGATGCAAACTGTATTTCATTGGCTTTTTTATTCGTAGTATACACAATGACAATAAAGTTGACTCTAATCTAATTTAGAATAGCTTCATATGAGGTGAATGTGAGTCTGGATATAAACAGGATATTGTGATAGAGCTTGATGACTATATCATTGAGAGGCAATCTTGAGAGGAGGTTGTTGAAAATGCATTGTTTTGGGAATTAGAAAGAAACACAAAGGAACCATTCTCTTTCCTTTCATACATAGAAAAGGTTAACAAAAGGAAAAATTATTCAAATAAATAATCATTTGCCATATAATTGTTTTTTAATTATTGAAAAGCACACGTTTTTCGTCTATCTTCACATTTAAGGTTGAATGTCTTTGAAGATTTGTTGTAAATTTGTTTTAAAATAGGAAATTGTTTAATTTTACATAAGGCAAAACTACTGTCAGTAATAATTCAGATATCAGTATATATGCAAAATATATGAATTTATTTTAGATGTATTATTTTAATTGATTCAAATATCAGTTCATGCTAGTTTTGGGGGGAATGTAAAATACAGCGATATCAATTAATGTTGATATTGTCTATTATTATTATTAGTAGTAAGGCAAGGCAGGTTTATTTCTATAGCAAATTTCATACACAGTGGTAATTCAAAGTGCTTTACATAAAAGGAAGTGAAATAGTCATTAAAAAAATCACAACAATAAAAACAAGGAATTAAAAATAATAATAATCACAACAATAAAAACAAACTTTTATCAAATTTGATTTAAAATTTATTTAAAACAGTTAAGAATAGAAAATGATTATAAAATACAGTGAAATTAGTTTAAAAAATGCACAGCTAAACAGATGAGTTTTGAGTCTGGATTTAAATGTGGCTAATATTTGAGCACATCTGATCTCTTCTGGAAGCTGGTTCCAACTGCGGGTGGCATAATAGCTAAAAGCAGACTCCCCTTGTTTTGTGTGAACCCTTAGTATTTCTAACTGACTCAATTCTAATGATCTGAGTGGTCTGTTAGCTAGGTTTATATTCAGTGAGCATATCTGCAGTGTATTTAGGTCCTAGGCCACTGAGTGATTCGTAAATCAGTAAAAGTACTTTAAAATCAATCCTAAATGTAACCGGAAGCCAGTGTAAGGACCTGAGGACTGGTGTGATATGCTCAGATTTTCTGGTTCTAGTCAGAATCCTGGCAGCAGCGTTCTGGATGAGCTGCAGCTGTCTTATGGTCTTCTTTGGAAGACCATTATGAGGAGACCATTACAATAGTCCACCCTGCTGGTGATAAAGGCACGAACAAGTTTCTCCAATTCTTGACTGGAAACAAAATATCTAATTATTGCAATGTTTTTGAGATGATAGTATGCTGATTTAGTTACAGCTTTGACATGACTACTAAAACTAAGGTCTGTCTCCGGAAACACCCCAAAATTTTTGACTTGATTTTTAGTTGTTTGACCCCTAGAGTCAAGGTATGCATTCACCTTGAAAACTTCATCTTTGTTTCCAAATACAATGACTTCCGTTTTATCCTTGTTTAACTGAAGAAAGTTCTGGCACATCCAACTGTTAATTTCATCAATGCATTGGCAGAGGGAGTCAATGGGGCTATAGTCATTTGACAATAAGGCTAGGTAAATCTGCGTATCATCAGCATAGCTGTGATAGGCAATTTGGTTCTTTCTCATTATTTGACTACTACTACTACTAGTAGTAGTAGTAGTAGTAGTAGTAGTAGTAGTAGTAGTAGTAGTAGTAGTTGTTGTTGTACTAAAATATATTTTATCTAATTTGTATGTCATCTGACCTCAACAGTGAACAATGGATGATGATGAACAGGGGAAAAAAAACTTTTGAAAGTAATTTTTATCCCTTAGTCTATTATTATTTGGAAAGAAATTCAACAAAACTGGAGGAGTGGGGGGGGGGGGGGGGGATCTACCTGTTGCCCACTTCCCCACGACTTTCCTAGTCATGTTAATGCTTTTCATTTAGTCGCTGTAGTCGTTTCTCAATTTGTCACACATGATACTCTCATGGGTTTTTGAACAGTATTGCTTTACATACCCAGCAATTCACTTTTTCACACAAAGGCTCATAGAGTTTGTCTTTTTTCATCTGATATGTGACGGAGCCCGGCAGGAATCTCACCTGATCTGACAAAAACGGTGCCATGACATTTCCTAATTCAATCCATTAATCTCTGTCAAAGAAATGTAGAGTGCATCACCTCTAATACCCATTTTATGAGTGACTGGAACAGCTCTGAGTTATTTGTCATTCAAGCAGTGTATAATTGCAAGGATGTAGATAAACAGCTACATTCCAAAGTTAAAATGTCCTTGAAATATAATTGCATTCAAGCATATATTGTTGAATGGCTTTCTTTTGCTATCCAAGAACAAGGCCAGGCAGTAGAGCAAAGTCAGACAGATTCTGTGTGACTGTATGAATGCATGTGTTTTTAAATTTCCTTTCTGAGCAGATTCAGGGATGTTGGTGTTTTACATTACTTTGGAACACTTCCTGAGTTCTTTAGAAAAACAATTAAAGCTTGTGGGTACGTTTTGTACGTGGGAGATGAGAACCATCACAAAGTGTGCCATCGCAGCAAACAGATCAATATTTAATTAATCGTGGTGTTTGAACTATGTAGGCCTATTATTGAGGATTTGCAAAGTCGCCTACTGCAGTGTTTAGAACTTGGCTCTAACTGTGATCTCTAACTGAGATGCAAGGCCAGATTATACAATAGGACAGTTATATATATATATATATATATATAGAACAAAATT
This sequence comes from Acrossocheilus fasciatus, assembly GCA_036784905.1. Lineage (NCBI taxonomy): Eukaryota > Metazoa > Chordata > Actinopteri > Cypriniformes > Cyprinidae > Acrossocheilus > Acrossocheilus fasciatus. The sequence continues at coordinate 26,592,012 of CM071938.1, forward strand.
TATATATATATATATATATATATATATATATATATATATATATATATATATATATATATATATATATATATATATATATATATATATATATATATATATATATATATATAGAACAATTTTTTTTTTGTTATTTGGAAATATGATATGCAATTATTATTTTAAATAGTTTCTAATTAGCCAGCTTTATCCATGCGTTTGTAAAAAGTTTGGAGCATGTTGCATTTGATGGAATATCTTTCCCAAACAGTATTTTCATTTTTCATTTTGTGTCTTTTACTTCCTTTCTCTGCTTTTGCTTTTGCATATGATGCAATGACAACTGCATTATCATAAACCTTTCATAAATGTCACATTTTTGGAAAGCTGTTACAAATATCTACTCTCATTATTCAAATACAGCATTAGCATCTTGTCTCTCACTAATATGCGCTACACTTGCCAAGGCAAGTGAATGAACTTGTCATTGTTGGGAGCTAATTTGTTGGAGGAAAAAAACAAAAAAACATTGCCAGGTGAAGCAGTTCACAGCTGAAGGGCGATAATTCAATCGGCTGTTAAATCAACTATCATTGCTTGACATTGTGCCTGCGTACAATTAGGTTTAGTTGGGGATGTGATGTGCTTGCAGAAATGCTCACAGGACACGGCCATGCTAATAAAACAGAGTCGGCACAACAGGATGGGAGCTGCCAGTGAGAGCTTCACTTAGCATAGTAATCACATATCAGTTCCACAGCGTGGACTGTATGCTTATAATGTAAATAGCCTCTGCAGGGACACAACTGGAATGATGCTATGATATTAGCACGGTGGGGCGATTTCTCCCCCCCCCCCCATTCTTTTATGTAAACACAGACAAGGTTAAGCACATGAAATGTTCACGTCTGATAACAAGAAGCTCGAAACGTCACAAGGTTCTTTTTTATTATCTTTTTAGTATCTTTTTTATATATTTTTTTGGGAGCATTACATTTGTGTGCTGACTTTTCTTGTATATTAAGTACATCCAGTGTACTTAATCGGTCTAAAAATCTGTAACAACATTGAAATGCACATTTGGGATTTGAAATCTAGTTTAAACCAGGGGGAAAAAACCTTTTAAATTTTTGAAAAATTTAAAACAAGAAATATGTTACATGAAATTATGATGATACCTAGAAGTCAAAATTACCTTCTATAAGTTAAATATATAGCATCTAAATAATAAACACACACACACACACACACACACACACAAAATACAATATTTTATTTATATTATATATATATAATATAATATAATAATAATAATAATAATAATATTATATTATAATTATATAATATATAACAAAGAATTACATATTATTTTTTAATACGTAAAAGTAAAAACAGCCTTCTATTTCACATTTGTTTACTGTGTAATCTAAATGATAAATACACACACAAAATATAAAATAATATATTACATATATATTAAATAAGATGAGTGAAATAGAAGCTAGCGATCACAGAGATTTGACTTTTGGCCCACTGTATGTGTGTAAGTATCAATATTCATAATTAGTTATTTTTGTTTATTCACTGAAGAACAATTTGTAAGACGACAGCAAGCAGTACCACATCAATCCAGTTAAATCCTTTTGTTTTATATTCTTTTTTTTAAATCTTGCTTTGTGGCCCTCACTTATCGCTACTTCTTTAAAAAAAAAAAAAAAAAAAATCATTTCACAATCAAACTTGATAACCTTCTTCAATGACAAGCACATCTTCCATGTCTTTCTGCTTGTTTGTGTGCACATTGTATCTTAAAGATGATTGATTGTTACATGCAACCCTGTCACATTTGAAGTGAAAGATCCCATCAATTACGGTTTCAGAATGTGTAGTTGAAAGTTAGATTCTGAATCTCCTTGGAGCCCGCACAAGTGGATGTGCCATACAGCTGGCATGATTTAAATTTAAAATTAGGTAGTTCAGGAGAATTAAAATTCAATTCAGTGACTTTCCAGACCGGAAAAGTGTTGATTAGAATTCATTTCTTGCACTTGGTTCACACCCTAAATTAGTGGAAGTGAAAGTCCACACGCCCCTGCCCTAAAAGTTACGTCGTTTATTCCGTTATTCCGTAACCTATATTAGATATTCAGGCTTTAAATAGCATATCTCCGGGACTCTGCTGTGTGTCACTTGCATAGCCTGCCCTGACTTCTACTCTCCTCTACTCTCACTCAGTGCAGTGTCTGAGTATAGGCAAAATAATGAATTAGACAGGTTTGCTAATGTCCCGTAGCCCTCATGCACTTGGGGAACAGGAGAGCCCGGAAGAAGGTCAGCATTTCACATTCATTTCACATAAAAGGGAGCTCTTAAAAATGACCAAAAGCTCCATACGGGCAACTGCTACCTGAATTTATGAAATTTCAAAGATACGATGACTATTTGTAGGCAAGCTGACACATGGCTTGGTCATCACTGAATATGTTGAAGTGTTAAAAATTTCATGTGGGATTGCTCAGTGATAACAAAAGGATTGTCAAAGTGGGGTGGTAAGCTTTACGTGTATATGTGTGGTGAATTATTGAGTGCTACCACAGGCTTTCTATGAATTATTGGTGTAAGACACCAGCTGACAGCACTATGTCAACCACAGAGAATCCAAATGCAGACAGTGCTCTTAAACCCCCTCCCACAAAAACACCAACTATGTCATGGCAGGTGTTCTCATCCCGCAGTTAACCTGCAACAGAGCCTTCAAATGTTCTCTCGCCCGCTCTCTGAGTTCTTCTGTATACCAAAACACATTTAAACAGGACGAATTGAATACTTCATACACTTTTAATGAAATTCCATGAAATGTCCTAGGGAGTGCTGAATCCTCAAGAGTCTAGGAAAGACTTTCACAACAAGCGAATATGTATATGATTCCCCCCAAACTTTACCCGAAGAAACATTCTAGGATTCTAGGTATGTTGGGTCTAGCTATAGATACAGTGCATTCATGCTCATAGACTTCAGGCGACATCGAGAGGAACTTCAGCCTTTAGAAATAAAGGGAGAGGAGGTGGAGAGAGTGTCCAGTTTTAAGTTTTTGGGCATCCATGTTAGTGAGGACCTTAAGTGGACTGTCAACACTGCTGCTCTGGTCAAAAAGGAACAACAGAGACTTTACTTTCTCCGAACTTTGAGGAAGGCCCAACTCTCTGCCAGACTGTTGAAGTCGTTCTACCACTGTACAGTAGAAAGTATACTAACATATTGCATTACAGTCTGGTATGGAAATTGTTCAACGGCTGAAAGAGCTGCACTTCAAAGGGTTATTTAAACCTCACAAAATATTATCGGACTTCCAATACCCCCCCTTGAGGACATCCACAGGCTTCGCTGTCATAGCAGAGCCTGCACTATTATCAAAGACAGCACTCACCCTTTCCACAGTTTGTTTGCACTACTGCCATCTGGAAGACGCTACAGAGCTTTAAAGACTTGCACCTCCAGATTCAGAAACAGCTTTTATCCAACAGCCATATGTTTGATAATTCTTCCTCTCCGTTTCTTTTTTTCTTCATAACTACCCTTAAAATTTTGAAATTTATTTATATGTATGGTTTTTATGAGTTTGAATGTAAATGGATATAGTTGCATTTCTATGAGAGATACGAAATTTCATTGTATGCTACATGCAATGACATTAAAGGTATTCTATGTGTTCTTGCTCACTATACTGTATATATTTGAAGCCAGGTGGTGCATGTTCAGGGTCTCAGACAAGGATTACATTAGAAATATTGGGTTTTGCATTGATGTGCATTGATGAACTTGTATCTTATGGATTTGACAACCTTTTTAAATTGATTAATAAGCATAGAATTTAATCATTCCATTACATTATAACCTGGAGGAAATCCCAAAAGCTTATCGTGAAAGGGACTGTGGAAGAGAAAGAGAGAGAGAGAGAAGAAAAAAATCCTCTCAAATGCACTGCTGAAATCACTTATATGACTGCAATTTCATTAAGTGTAAAAACTAATTAAATACATTTCACTTCCTAGTAGCAAATATGCCTTTTTACTTCCCAAGGTGTCTTGTTTTGAGGCAGTTCTTTGTTGCTAAAAGTTGATTTTTCTGATATTGCTCATGTCTGCCACATTGATACATTATTCCTTTAATGTTGTCACCAGTGATTTGGATGTAACTCATCTGAGCAGTAGTAGATACTTGTACTATGTGCAAGTTGTGTGGGGGCCCAGCATGATACAGCAATATACTTTGCTCTGGTGTTGGACTCAACAGGCAAGAGAGAAATCCAGGATGGATGATGCTGTTTTCAGCTGCGGGGGAGAGCAAAAGTTTGTTTGAGAACTGCCTGTGGCTGAGGCTTACTTGTCTCACCAAACATACAGTATTCCTCTAATGCTGTAAAATAAAACACATTTACCCACAAGGCACTGGGGCAGTGGCTGCTGAACACTTCAGCTCTGATGGCCTTCTCTGTAAGCCTTGTGCTGCAAATGCCTAGAGGTAAACGTGTTGCTAGTTAAAGAAATCTGGTAATTAGTTGGATGAGTGGATGTATAATAATAATTTTTAAAGGCGTGATTTTTGCTTTTCAAATCCTGACATAGAAAAGCATAGAAATATAACATTTTAATGATGGGATATGAAATTAAAATAGCACTATAATGTGTAACAGCCATTAAAACACATTTTATGATACCGTGTCTTGTGAAATGAGATTTTGAATATTTGAGTGTCATTTTTCCAACTATTTAGCAGTTGTGTCATCACTGTCTGTGATAGACACAGAATGGTATGGGCATTTATTTGCAAGATTTTTAGTTGGAACTTTTTGGTTTTCTACATTTCTTCACTTTTAGCAGTGCAAAAAAACCCCCCCAAAAAACTAATGCCATCAAAAAACCATCCAGCGTGTTGAATATAAATGTTTAATCTGACATTTATTTGCAGTCCAGTGGGTTTCATTTGAATGATGTAAATCTGCTGAAGTGTTTACCCTCAGCCCAAGTTGTCAACAGCCGCTGAATTTTACAATCCGTGAAGGAGAGCAAGCTCTCACCAAATTTTAGAGACAGTTCACATGTGCTTAATGGAGAGGAAAACGAGATGCATGCAAATACTGTAATAGTATTGATATCTAATGGCAAATTATTATGCATAATAATCTAATTTGAAATACTATTTTTTAACCAAAATCTAAGTGACTAATTTATTTACCTTTTTATTCATTAAGAAAGCAATGCTAGTTATAAGATCTTATTAAATTGTTTATATTTTACCACTTAATTTACACTCTAGCAATTGAACATTTAAAAATGTATCTCTTTTTGGGATTTTTATAGCCACAAATGTCATCAGGTCAAACTCAGCTGGCTGAAGGCAATGTTGTCTTAATGATAAAAAATGTGAGTTGCCTCACTGTACACCGCTGTCATGTGGCCAGCCGAGAATTTCAGAAAGAACAGAGGTGGTTTGCCAAGCAGAACTAACGAAGGGCCTGTGGATGATGCCGACTCCTGAACACGAGAAACGAGGAAGGGGTGAAGATGTATAGATTCTTAAGTCTGCTGGAGTGTAATTCTCACATATGCTTTGGGAGAAGCCCAACCAGACAAAAAGTTCATTTCTCCGCGATGAATAACCTTGATTTGAGCACAGAAAGAATTGGGAATTTCAATAAAGCTTAAGCCATACTTTATTTTCTCTGTTTGAAATGTGTTGACTTGCCAGTCCCTTGTGGGTGTTTTCACAGGCATGCAAGCAATCTTTCGAGTTATTATTTCTTCTTCTGTTTTCCTTGTTACTGTAAGTTTATGAGGATGGTGCCCATATATTCCCAAAATGCTATGCGGAAGGGAAACTAAAACTCACCCTGGTGTAATAAACAATTTGATTTTTAATAAGCGCAGCATGACTCGAACATCGGGATGCTTTTAAACACGTACTGTCACGGTAATGACTATGTTTCATACGGGACAGTTAAAAGGATATTATTGGGAGAGCTGGTGTGGGTTAGTCTCCTTCATTTTATTGTTTGCTCATATGCAATCGTACTGCTCACAAAGTATAATCTAACTGCCCTGCAGTTTACCCCTCAGATGAGCAGGAAAATGAATGAAAGCTGATTAAAATACTCAACCACAGTTTTGTCCTTAGCCACAGCCAGAAGCTTAAAATACAGAAAATGCTTGAGTGTGAGGTTTTATGATTACTTCAGTAGACTAGAAAAACAACGTCTTACCTGTTAGTTGGACTCAGCTTATAGGCTAGGTTTAAAGCTGTACCAAAGAAACCTTTATATTTCCCAGAAGTTTTACCAAACCTTCTCTACAGTATATTCTGTAAATATTTCTTTAATTTTTAGTATGCATTTTATTTGTTTTAGCACTTAGCAACTATGAAATGCACTGCAATAAAACAGTGCATTTCATATTAAGATATCATGATATTAAGATTCTTGCCTCAGTTTAATAAAATAAGCAAACAAAAATTATTAAAAATGAATAATAATAACTAACAAATAAAAAAAATGTTCTTAATTTTGCAAATCTTGTCCAAAAGACCTACAGAATGACAGCATACTGTGCAATAAACACAGTTTGCATCAGTTGCAGAATTGTCTGTTTTAATTCTCAGAGACTCAGGCAATATTGCAACAATATATTTGTTTTCTTTTAGGCTACTAAATATGTGTAAACACTGTACAGTATATTACAGTAGCCTGACACTCTGGAGTGTATCACAGCAACAATTTTGCCAGGAGGATAAAATAAATTGAGTATTTAACAATTTCTTGCTCTTACTTCCAACAATGTGATAGAAAAAAAAAAAAAAAAAATAGAATCCACCAACAATATCTAAATTAAATGAATGAATGAATAAATAAATAATAATAATACATCTTTCAGCTTGAAATGCATCTGCACCATAGGCCTCCAAATTTTCAGGTCCTTTACATTGGGTCAGAGGTGTGTAAAATATCCCAGGAACTAAAAACTTAAGAGGGCTGCTCTGTCATTGTGGTCTCTTTAAATGGCCGCATTTACACTGCATGGTTCAAGTTATCCAATTCCGATTTTTTCCTGCATGTGGCACAGACAGATCGGATATGGCCCACGACCGTGTAAGCAGGAAAAAAATCACATGGATTCCGATATTCTCCAATCGGTTTCAGGCCTCATTCATATGTGGAAATAAACCAGATATGAATCGCATTTGCGCCTGCCGTGTAAACTGATAGATCGGATATTCCCCTGTAAATGCGATTTATTCGTCATTGAAAAGTGAGGTTTTTTGTTTTTTTTTAAACATTTCGCGGTACAGACATACCTGTAACAAATGAAACATCTCTAGCTGAGTAGCAGAGTATTAACCTCGCTCGTTTGTGTTAAATAAAAGGCGCTGAAATATGTTGCTTTTGAAATCACGCTGAGAGCTCGTTCTGTTGTCAGTGACGGCGGCTCGTGCTCAGACGAGCGCTTCAGTCCTGTTCGTTCCATTGAAAGCACAAAATAAAATGCATACAAACATGTCCCTTCCTTTAATATACAATCACTGAAGAACGCATTTGGTTTTAATTTCTAAAGAAACACAGACGATGTGACATGCTTAACAATATCTACCACCCGAGTATTATCCCACTCACAGTCTTTCAGCGGAGCTGCTTAGGCCTACTGGTCCTGAAAAAATTGTACTAGGCTATATAATTATTTTTTATGTATAGATGTAACTATTGCATTAAAAACCTTTCTATATGAATTCCATTTCAGTAAGTTAAACTCAATGTACTATTCAAATTGATTTGTGATGTCATATATGCTATTTTTGGGTTGTTTCACCAAGTGCAGTGTAAAATGCACACATCGGATATGGTCACTTTTAAAGAAACGTAAGCACGTCGTCCAGAAAATCGGAAATAGTCACAAAATCGGAATTGGTCATCAAGACCTGCAGTGTAAATGCAGCCTGAATTTCAGGTTCCGAGCTTGCTGGGAAGGATTCTCAAGGCAATCAAAGTCAGAAAAGTCAAAGTGTATGCACATGTACACTTAAATGTAAAAGGTAACATTTTCTAAAAATAAATAAATAAATAATAATAATTATTATTATTTCTTAAACAAAACAGGCTTAAAAATCACTTTGTATTACAATGGCTTCATAAAAGAAATTTTAAAATGGATATAAAATTAAAATAGATAATAATTTTCAATGCTGGGAGCTAGCTCTCTGAGAGTTAAAGATGCATGGACATCTGATAATCCAGGGTTAACCTGTCACGAGACCCGTGTGTGATGTTCAGGGGTTAAAACAAAGATGCGCACGAGAGAGTCGCTGTTTCCCTCCACAGACACGATGCGCTCTTCCACAAAGTGCACTCGCTCATCCTTGTAGGACCTCAGTCAGTGGTCAGTGTACACACACACACACACTTACTTTGCATCTTCTCCCCGCGGAGGCTGCTCTTCAGCACCCAGCGCGAGAACAATTCCCCAACTTCACTTCACGTGCGCTTGAGACGCCGCGCGCGCACACTCACATTCTGTCACATTCATCGACGGTAAGCTCACGCAAGAAAACCTCTGACTGACTGTCTCTGAGAAGAAGTAGAAAGAGAGAGAGAGAGGGAGAAAGAGAGAATTTCTCCTCACCGAGCTGCTTATCTTCTCTGTCAAGCGTGTATCATCCGCTGTGTGGTGAAAAGCGCAGACCTGCGTGGGACCGATTTCCCGCCGCTGCAAGGAAACACCAACCGTCCTCTGAAAGGTAAAAGTTACCTCACACCTCTTCAATATGTCTTTGTAGGTTATGCCTGTTTGTTCTTCTTTCTTTTTTTCATTTATTTACATTCAGACATACATTTATGTGAAGTGACAAACTCATAAAAACGGGTGATGGGTGGGTGTTTGTAATTCATGTTTTCTGTGGCTGTTCATGATCACCGTGAAATTTGTATTTACGTGCAGAACATACTGTTATTTTTGGATAAATTATAAGTGAATATGATTAGATATAATTTATCAGCCTCATACGTATTGCTCAGCAGTAGCTCAATTAATCGTGTGATACCTGTTGATGCCTCTCATAACACTCATTAAAATATCTGTAGCTACAGGTCTAATAATTACCTCCCTTGAAAGAAAGAAAGATAGAAAAAAAAAAAAAAAACTTTGCTCATTCCTGATTAAAAACAAAAAACAAAAAAAACCCCATTTCTAATCCAATGCAAGATTAATGGAAAAATAATTAAATTGTCATTTATGTTTTTATAATTGACCGCTTAGCATACAATTTAGGCTGCTATTATCCTTGTGATATACAGAAGTACAAAGACTTTGCCTGGAGAAACTATGGATGGAAGTTTTGCTTGCAATCTAATTGGTCATTGTGAAGGTGTTTCATATTGCATTTAAGACAGTTCTTACAAATATGTTGAGCACAGAGTAATACAATAATTGGTTTTGGTTAGCATGCAACCTACTTATTTTTTCAACAATATAACTGTCAAATGCAGATTATACATTTTTATTGTCTTTTTACTTTGATCGTGATTAATTGACTACACAATAAAACATTACGTTACTTATGGATATTTGTATGTCTCAAATATATTCATAACTCAATAACAGCAATAATTGTATCTATAAATTATGCAGTCTAAATAGCTGTAGATCTTAATGTGCTGTAACTGTAACGCTACGCATTTCTTACTTACAAATATTTAGTTGCGACGCAAAATGTTTAGTTATATACGCAAACAATACACTGTTTCCTCAATCAAAAAACCTATTTACACCCAATATTGAAAAAAAGCTAATAAACCATTCAATACAAACTTCTGAATGTCGGTTAAACTGTTTATCGTTCTTTCCGAATAGTTTTTATATGTTAAGCTATATATTGATAGTTTTTATGAACTATACTGTAGCTATAGAGTAGCTTTCAATCCTTCATTGTCTCTATTGACAAAAGTCTTGTACTTAGTCTGTCATGCTCTTAGAAATTAGCATCTAAAGAAATTTACACTGCGCTTAACAATAAAGAAACATTTATAATGTGTCATCTATATATTGTATATAGGTTTGATTGTAGGTGTGTAAAATTTTCATCTGAATATTCAAATGAAATTTCTGCTGCACTTCAGTGTGGCATTTTGAAATTATATATTCTAAGCGATGTTGGAGATTTACAGTAGACTTGAGACCAGGGGCGGCATTTCCGTATGGCAGAGAATGGCAGTCGCCATACCCTAACCCAGTCAGGTGTGCCGTGGAAAATTATCTAAACTTCATATCTCCAGAATATTTCGTTAATCTAATTTTAAATCAGTGCTATTGGTCTTCCTTATGTCTGTTTGAGGGCTTTACAAATATTTAACCAATGAAAAGCAATTAAAAGAGCTTGTCAGTAAAACTTCGTAACGGCATTGGATCCTCAAACTATCAGCGAAACCTCGTAACTCCACCCCGCCTCCATTCAGAATGAAGCTCCGCGCACAGCCTGGAAGAGACAGATCTCCGTTTGTTCGCAATTCAAGGGTAAATAAATAACTGATGTTTGAATAAGCTACATATAAGCCCTTTGAATAAGCCCATATAGCTACAATAAACATTAACCTGTAAGATTAAGTTGATGAAAGCGTAATGTGATGCACTCAGATACAGCCGTTCTAAAGACGGACAAAACACAGGTCTCTGTCATTCGCTGGTCAGAAAACTTGTTAACTCCCTTTGAGCTTGATTTTCATATAATGTTAAGTGCAAGTGTCTGATAAAACCACAATACCAACTCTAAGGACGCAGTGTTTAATTACTGAACCCCCCCTCCTATCTTTCAGTGTGCCGTGGGATTTTTATTTATTTGATATATTTATTATCTCCCCCCCCTCCCCCACATACCCTATGGTTTTGTGAAACGCCGCCACTGCTTGAGACAATGATAAAAAGATCAATATTCAGTGTGTCTATCACAAACCATAGTAGTTCATTCATAATAAAGTGCAGTATGACTCCATCTTGAATCTACCATTCCTGGAAGGCAAGAATTGAAATGTTCCCCGCACATGCACCTCAGAAATTTAATAGCACTACTCAGAGACCATGTTTAAATTGAGTTGATCCAAGAAACGCGTTATTGAAATTGCTATACTTCACACTTGTAAATGTGTTATTTCTCAGTAATGGGTAATCATGAGCGCTGTTCCCGCATTCAGATGCGTCTGATGTCCTTACAGAGGAGTTTTATTGCAGATGATAGTCTTTGCAGTAGTTGAAATACCTGGAAATGGGCCCAGGAACAGGTGCCAAACAACACAATTAAGGGATCAATAGGGTGATGAGACAGCTGGGGAGAGAAAGTGAGAGAGAAAGATAGGGTGGGGGGATCAGGTGGTAGAGAGGGGCAGAGAAACCAAAAGAGATGTTGTAATTAAGGCTAAATGGGGGTGAAGAGACACCAGAGAATGCATCCAAGCGGTAATTTGTTTTTTATTGAATATATTTATCAACATTAAATGACTTTTTTATTTTGGAAACAGGAAAGTAACTTTAGCCCGGGCTGGCCGCGTACATAAATCTGATGATTCAACGTAGCAGCGAGCAGCTGTTGTGCTCATGAGGGCATTTTCCATGCGCAGGGGTAGTTGATGGATCATGGCCGCACCGCACTCATTGAAATTGATTACCAATATGCATCATTTGTTTTCTTTATTGCACCTTTCCTCATTTAGAAAGAAACTCATGAATTTAATAATGTCAGTCACTCACTATGAGTTCTGGGATATATTACAGCTTACAAATAATTACCACTGGAAATTCAGTTTTATTATTACGCTGTTTGTTTAGAATCAGTTGCGCTTTACTTTTCAAGTAGAGCTCATCAGTGTGATTGCTCAACTGCTGCTAAAAGGCATTATAGCATATTGGGAAAAATAGTGTTTATTGCTCGTGAAACATTGTAGTCAATATCTGCTGTATCTTATGAAGGCGCCAAGTACATTTAGAGTCAGGTCACACTATTTTGGATTGTACCAGTCAAACATTGAAACCATGCTGCTTGCTGCATGTTACTACTGAATGTGTTCCATAGTAGCGTTTGTATTCTGAGCGTGTGTGAGCAGAGACCCTTTCATGACCCTTGCAGTAGCCATATAAGTTCACAAGAGATAGTGGTCTGATCCCTTCCTCTGAAGTTACAGACAGTCGCACAAATCTCTTGAGTGTTGCTCAAGATTGAAGCTTTATCAACTGCTCAGGTGTGCCAGCCTGCAGGAGTACCTCTGAAATGTTTAATTGCAGCTGGAGATACCTATAAGGCAGCGACGGTGTATCACTTATTCGCACCAGCAGTGTGCTGATTTAGGGGTGTAATTTCTTAATTACACTTCTTTAATTAAGGCACGGAAGGAGGTTGTTGCATTGTTTGACTTAATTCTCTGCAAGTCTTTTCATTCAAAATATAACTCAATACCTCAGGTGCCTGAGTTTTTTTTTTATTATTTTTTTTTATTTGGTCAAATTTGACATTTAAATTGCTTTTCCTTCTGATATAATGATACAATAGACAATTTAGAATGAGGATAACAATGCATCAGTTTTCCCACAATCAAGCAGTCTGGATGAAAATGGCAGGTCTCTGTCTGAACTGTACCTGGGAGGTTAGTTTTGACAAAGCAAATCTGCCAGATGTATTTGACTTTAGTAACCTCACGTTTTTTACAGCCCTTTCATGTTCTTTCCTGGGTGTGTGTGTGACTCTTTTTTTTAATACCAAACTGAGATGTATTGATGGAATCCTTTTATGTAGTCTAGTGTGTGGTTTAAACTTTTCTTTTCTGAACTAAAGAAACTAAGGCTAAAGCAGGTCTAAACTAATCAGAACAAGAGCAATAGTGTTAAATAGCATGTGCAGTGGCTCTGTTTAATCCATAATTTAAAATATTTATCATTTTAACTTTTTTTATTCTAGCTTTCTTAGTTGACACTTCTGAAAGTCACAGTCCAACATTCCAACTTCAATATTTCAGTTAATGAAAGCTCAGAGGTCCAGCTGAATGGTTTCTCTTGTAAAGGTTTGCAGTGATGTGAATGTTTTTTTCATTTACAGTGTGTGTAACACACATCATTAAGCCATAGACTAATACTAATTCTTGTATGTTTTCTATGTACTATACATTTACATAAATTCAATCAAGAAGAGCCAAGCAAAGCATGGCACTGGGAATAAAGAAACATTGTGGTTTCATTTTCTGTAGTTGAGGTGAAGGGTCTGATATACAGTATGGTGCATGGGGTTCATAGGTGGCTGTTTGTATTATGAAGCTGTATTTTTTATTTATTTTTTATTTTTAAGGATCAAAAGCAATTGCAAGATACTGTACTCTGTGCAAGGTCAAACTTGCCAAAAGAGAAATATGGATATTACGTACACATTGCATTTATTTAAATTAATTGTTCTTGGAAATCCTGGATTTTGTTTCTTGGAATCTTAATGGCTGAAAAAGAAGAAAATATTTAAATTTTCTTCTCAACGGAGGCTTCATATTATCATGTTAACAGTTGTTAAACTTGTCCGAAATGGCAGTACGTAGGTGGCTAACCTCGATAAAATGATAGAGAAGTGGGATTGTGAAATGAAAATTTAGGTGGCAAAATACTGAGGAGCCCTTATTCCTGAGTCAAACATAGAACCGTAATTCAGTGAAAGTGTCTTGACATTTCTTGTGTGCCGGAGGTCACCTCAGCTTTAATATCAGTACAATGAAGTTGCCAATGTTTTTGCATGCTGCTTGTGACTCCAAAGTAACACTGCTCTAGGTCCCCAACAGGTGGCCAGTTTTGGAGGGCAAGGAGTAAAAGGAAAAAAAGGTGCGAGTAAAAATTGGCTTGGTCAGTGACTATATTGGAGACTGCAACAGAATACATTGTTTCATTTGAATCATGCACATTACTTACATCAGCAAGGGTCAGGTCATCATTCAGTTTAAATATAAGTCATTCAAACCATTTCTTTCTGCTAAACAAAATGGAAATATGAGTGTTTTTCCTGTATCTGTAGTTTTTTGTGACGGGTGCAGTTTTACCAGAGACAGAAATCGTCTCATCTTATATACGCAGTAAATGACACCATAGCTGGTGCTGATGCTAATAATAATAATAATAATAGTAATAGTAGTAGTAGTAGTAGTAATAATAATAATAAAAAAAGCTAACAAATATAAGGACAATATAATTTTGTTATAATTTTTAAAATGTAATTTCGAAAAAAACAAACAAACAAACCAAAACAGTTAATGGCTAGTAAGCAATACTTAAATATTTTCAATTCACTTGCCATTGCCAAACAATGCTGGACTTCTACACATTCAGAGGGCAGTAGTGACACCAGAATGAAAATATTTATGTTTCTGCTTAGCTAAAAATACAGAATTATATTAAAGACATATGCTTGCACTCTGTCCCTGACTACATACATTTAAATAGGCTATTGCATTTTATTAAACCAATGTAATGTATTATTAATAATCAAACAGCTTGAATGTCTGAGTTTCTTGGTTTACTGTATTTGATTTTCCATTCTAGTCTAATGCTGTATTAAATTTGTCTAAACTTTCACTATACACAATGCATATAGTCGCTGGTCATGGACTGTGATTAATCATGATTAATCACAAATTTAAAATATTAGGATTTACCTGTAAATGTGTTGAAATAAAGATATACATGACAAACTAGTTTAAGGAAACAGAACCTTTCACACTTCTGCCAGTTATGAGACATAATCCTTATTATTCTTTTGTTTTTATTCAGCCATTATCAGCCTTTTACTGGAAAATAAAATGTTTACCAAGCCACATTGCTTCAATCCCAGTATACATTTACCCAACTATTATCAAAAGTATTTCTAAATAAATGCAACAAAACATTTTCTTGCGACCTTACGTGAAGTATTATGCCAAAATGCATTAAAGAATAATTGGACCCGTTCTGCAGGTGCATTAGAGCTAACATTAGCATCATGCTTCATAAGACAATTTATAAGATTAATAGTACACTTTTGCTCAGAACTCACTTCAAACCACCATCGAGTGTTTGTAATAACTTCCTTTTACCATCACATGTGGAATTTGGTCGTTTACTGTTGTTAAAATATGCTATTTATAGCGTTTTATATCGCTGCACAAATTAGCATTTCAGATGTACACATTCATTCAAGAAAATCCTATCGTAATCGTGTGTTTATTATCTAATATAATCTATAGTGGCTGTTGTCATGTTTATTTCTTCTGCTCTGGCTGAAACTCACATTGTTTGATGTTACAACCGCCTCGCCTCTCCGTTCTTAAGTTGCCAGGGATACATTACAAGTATAATACACATTAGTAAAAGGATGTATTTTAATTAGTCTATATACACTTTGAGCGGCCGCGGTACATTATAAAAGGAGCCCAAAAAACCACAACCCACGGCTCTGTAATTTTTCCCGCGACTGCATTTTCAAAATAAACCACTTGTGCCGCTGGCCTGGCAACACTGGCTCGCTGTAGCCTCATCACACAATGATAGATAACCTTCCGCGCTGCGATGACGGCAGTTTGGGTCAAACCTTATCAAACTATTAATTTGCGTTAAAAAAAAATTAAAATCTTTAGATTAATTACATGCGTTAACGTGTTAATGTTGACAGCCCTAGTTTCGATATATTGTAACACAATATATTGTTACACCTGTATAAAATAACTTAATAGTTAGAGCATATGAAAATGTTTTTTTTAATGCAATTTTTATTTTATTTGAGCTGTTCATAAGCAGTAAACTGGGATTTTAATAAGGTCACTTTGACTGGATTTTCACAATAAAGGGTAATATATCTCTGTGTTTTGCTGCCTGACCTCTAAGCGTTGAGTAGAAACAATGGAGCTGTTACGAGTGTTCTTATCATTCATTTATTGCTTTGGTTTTTCTCTCTCAGCATTCTAAAGGTTTCTGTTGATTTGTTATTGCTCAACTTCCTTTGTAATTACTAGTTGGTTGTACAAATCCAAAAGAGACGGAGAACATCCCGATTTCTGTGTGTGTGACTGGCATGCCTGCAAACTAAAATCAATACTGCAATGTATTGCTCATCCCCTACTCTTCCCAGAATTTCTAATGGTGGATTTTCTGGCCATACCCATGACTTTATTTTTAACAGCTGCAGAAAACTTCCTTTTATTGTTACACAGTAGCTTTTTAGAACGAAGAACAGATGACACATTGATTGATGTCTAAATTGGTAATTTTCCCCCTCGTCCCCTTCACTTAAAATTAAGGACATCAGAAAGAATAAAAGCCGTATAGCCAAAGAGTGGCATCTGTGATGGAACTGGGAAGTGAGAAATGAACAACTGGGATTGACTAAAACGCTCAGAAAACACAGCAGTACTGATTTGAAATGGTCTTTGTTGGTGCTGAAGAACATATATCTGTGTGTGGTAGCTTTCTGTTCAGCTTCTCGCTAATGCAGTTTTCTTTGTATTAAAAACATCATTGATCATTTTGATCATTTTAAGTTACTCAAATATCCGACAGATAAATCTACCGATCTGCTTTTTGGGGTCTTTATTTTAAGTGTACCAGGAATCATATCATAGGCTTCAATTATAATGAAGCCATATGATATGATTTATGAAGTAAGGACATTGTAGGAAAATGCACTTGATACACTTGGTCATCTGTGCTCCTGCTTGCTCTTTATACTCTTTATATGTTTACACATTAGTCTGGCAGCACAACAGCAAGTGGGTATTGCCAATGAATTTATGTCATAGACATAATTAATTTTGTATTTTCTTAAGTCTGCTGGCATTACATTCTGCTGCCAATGTTCATGTGGCAATGTTTATGCAGTGAATATTATATTATGCACGGTATCGCAACATTTAACCAGTATGAGTACATCAGATTATCTGACACTTATACTGATGTATTGGAATTTGGCAATTTGTAGGGATGAACCAAATTTCTAGTTTTAATTAAATCTAAAATAATATTTGTTGGATTGATTTTGCTGAGAAAAAATATCAGGTTCACTATTGATGAGATGCAAGGTGATGGTGAAATTTTTGTTGTGTCTTTGTTGTGCATTAAAGTCCCCATTCACAGATGCAAGTACAGATGAGTTTATATTAGATACACATGCTTTTGAAATTGTATCTATAGAGATTTGTAGTATTCCGTTGTCACGCATAATAAGGTTTAGCAAAACCTTTATTTTGGGGTATTGATTGTTTAAAATCAGTATTTCATTGCTTGAAAATGACATGAATAATTGCAATGATTTAGCTCGTTACAGTTAATTTTTTTTTTTTAAGAAATGTATGCTAGAATCTTTATTTTTTCTTGATGCGAATTAAATGAAAAACGTGTTGTAATAACTTTGAGAAATATTATAAAATGAAATTATTTTCTAAGCAAAAGCGAATTTTAAATGTTCCATTTCAGTTTTCTGCCCAGAATTTTTGGATTCAGCTTCAGCCCAAAATTTTTAATTTCGGTGCATTGCTATTACAAATAAATATTGTTAAAATGTTATATGTTGTAGAAGTGTCCTTTAGGTTGTAGTTTAAATGACATTCAAAGTGTGTTGCATCTCCTAGCAAGTTTCGTCATGCTCTCGCAACCGCATTAAACTTCCCCAACAGCAATCTGTTGCCCATTCTGTGGGGACTGCAGAGTTAGTAGGGGTGAAAATTGCCCTTTCTCTGGGTGATAATTTGCTGAAAGCCTCTCCATTTGACATTATAGGTGGATATGAAGTCAGCGCTGGCTCTTTGGGCCTCGTATATTTGTCTCCTGACCTGTGGCGGCAGTGCAGGGTGATGCTTTCTCCCCCCTAGACACAGTGGTTTTTGAGAGAGGTGAAAACCAGCTGTCTGTCACCATCTGCCTTTTTATAAAACCTCAGCCTCTCCCAGCTGTGTGCCATGTGACATTCAAAATGTTTTTGGCACCTTTTAATGGGAAGCAGTACAGGAACTATGTGTATGGATTGGAACTGTCTTCTTTACTCGTTTTCAGGCATATGGGTTCAAAGGGACTTCTTCTAGAGGTTTTGATTGGCTCACACATGTATTCCTCCAATAATCAGAACTGGAGAATAGAGAGATTTCTTATTAAGATGAGGGGATGCCAAGCATGCTTTTAAACAATGAACAATTTCAAGACTCGCAGACGTTTTGTATATTACTCTTTGGAATAAAGTGATTTGAAATGTAATAGGTTTTAATCTGACATGTCAGGCAGGAAATTGTGCAGTCAGGCTTCAACACTCTAACAGTATTGAGGTCAACAGAGTATCTGAAATTTTGAATTCAGAAACAATATAGGTGCGTTGTATATAGATACAGACTCTGGAGAAATATATTAACCTTCTTTGAAAGGCATGATGACATCAGGATATTTGATGAGTGGGCACTAAAATGAAAAACGTACATAGCTGGAAGCTTTTCTGCCTAACAGTTTCAATTCGCTCAGAAGGCTTCCTTGTGGACTGGAATTGTAATTAAGTTTGGGACTTCAGTCAGATATCTCTAACTATAGCAGCTTGATTTACATACAGTTGAAAATGGTTGAGCTCTCACATCAGTATATTTGTGAAATACCAGACAAAGTTTTTTTCAGAACTCACTTTATTTCATCCTTGAACTTGTATATTTGATTGGACATGCACTTAAATGTATGCTGTGTTTGAAAGCTTTACTGTCTTGGATTACTGAAAAATTATATAAATAACATTAATGGAATTGACTGTACTCTGTGCACTGTATTTATGATGTGTTTGTCAGTCCTTGAGTTGAAATATGCTTTTCTTAACGGCAATTTCTTGTCTTTGTCTGCAGACATCAGTAGACGTTTGAGGTAGATGTTTACCTATGAACATAGCTTTGTTTAAACAGACAGAATTGTCATAAATATCTTTTATGTTGTTTGATGGGATTGAATGTTTAGTCTGATAGGTGTTCATTCATATAATACACAAAAAGACCCCAGCTCAAATTTATACTTGAAACGCAAAGTTTGTTTTCCAAGTTGCCCACAGACCTTGAAATTGATCTGCCATGAATATTTAAACACCTTTCCCTTATTAACCTGAAGATACAAAGGTCAGATGTGCCTTTAAAGACCAAATTTGAATGAAACACTGTCATTGAAAAGGCATTAGCTTACATGCTTAGCGTGGCTTGTAGTTTTAGCAGAACATTAAAGCATTCCTGGTGTGGGTTTACACAAGCATCGGCAAGGTGGAGATGACACTGCATCAAGATCACGGAACTGAGGAGCAAGCGGCCATTGGCACTCTGACCCTTATCATAGTGTCCTCTCATCTTTCCGCTGTGCTTTCCTTTTCCCTTCATTTCTCTCTCCAGCCCACAGCCACTTGTAATTACAGCATCTCTCACTTCACTCCCCAGCGGCACATCAACAAAGTGTTCTTATGACAAGGCAGGACTCATTGTGCCATGGTTAAGAGCTGAAAGCCTGTTTCTCACACTGTTTAGCAAAG
The DNA here is from genome assembly GCA_036784905.1 of Acrossocheilus fasciatus. NCBI lineage: Eukaryota > Metazoa > Chordata > Actinopteri > Cypriniformes > Cyprinidae > Acrossocheilus > Acrossocheilus fasciatus. The sequence continues at coordinate 26,611,545 of CM071938.1, forward strand.
ACTGTCAAAATATCTCTTCACTGATGGTCTCAACCAGGGGCCCCGCTATTTCAGAGTTGTTATTGTGTTACGTTAGGCAGATTGACATTTGGCATTTGGTTTCTAAATAGAAATTGGCAGGTAAAGACTAACATCAGATGGGAGTCAACCCAAGCTGTGACAGATTTTATATTGATGATGAAAAGAGGTCTGATCATGACAGCAATTGTTATTATAGAAATGAGGAAAAATCCCATTAGTCATGATCAAGCATTTGCATCGGGGTGTTAATTCCAATTGGCTAGAATGATGCCCTGCAGCTCTCTTGTGAAAGTGTCATTCATTATCAAGTTGAATTCTCATTGCCCTCTGACAATGAGCTAAGTAAGAGGCGGTCTCATTCATATTAGCCATTGAGCCTAATGTTTATACAGCTCCGATAGGTGGCTGAAAAAGTTGTGCCACTTCACTTTTCATTTCTCTTTTTCCTGTTCTACATGTTAAACATTGCTTACTGATCTTGACCTTGGTAGACTGCATCAATGAAATGAAAAATGTTTCAATGTATTGGCATTGAAACATAAGGAAATTCGTAACGATGGAGCTAAAATAGTTGAAATGAGATCCTATAGTATGGGCAGACAATGACTACCCCATTGTTATATATGTGGTTCCTCTTGACGGCATGTCGTTTTTCTAATTCAGACATGAGTAATTACAGCTGGACTTGCCTAGCTAATAGTGACCTACAAACAGCTGAAATTGGAGCAGTATAAATGAAGTGGCCATCTAACAGAGCCCTCAATTATGCTCTCCATAAATAGATGCTTGAATACATTGATCTATTTTTTTTAAAGTATGCTGAAAGAAGCAGTGGATTGCTTCGCAAAATGAATCCGCATCATCACAGAGCTGTTGACACTGTTTGAGATTTGTTTTTGACAGTATATATTTTTTAATAATATTTATTATTTCCCTTGAGTTCTAATGATAATTGTGACTTTCCTATCTTCATATTGTTTTTCACTGTCATTGTGTTTTGGATAAAGAAGGTTAGGACCATTATTCCATGTGTGTCCCAAGACATTATCTGATTCTTTGTAGATCCTCGTTTTAAACATTGCTTACAGTAACACATCCTCGTTTATACACAGTATTATACTGAAAGGCACAAACAAGATCAAACTACACCACCGCCAACTGTGTGACAATGAGATGTTCTAAAATATTCAAAACATTTATACAACTCTATACATTTTAAACAATCACTTTTTAACGTATGTTCTATTCATTACCTCTTTATGTTAATAGTAGCATGTGTGCCTAAGCTTTATGGCTTGCTGCGGTTTGTTTCCTAACCCCTCGCTTTCGAATATGTCATGTTTTCTTCTTTTTTTCCCCCCACCGTAATTTTACTCGATTTGTTATAAACCAGGTAAGTAATCACATAATCACAAGATATTTTGTATTAATTTTGTTGTGAAGGACACAGTATGCACCTGGTAGAATTAGAGCACATTTTACAAAATGGGCCTTTGGGAATTGATTAGGTTAATATACTGTTCGTATAATGAGCAATAGTACAAATATGAAGTGCTATTCTTGCATGGACACTGTGGCTTGTTCTTTGTTTTGGATAAGTTAATAATTGCAGGGATAACACATTATTTATTATGTTATGGTCACCTTTGACATAGAAACACTAAAATGTAAAATAGTATGAATAAAGTATAAAAGTGTAAACAAACAAACAAACACAGGGCTCGAAATTAACTTTTTTACTTGGTAGCACTGGTGCTCCCAACTTTAAAAAGTTAGGAACACCAGCAAAAATTTGGGAGCACCCACCAAAAATTAATGAGCACCATAACTGCAAATTATATATTAACAGATTTCATCTTTACATTCTTAACTTCAATGCAGATTGGTTAATATATTAGCTGTCAATCACCCAGTCACTGCTTTCCGCTGTCAGGTGACAGGGAGCTATTACTACCACGGGAAATGCAAAAAGGGCTAAAGAAGAGAGAAAATGAAAAGAAACACTGACAGATTTATTTCGTAAACCACCTAAGTTAATCTGATATCTGACAATATTTTGCTTGTGTTATTGTGCTGATCTTGTGTTATTGTGATGGTAGTCTTAAGGACTACTGTGGACAGCTGATTTTGATATTCTTCATATTCTGTGGGCTTGGCAATTCACAGCAGTGATAGAAATTAATCTTTTCCAATAAGTGTAAATTGATTTTTACCTTTTATGGTCATTTTCACAATTAAGCCATTTTTTCTAAAAGTGTGCATCATCATTTGAGTCAAATTCTTACATTTAGTCAGTCAATTAGAATAAGACGACATTTGGGCTGTTATTAAGCAAATGAAATCGGTATCAACAAAATTCATCTTTGAATTAGAATTTTGAATTTCTGAAGTGGCATTTAGATGCACTTACACCCTGCTTAATGCAGGACATGAATGCATTTAACCTGCAGATACACATGCATATATAATGTTTTAATACTGTAAACAAAACATTGAATACTTACTTGAAATAATTTTTTTTAAAATTAAAAGATACTTTTAAATGTGAAATTACAATCGCCAGTAGGTGGCATCAAGTCACCGTTAATAAGTGAGTCACTGCGATTGAACCTAATAATTTAAACGGTTGATTCATTCAGGAACGAAATGTTGCTCAGAAACGCGTGTGGAATTATTTTTGTTGTCGAAATGGAGCAAAAACAGGAAATATGGTGTCTAAAACGTAAGTCTCTTAATATTCACTTCTTGTTTATTGAACTGTTGTATAAAATCAATATCACATTTGTAATCATGCTGATTTTTGGAGGAAAAAAACAGCACTGCTCATGTGATATTAACTATATGAAATGATACAAAGCCCCTATATCTTGAATTTTGTTATGCATTTTAATAGACTGAATCATGCAGTGAATATGGTGTCTAAAACGTAAGTCTCTTAATATTCACTTCTTGTTTATTGAACTGTTGTATAAAATCAATATCACATTTGTAATCATGCTGATTTTTGGAGGAAAAAAACGGCACTGCTCATGTGATATTAACTATATGAAATGATACAAAGCCCCTATATCTTGAATTTTGTTATGCATTTTAATAGACTGAATCATGCAGTGAAAACACACTGTAAATGCACACGCGCACTAGTCTAACCTACTAAACTTCATCACGTCATGTATGCGTGCACCCTCTGTAGATGTTAGGTTTGGTTTTTGCAATATACTCGATAATGTCAAATCGCACATCGTTAAAACAACAATTACGATATTATCGCAGCCCCTTACGTGAGCATCCTGACAATTAAAGGCCTTAACGATTGAACCTGATGATCCTGATCATTTTGCCACACACTTATCCCTGCATTTATTGTGTTTGGCAATCTCTCTGTATTTAACTAAGCTCTCGAGCTTTGGTGGCGAATGCTGTTAGTGTTACCTGCAAACTCCGTCCCACAGGCTTTAAAGTGAATGCAGTGCATAGAGCACAGTGCATTTTCATAGCGGAGCCAATCAAAGTCTTTCAACCATTCTCACCGAAAACTGTACACCTTCTTTTCGGCTGGTGGGTCAACATTCACCACGATCGCTATCATCAGCACCATTATTTGTAACTTTAGGTGGTTTACAATAGAAATCTGTCAGTGTTTCCTTTCATTTTCTCTCTTCTTCAGCCCTTTGCATTTACCGCGGTAGTTAGCTCCCTGTCACCTGACAGCGGAAAGCAGTGACTGAGTGATTGACAGCTAATATTAACCAATCTAAAATCTGCATAAAATTTTAAGAACGTAAAGATTAAGTTATGTAGCGTTTGATAGAACGACAGGCCGGTCACCGTATCAGCACACAGAAGGCACATAACTGTGAACGTTTTAGACGTTGAAAACAGGTCACACTACAACAATTATGTGCACTCGCACAAATGCTCCCAAACATATTTTGAGGTCGCACAGATTAAATTATGGGAGCATATGCGACCAAAATGGTCGCAGTTTCGAGCCTTGAAACAAAACAAAAAAAAATTAAATAGTAGTGGCATTGATTACAAGAAATGCCAAAGCTTGAACAAGTTTTCCTGCCAACTTCAAAATTCTCTAAACATGAATGTAGTGTTTGATTTGAACTTCAAAATCCTTATTTTTTTTTTTTTTTTTAATTTGTCTGCACCTCTGATATTAAGAATACCTTGACATTTCATCATCTTCCAAATGCATTCAGGCATGACACACTGCACGTGTCATAACCAGCCAGGAAGATTATTGTGCTAAATGAGCGGCATTAACGTCTTTGATAAATTGTTTTTAAATCTGCTTGTAATTTCATTGGCAGTAAATTTCCACAACTCAGAGAGCAGTCATCTATTCCTCAATATCAGTTTACATGACCCCTCCCAACTTGGCTTCTAACTGTGTTAGCTCCTAAACTAAAGTGGTCATTAGGTGCTTTTTTTTTCTCTACGGCTCGGCAAGTAATGTTGGTAAAATGCTAATGCTTAATAATGATCCCTTCGTCCATTTCTGGATTACTTTTCAGCTGAATGGCAATGCATCAAAACATAAAGCATTTTGAGGCTCATTAAGGAGGCATTATACGATGAGGTCTGCGGAGCGGTCACATGGGCCTAGTGATGGATGTGAAAGCGATCCGCTGCTGAAACCCGGTTAGGTCAAATCTCTGCGGTAAAGAGGGCTGCTCTTTGACATGAAGAGGAGGAGGAGGAGGGCCCGCCACCGGACCCGGCCCATCAGAGCATCATTAGTGTCCACTTTGAGCCAGTGACAGGAATTCCATTCCAGACTGAACTTCAGACCTGAGTGTGGGGCGCTGATAGCTTGCAGAATCACACGCATGGGAGTAATAAAGGGCTTTATGCAGTGTTGATGCTGTCTTCTAGCATATACTGTATGCAGAAGTATATATTTTCAAAATTGATGGGTTCCCTGAATGCCTTTGTAAAATAGCTGATATATACACAGTGACTGCACAGCATATGCCATATTGATATGCCTAACAGTAACTGTAAAGAATCTACAATTATACTATGCTTAAACCTGACATGAGCGACAATCTGTGACGTGTCAAAACTAAACCGATCCCTTTATAACTAACAAAGCAGTCTATACTGGAAGAATGCTCTGCGCAGTCTACAGAGTACATTATAGTTTGTAGCTTAGTGTCAGATTTCATGCTGCAGATATACCACAGTCTAAATGGTACAGCAGAATCTATACTGGTTAATATATTTCTACTGTTGCAAAGTTTGCCATATTGCCAGCAGTACTATAATTAATATATTTAAATTTTTGGTTTTAACTCAATTTCCAGTATTCTTCAAAATTCTCTTGTCTTGAAGAAGTCTTACCATCCTTCTCTAGAGATTTATTGTCTACTTAACAAACCTGTGCGCTAGTTTCATTGATCAACATTAGAGCCGAATCCTCCCATGGACTGCTGTAGGCTTAAAAACTCTTTGCCGGACACAGCATAATCAGTCCACATGCCTTTGACGATTGATTTTAGATACTCTTTCCCAAGACTTGTGATTATCTATCTGAGGTTAATGCAGTAACAAACATTAGCATGCTCTTCTGTCGAGTCAGGGTGGTTTGTTTTGCCACAGAAGAAACCCAAGACTGCTTTTTAAGATATCTGTCAGGGCTCCTCTTTAGTCAGTAGAGCACAGTAGCAGAAATATGCATAATTACCTCGACTCCTTTTTCTCTGACCTCTCAGAAGTCTGTGCTAAAAGCAGACAGTCTCTTCCTGGAGTGTCATATCCAGCACTTCCCCTCTCTTTTAATTTTCTCTATCAGGGTCACGTTGCAACAGTGACAGAATATGCTTTTTATTAAGGCATGACAGGCGTTTATGGTGTTAAAAATTGGTCTTTTTATAGTATCTTAAGTTAGCTTTTTATCAACATTGTTGATCTGACAAGTCTGTTGTTCCACGTTGTCACATCCACCTCATTACCATAATTACTTAATTGATGAATACTCCCCTTGTTAGGCATGAAAACCTTTGTTTCGACTTCAGTTCTGAAACAAATATTAGCTTTAGAAAATGCCCATGTCCATGTTGATATGGCTTTGCGACTGTCATGAATGCTGTATTTTTGTGTTCACCAGTATTGACCCAAAGCTGGCCAATATTGCTCCTTTCCCCATGTATTTGGATCCAGCTTATGTCCCTTGTCTCCAATTTTAAGAGCCTGTTTGCTTGTTTATTTCTCCTGGTGTGGGCGCACTAGTCTTCATTGTTGTCAGCTATGTCAGTTGAGTGTTAAAGAGAAGACTTGGCTTGGAAGCTGTGGTGAAGAAACACTCCTCTGAAACCCTGCTCACCCGCTTGTTTTACGATGCTTCATAAAAGTGTCATCATTGGTGTCAATGCGATGGTGTCCTCTGCGTCCTCTTTCTGCAATTTGTGACAGCTTATATTGCTCAAAACCACGCGGCTTCAATGAAAGCCTCAAGGCCGCTACCCCTTCTGCCCCGTAACTGCTTGTCCGAGGTTTGTTTTTGATTGGTGTGCTCAAAATGATTTAAACTCCCCAAATGCCCAGCTTGTAAGATAGGGAGTATTAAACCTTCTGTATTTATGGCTGACTACAAAAAGGCATGAATTCTTCCAGCCCAAGACCAAGATAAAAGATGTGCACCTTACTTCCCTTGTTATCATTTGCTTGGAATCCTCCGGTCATCTTTTGATTTAAACCTAATATAAGCAAAGAGCTTTTTGTGTGTGTGTGTGTGTGTGTGTGTGTGTGTGTGTGTGTGTGTGTGTGTGTGTGTGAGCAAAGCATGTGGATACAGTCCAAAATATTGATCTACATGATTTTTCATGTATTATTAAGGATAGCAGACTGCCTCATTCTCGACCAGATAACACTGGTTTGTTATTTATGGATTAGAATGCTTATGAATGCAGTAATACTGTGCGTATGGATGAGAATTTGAGCCAAAATTGATACCGTAAACCACACTATGCATCTTTAGATGCTTGATGTAGGGTCTATATTTTCCTCTTAAAGATTTTGTATTTCTGTAAACCATGAAAGAAATTGAATAACAATATTATTATTATTATTATTATTTTATTTATTTATTTTTACTGATGGTGATAAGGCCTCTTTCTTTTTTAATACTATTGAAGATTAAATCATATTTAAGACAATCTGTGTCACTTTACAAGTACACACAGGCTCCAAATAAAAGTGTAGTTGGAGTACATAGTTGTAGTATGCATATTATCAATGTAATATTGATTTTTTTTTTTAAACAAACTTAGTTTTCTTAAACTTTTTTTTTTTTTTTTTCTGTGTCCAACAGTGTTTAAATGAGATGTTAGTCTCTCACCGTACTCTTGTGTACAATCTGTTTGAGAGTGTAGGGTGTTTTTTTTATTTTCACCCAGGACAAATTTCTTGGAAAATGTTATATTATGTTGTATTAGATTGTGTGTGTGTGTGTGTGTGTGTGTGTGTGTGTGTGTGTGTGTGTGTGTGTGTGTGTGTATGTGTATATATATTATATATATATTATATTATATAATATATACACACACACACACACACACACTCACACTATAATATGGTGTGTATGTATGTGTATCACATTTGTATTTTAGCTGCAATATGCTTAGCACACATCAGATGCACTTGTTGTCTTTCTGAATTTCTCCTTGTGCATCTCATCACACATCGACTGTAAAAGACAAAGTTCTTTCTGGCAAGATGCATCGCTATCATACAGTGTTTACATTTAAATATGATTAAGCCTGAATCATTGCATGTGCATGCTGCTTTTTTATTATGCCAAAGTATCTGACTCAGCCAAATTGTCATATTTCCAGAGTTTTAACTTATTTTCTCTGTCACCTGAAACCTGAAAATGATGTTTTATTTTGTGGCAAAAATTTTCAGGCAGATAAAAGAGTGCATCATTAGTGTTTTTATTTCTGGGGAAAAATAGGGAAGGCACATTTAGTACAGTCGATTAGTTGCAGCATCAAGGTCTGATAATCTGCTTAGGCAAAAATAAGTTGTTTATTTCCTTTGTACTGATATATATATATATATATATATATATATATATATATATATATATATACACACACACACAATAAAAATCCTAAAACAGCAGTCACAAAGGTTTTAATTTACATCATAACAAAGTGTTTGGTAACACTTTACAATAAAGTGTCATTTGTTAACATTAGTTAATGTATTAACTAACATGAACAAACAATGAACAATGCATTTATTACACTATTTATTAATCTTTGTTACTGTTAGTTAATGAAAATAGTTGTTCATTGTTTATTCATATTAGTTCACAGTGCTGATGTTAACAAACTAATGTACTGATGCTAACTAATGTTAACAAACACAACTTGTGATTTTAATAATACATTAGTAAATGCTGAAATTAACTAACTAAGATTGATAAATAGAAGTATTGTTCTTTCTTAGTTCATGTTTGCTAATGCTGTTGACTAATGGACCTAAAGTTTTACCCAAAGTTGAGTAGTTAAATGTGTTTTTAATCTAAACATGCAGGTTTCAGCTATGGTATGGGGCTTAATTTAGGCAATCACACTCAATAATTGGTCTGATAAATGTTGTTATTTTAAATAAGTATTTTAAAATTGGCAACACTGTGTCCTGCATTTAGACATGTTAGGGAAGTTACCGAAATAAGCCTATCATATGAGCCCTGAGCCCACTTGTTGTTTTGTGTTATACAATTTTTGAAGCTGATTAAATGTTAGTTGTGGTAATATGTTACTGCTGTCTTGCAGTCACAATTAAAATCACTATTAAAGCTGCATCAAACATTTTTATTTTTATTTTTGCAATATAGCAACAAATCTGACTGACTATTAATGAATATTTTAAATTTAAAATAATCAAATACAAACTGATATGATTTGATTTATTGGTATTTAAAAGCAGTATTTTGTATTTGAAAATATGCATTTTGTTAGTGTGTGTTTCTTGCACAGGAGACCGCCTGAATGATGATCACAAAGATGCAGCTGAAAAACAAAAATGAATAAAAACCATTGATAACTATGTTAAATGAAAATATTTCTTGAGCACAAAACGTTTGGTGCTTTGTCCATATTTATAATCTCTAAAATTTTGTCTTTTTAGTCATTTGGGCCTATAAGGAACAGTGCCTTTTGAAAAGCAGTAAGCTGTAATATTTTATCATCATTTTAGTGTTTTTCATCCACTAAATATTTGATTAATTTGAATACATATTTTGTTATTGATGACTTTAAATGTTTTTTGTTTTATTTTCCATATTTGCAAATTTTTTAAGTTATCTAATTTAGTCAGAAGATTATAACAAAACATTTAATTCATGTTTAAATGAAAGATTAATCTTGAAATGAAAGATAATTTAATACTTACATTATTGGAAGACTGTTGTATAAGAAATCATGTAAAAGTTAGATTTCGGCGAGCTTAATGTGGTCACTTTCCCCAAATGTGCCAGATGAAAGAGTTTTGTTGTGTAAATTATTTAAAAGAGGGTACTTAAAAGTTTTCACGGTATTTATGTGTGACAGTTTCCAGAAAAGCATGTGTAAAATGCATTTTTCACAACAGACATTTTTTTTTACTATGCGAGAAATACACAGTGACAACACAATGACTATGCACATGTGGCTTATTCAAACTGCTGTTTAATTGGTTGCCCTTGTCATGGAAACAACATCCTACTTGTCTGTGTGCTACACTAATACAGAGATTTACAGATGGTACAATGGTCTGTTTTGTGACATTGTGTCTTGCCTAGGCAATTTAGAAGTGTAACGGAAGTGACAGAACCAGTAAAAAGGTTCAACGGCAAGCACTCTCAGCCGTACTATATCACGTCAGCATCTATTGAAGAGAACAAATCTAATCTTATTTACAGTCTTTATTTGCCTTGACAAATGTGTGATGCTTATCAGTAGTATTCGAAACTTTAAGCTGTTTGCAAAAGCAATGCCTTATTCCCTTAGGATACTGCCAGCCGTATAGATGTCAGGTCAGTTCAGTGAACACAAAAGGCAGTAAGTGCTTGTTGCAATCCGTGTCAGTAGGAAAACACACAAGACACTGCTGCTCATGCAGTGTAATACAGCAGCCTTTGGAAAACTGGATTGATTTGTCATGAGGCCTAGAGCAGAGTCTGGGCTTTTTTCTGGAACCTGTGCCTTTATCTCATCAGTAGAGAATTGATCAGAGGTCACGGCATTCATGTGGGTCACTGACAGACTGCTTGATCAATGCTGGTGGGCGTCTGAATGGAAGTTATCTGAGCTAACTTGTTGATGTTCCTAGTCTGAGGACATTTGAATCATTACAAGTGAAAAGCGAGATGTTCTGACACTGGTTTGCTTTCCCTTTAGAATGTGTGTTGCACTCTGGATTTAAATATAATAAAGTCATGCTCGGCCCGTATCTTTAATATTTATTTTTATAATAATTTTTTATTTATGTAATATTTAATTGAATTTTTTTTTCTGTACACGTTAATTATACTTTTTTTGTGTACTGTTAAATATAGGGTAAACGTACCCATTAAGCACACTACCATATCTGAGATCAGATTATAAAAAGAAAAAATATATATTTATTATCCTACTTGATGTCTTAACCAACTGATATGTTTGTTACTATATACCTCCCATAATTTCAAGTCAATCAGATCATTGCACTCTGAGATACGGGTCTCCATGTGTTCATACTGCCTGGTGGCCATTTTGAAAGCTGTCTAAAAACTTTCACCAAAAGAGGAGCCCCTTAAATGTGTTTTTTTAGATGTTTAAGCCTTTATTTTGGGTAAGTTTCACTACTTATTGTAAAATTAAGAGATTGATGTTCAAACTTTTGCATATTATAACCTGGAACTTGGATGTGGGAAATAATTACATTAGATCCAAAAGATAGTTTTAGCAACATAGCAACTGTGATGCTACAGAACACAGTTAGCTGACTAGCTGTATATGATTGTGTGCTACGCTAACATCTTACTTCACAGGCATTACTGGCTTGTACTTTTACATCCATAATATTATATGTTGACAGTTTATTGCTGGTCTGTCATTTTACAGTGCTGTAATTTTTAAAGATTTTATTTTATTTTAAGGTGATCTTAAAGGGTGCACGACTATGAGCTGTGCACTACACAGCTTCAGTGTGACATCAATAAGAAAAAGTACACTATTGTTAATAATAGTTGTTCATATTAAAATATGTATGAACTTAATACATGACCTAGACTATTTATTTAGCAAAATCCTGTCATTTTAATAAATATTACATGAAATTTATTAAAACATTTTGCTGCTCCAATTAAGCTCAGTGTGCTCTCTTTAAGCTCTTCACATTGAACGTCTATGTAAATACTTCATAAACAGACTTTAAATATTAACTGATGGTTGTCATTTTAATTTAAGTTAATCGATTTTTTATGGATTCTGCCAACTCAAATCTGCAGATTGGCTCTGGTCTTTGGCATATAGCATTTTTCAGCAACTTTTCCAGACAGTAAATCTGTGGAAGATCGAGGCAAAAATCGTGTAGTGTATTCCAGCCTTAAGAGACTATAGATAAGTCGACATCCATTTAACAAGTGGTTTCATAATGAGCCTAGTTTCTTAAATGTTTTATTGGTTTGTTTTATTTGATTTTTGAATGTTACTTAGCTGAACATGGACTAGTACAGATTTTGCAATGTGCTTAGATGACACTTCATTATGAATATATAACTGATCATATCGAATGCCTTGTTGCTTGATTTTAGTGCTTTTTTTTTTGGTGATTGACTTTGTAACTTCAAAAAAATATATTTTTACATTTATTCTTTAAAAAATCTTTCCTTGAAATAAACAAGAATGTTTAATAAAACATGATGTGAGCTTAATGGAAACAGGGGTGTGCATAAAAGGTACAAAAGTAAGCCCTGGTACCCATTAAGCACAACCAGATTTTTTTTTATTTAATGATGTACTGTATATCTTAATTGAAATGCTTTTGTTATTTAAAATAAAATGAAATATTTTTGTGTAAGAGATTAATATTTTATTTTAACATAACTTTTTGTACTGAAACCAATATCTTGTGCAATAAAAATGTCTCAATGTAGATTTTGGTGAGCTTAATAGGTACGTATACCCTACTCTTTTTTTCAGTAGATTTGTTAATCTTGTAGATTGAGTACTACATTTAAGATTTTAACTTTATTTATATTTTTATAAGCAGACCTTTTCTAGATGTACTGTTTAAAAAAAAGGAAGAATGTATGATATTAATACATTGTAGGCACTTCCTGTACTTGCCTGTCTTAACTGAACATTTCTTTGTGGTTGTTGCTCTCTTGTAATCATCTGTGTTATACATTACATGCAGGAAATGTGTGTCAAGAGAGAAGGTGAGAGAATAACAAAATGATACAAAACAGAACAATTCTAACCCTTGTATAACCCTAATCTAACCCTAATGCTTGTAAATAACTACATTATAGCACCACTGTTTCATGTCTGTTTAATTTAATTGTAGATACTGTAGAGTGGCAAAACTGCAAACGCTGCTAAATTGGACAGTTGACAGTGTAGTAGTTGTAGGAAAATTACAATAATTTGACAAGGATGCAACTCTTCTGTGGTGGTTCAGCATAAAATAAAGTTATTGGGTCATTATTTTATTTTTTATTTTTTATTTGATATTGAGCAGCCTGTTGCTTTGGCTACCAAAATTGTGACTATGAATGCTGCCAATTAAAGCTCGCTGAAGCACACAAACTGTGCTTTACCCATGGTTGTTACCATTTGAAGCTGCCAAGCTTCAAAAAGAAAAAAAAGAAAAAAAAGCACCATGTATTCCTAGTCTTTTTTTATTCAAGTCATTGAATTTAAGCTCATGGAAACTTCTCTCTGCTGCAGCTGTCAAATGTCATTTTTTATTTAGCATTTTCAAACTGCGTGTCGCTTTTGGTTATGACAGTCGGCACCGTAAAACTCTTTCAATGATGTATCTGTATTTCCGTTTTTATGAATAATCTCTAGATAAAGGTGAGTGCTTTTATTTAAAAGGACTCTATTATTCTGAAGTTTATTGCTGATTCCGAATGGCGGAATTCTTGCTACTGGGTCTATGTTAGATTAGAGCTCTGGAATGGGCGACTGAATAAAACTCGTCATTCACACACAATAACTGGAATTTAAAACTTGGATAAAAAAAAAAAAAAAGCTCAGTGAACTGTTTGATAGATTTATTACACTAGGTGTTGCACACACTCCATATCTCATCTCTTTGTGTTCTAACTATTATAAACTTCTCTTTGCTGACTGAGGCCCGTCTGTGACTCCAAAAAGTGATGTTGCTTTAAAGTGCATCATTGTGCTCCTGGGATGCACGTAAGCTCTTTTGTGCCTCTCTGCAATTATCCCCTTATATACAGTACAATGGTAGTTTTTGTGGAATAAAATCATATATTTAGTCTATAAATTTATTAATTTTGATTATGAATTTTTATGAATCAATACAGCTTAGTTCTGAGAATGAAGAATGACTGTGGTCTAATCAATACAAGGATTAATTTGAAGATTGACCAGGATTTGAGGAATGCTTTGGAAAAACTGATTTGGATGTTAATATCAATTCTAATAAGTGTAAAACAAAGAATGCTCTGTTTTCTCTTTGTCATTCTCTGTTTTATTGCGTGCACCATCATCACCTTGGAATCATTTATCAAATATTTATGTGTGCACATAGGCGGGTCGTGTGTAAGGCTGTGGCCATGGGGACCTGGGGCAAAAATTGCATCAAATTGGACAAAAATGCCCCATCACAATTCAATAAAATCTATTATGGCAAACAAAGTATATATGCATGTAATATGTATGCAAAATGTATGCAATGGCCAATCAGAGGCGTTCAGACGAGTCATCACTGAAACTTCAGAGTTTGTTCAGTGCACACTGGCAAATTGTCTCATCATAAACAACAAAGTGCGTACAATGTACAGTAAGAGATTAATTTCACAGTGTAGACAGCTTCAATTATTATAAATGTACATGTAGTTTTTTTTTTTTTTTTGAGAGTGCTTAAACTTGTGATTGGATTGAAATTGGTGATAATGTTCTTCACTCGTCTTCTGTATATAATTTATTTGCTGTTTAAATAACCGTGGCAATATGAAACGCATTATAATTAGCAACCTACAAAGTTTTTATTAAATTGTAATCATGTTAAATGCAAATTCACTCCTTTTTAAAAAATATTTTATTAGCCTTCATGACACCCATATCTCCTCCTTGCCTAAAAAGACAGGTTTATGATAGTTGTAGTTAATAGATTACACTTACATTAGGCTAGTTTTAGCCTTACCCTGGAGTTGGTTCACACTCTGCCTATGCATGTGCATCCATAGCGTTATATTTTTTTTTAGGTTAATAGATTTCTTAATTATTAATGTTCATTCCACTGCTAGTAAATCAATGATTAACTATCCTGAACATGATAAATATTTTTTGTTTGTTTGTTTTACACATTACAGCACCTGCATGCCCGTCAGCCCTCTCAATATGTAGTCTTTGCTGGCTAGACCTGAAAGCAGAGGCAGTGCTATAGTTTCTGTAGCTCTTCACCTCTAACCTCTCCTCTACCATTTTTGGTCCGAAGGGGATCTTGAATAGCGAGATACACGTGGACAGAGGACAGATCAGGTTATAGATAAAACATCAATTCCAGTTCTCTGAAGAACAGAACACAACATAACTCTGGTTGGTGATATTGCCAGAGCTTGCATAAGACAGAAGACTTGGCTAGAACTTCCTCTATCCTGAAAAGGTCAGAGGCTTCTTGACCCAAAAAAAAGAAAAGGTCACAGGTATTGTCAGGTAATGTGAATTTTGGGCATGTGTCCGTGAACGTTTTATTGTGGCATTTTTGGAGGGCTTGTTTGTGTGGCTCTCAGCACAGACTAATTAATCTTGTTGATATTTTGAATATATGTGAGCGAAGCTTTTGGGTTTTCTGTAATCCTCTTGATTCAGAAAACAATCACACTTGTCATGCGTTCCTGTGAGTCAGGCTTGTTAATGCTCTCACTGTCTCTTGTAAATGTAATTAAATGATTACATTTGTCTCTGTTGTGAATAAACTGACAAATTAGAGGTCAAGAGATAATGACATGAATAGATGTGCAACCAAAACATGCTCTTTCACTGAGTGAGAGCACTGGGTATGTGGTAATTACACACTTGTCCATTTACTTGAGTTGACAAATCTGATTGTGTGTTTGTTGTCTTAAACTGAGTGTATTTAAGATGCCGCTGTGTGCGAGGACGTAAGTACTGTACAGCGTGACTTGTGGTGTGTCTTTTGATGCTGTTAATTACATTCCTGTGTCATTCACTCAGGCTGGAGACAGGACTCTCTGTATCTGTTTGGCAATCTGTGATTATCGTGTTTGGTGCCATCTCTCTTTGCTCTCAGTGTGGTTTCTCTTCCTCACGGAGTATTTGATTCCTGTCTCTTTCCACTTCCAGTATTCATTTGTGAGGCTTAGTCATTTTGTGTGATAAATCCGACTTCTCTCACACTTCTTTTTTCGTCTCATTTTAGCAGGCAAAATTGGAACATGTAGCTTCTCAGCTTTGCAGTTTTTGCTACTTATATTATTAGGGATACAATATGCCCTTTTTTTTAGTATTAATAACTTCTCTTTGGTCTTCCTTGCTGTGCTCTTTAGGTTTCCAATGTGACCTTAAAAAGTATTAAAATATAGCTTGCATAAACTTTCAAAATTTAGGGGCATAAAAAGTCTTAAATATCTTAAATAAATGTCTGTTTTATCATTACCAAAAGTTGTACATTTGTGGACGAACAGACCAGGGATGATAAGGTTCATACTGTCCTAAGGGAGTTCTGAGCATAGTATGGTGTGGAGCGACAGCAATTTCCCCTACCCACTTGAAGTAATCTGTAATCAATCCGTTCCAGTTTGGGATTTTCATTTACCGCTCTTCACTCACTCCCAACATGCCCCATAGCAGAATATTCATCAAGCTATGCTTCATTATAAAGGTTTTCTATTTATTTATTAATTTTAATTTATATTTATCTATGTTTTTTATTTATTTTAAAATATCACAAATGTCTGTGTGCATGCAATGTATCAATAATTTTTTTTTTTTTTTAAATCATTAGTTTGTTAATATGTGTTATGCTTGTGAAGGAGTGAGTGATAGGAAATATAAATGCCCCCTGCTCGGCTTCTACTCCACACTGTTCACATACTTGAGCTATTAGAGCAATCTAAAAGTGCTCACGGACATTCCCACAAGGCAGTGTACATTAATTTGAATATTTTAATGTAATTTGTAGGCAAATATTGTTGTTTGTGTGTAAGTGCTGATACAAATTTTTTACATAATTAAAAAACATTTATATATTAAGTAGTGTATTATTATTCAATAAAAGATGGGATGGAAATAGAAGGGGGAAAAAAACGGAATCATTGTAGTTTTGTAGATATTTCATGCTGATAAGTAGTGTTCATAGGCTTTGCTGACTGTGTGTCAGTTTTGAGTAAAATAATCTTTGGTACATTTATGTGTTTTTTAGATTTTTAGACTTTTAATTTCTGATACCCACTTGTCACAGAGAATAATTGAAGCCACAAAGCATTTACATGTTTTCAAACAAACGTTCAGATTTGTTATTTTTTTAACAGCCATTCAATCAAATTAATGATTATCGCAATGAATTTTGTTTGTTGCTGTCACTTAACAATATCTAGCTGACTAACACAGAATAATTTATGATAGGGTGGGAAGCAACTTTCATATGGCACACCATATGGCACACTATATTTCTGTATAGAAAAATTATGTATGGATTTATAGCTTTAATTGAGTTAGATTATGTGTTTTATTTCCAGCTGTTTTATTTCACCCCCCCCCCCCCCCCCCCCAAAAAAAAAAAAAAAAAAAAACTTAGTGTAAAATGAAAGATTAAAATGTTAAATGTAAAATATTATTTCACTTGGCAGACTACTATTGTCACTATTGTGTAGCCCTACAGTAAAGTGACATGAAGATCATTTTTAGGGTAACGTAATTTTTGATGAATATTTGATGTGTGATGAATAAGCACATAAAGTGCATGCAGTGGAGGCAGAGACGAGTATGTGTATTGCACACACACTCTTGTGCATGCTTGATCCCAAGTAATTTTTTTTTTTTTTAAACAACGTCCAAATAAATTATTATGCTATATTTATGGTTATGTTTCGAATTTGATCAAATGCGATTCCGATTCTGCTTGTATATTCTGATTCTTATCGATTCCTAGTTTTGATTTTAATAAAGTAAAAAAAAAAAAAATTAAATAAATACATAAAACAAAAAAGAAATCAAACATTTAGAACTTAAACATATTTCATACTTATTCTTTGTCTTTTTACAAAGCATTCTGTTGCAGTTAAATAACATGAGCAAAAAATCAGCAACCTAGAGAACACTAAGGCCTACAAGAGGTACTTTTTGCTTCTTTTAAAAAATACCACAGCAAAAATAACTAAACAAATATATTTTTCAAACACTAAATTGTTAAAACCAAGTAAACGGTAATAAAACAGGAAAAAACAAATCAATTAGCAATAACATAAATGAGTACAACTGAACAAATTTCAGGTACAGAAATTAAAATCAAAAGGTTTTTTTTTTTCCATAAATAAAGATTAGTAATAAAACAGATTACAGATTAATCCTCATTAAAGTTAAGAAAGATATTCAATCAAGATCAGTGAATGATTTTCTTGTTCTTTGATTAACATTAATGACAGACAGCGCATTTATTACACTGCTGTCTCTTACACACCGAACGCACGCGGATCTAAAAAAATAGTTACTTACACATGCATTTATTTAATTTAAGACAAAACATTGCTGTGCCATGCACACATCTGAAGTGTGATCACAGAGAGCCATGGTCCTGGCCTGTGTCCGTTCTCGAACCGTTCCATGCATTTCCTCTGCAGAAAAGGAGGTTCCGAGCTGGAACTGACTTCTCTTTCACATATTGTGACACAAAATTTACATCAGTATATCCTCGTAAAGACAGCAAATAACATGCAAGTTGCGCTTAAATGATTTAAAATCAAATTAAAATGCAAACGCAGGAATCGCTAAGCAGAATCGAAATGTTGTATTGACTCAGTGCTTCTTAGAAATATGGAACCAGTTCTCGATATCCAACCCTAGCTATATTTAATAAAATTTCCTGCAGTACTTAAGAGAGAGGACAGTTTCTGAAAACTCACACATAATCACTTGTTTTGGGTTTTCCAGGGCTCTTCAGTCATATTTGTGAAAAATTACTGTTTGCAACTGTGGGAAAAATACCTGCCCCAATCGAAGCTTTGCACTGCAATTAGTTGCTTTTCATGCTTTCAGTCAACAGAGCAAGTGTAAAAAAGTTGTGTGATAACTACACTTCAGAGATTGAACACTATTTTTGTGTATTTATGGTTTATATGTTTAAAAGGTGAAACAGGTTAGCATGAAATGCTGCTGTTTCTTTGCAGCCCGTCTAATAAAATTTGATTATCAGAAGCAGGATTGGAAATTAACAAGGGTTGGGGCAAAAATGCCACCAAAATTGGTGCCACACTTCTGCAGTGCAAAAATGGATTTTGTTGATACTGATTCATTTTGATTGATAACGGCCCAATTATGTCTTACTGTTCTAATTGAATTAGTTTGAACATTTTTAAACTAATTTTATGTTTAAATTTAAGAATTTGACATAATGACACATTTAATTTTATTAAAGTAGGATTTGATTTTCCAAGTATGAGGTAGCTGACCTACAAAGTTTGAGTTATCTATCAAGTTTTACAATAACAGCTGAACTTGTGCATGCAGAAGCATTGCCAATACAAAAATGTCATTGTGAAAGGTCCACTCAAAACCTTATCTTCTGTACAACAGTAGCTGCTGCTGAGGTATAAACAACAGCTCAGACAAAGCCTTTACATTTATCATTCACACACACAGCCTGACAAGGTTAGCATGTCACCCATTTGCTTACCCCATTCATCCCCACTTAAAAATATAACTCAGATTGAACCACGTAAAATGGCAGCTTGACTGTGGAGGATGTATCATCACTAGCGGATTTGTTGTAGGTTTGAGGATTGTTCATCTGCAGCTGCATATGAATAAATGAGATAAGCGAACCAAACAGACAGGTGGTATACATGGAGGCCATGTCTGCTGAAAAAGGAGGGGAATCTCAGGTAGAGAGAAATGCATCAAGGCTACAAACTCATACAAACAAAAGCAAAGAAATTGAAGTGGCCTTAAGGCCAAACTTATCAGGCTTCTGCATTCCACATGCGTGTTTAGCAGTCATTCTCTCTAATTAATTCTCTACAAAAGAGGGATTATTTTCATCACCTGAACGATATGCACTGCTTCAAGAGCAGCAATCAGCAATTTAGTGTTAGGTGTGCCATTTCTACATATTGGTTGAAACGTTGCTTACATATAAAATATGAGTCGTATGTTTGCAGTAATGCAAAGAGTGATGCAAGAATAAAGGAATTTATGAATAGATTTGATCACTTTTTGTTCATTATAACCATGGTGTTTTAAAAATGAACATTATTCTATGCTTTGAAAGTCATTATTTCTCCTATTCATAGCTTTGCTGCAATGCATTGGACATGTTAGCTGAAAAAAAGCTAAAAATAATTTTACAGGAATGTAATTCATTCTCCTTGCAAAATTCCAGCCGAAACAAAAATAAACCTTTGAGCTGTTTTCTAAGACTTGCACTGAGGAAAATATGAAATAGTCAAGGGTATTAATCATTATTAAGTAAAGAAAGAAGGAAAGAGAATGGGTCCCCACTTGAAATAGAAGAGAGTGTAAGTGTATTTGAAGAAGTGAGATATATTGATATTCTGTAGAGAAGCTGTTTTACTCTCTACAAAGAAGTGTCCATTCACAGTGCACCCCCAATGAAAAGTCGGCTTCACGTTGAATGCTCGTTCACACAAGGCTATGCTTAAAATGCTGACTTTCTAAAACTACTTTCCTCTCTCTCAAAGCCCAAAACAATTTATAAACAACATACCCAGAGGTCTAGACACACATGCTTGCCAACTTAATCAGAACCAGTCTCTAAACGGAAACCTTAAACTGAAGCAGAGACCACACTGAAACAGTGCTATCAGATGCAGATCTGCACAATTAATTTCTCTTCAGATTTATTACACTGTAAAAAAGAATCATTACAAAATATATGGAAATTGACAATTACACATGAGTAAATGAAGTAATTGTCCTCATACAAAAATATGCACTGTGGTAATCATAGCTTAAAGTCTTCAGTTCAATTTAGAAAATATATTCACTGAACATATTTAATTGTGCTCAGTCAGTCTACCAAGTTGAAGTGGAAAATCTGTGTTGGCTGAACAAGTCCTACATCCAAAAAACTGTATGCGCATGTGCCTGAGAAAAAACACTTCAAATGTGGATGCGCAGGAGAGCAAGCAGGGCCGAATCAGCCAATGCCGAAGAATGCATCAATGCATCATTCCCAAGAGAAGACAGATATTCATCGTCATAAGTTTCAAGATGTTATGGTGAGTAATGAGCACTGAAATTATTCTCCAAAGGTTTTACTTTAGTAACCAGTATACGTGGCATTTTAGTTTAATGATTGTGTTTTTTCCCCATTACCTCATACTTATATTCTGGTAGCCTATGTTTTTATTTTCCTCATGTCATATGTATAAAATACTGTTAGATTGGATTCTGAGGTTTGTGTGGGTATGTACTTATTCAGATCTGTCATGTGACCGCTGAATACAGTGTCGTTTATGCAGAGTTCACACTGCACGATTTTCAAACTTGTCGGATTGCCATTGTTTTCACACTGTGTGACTATCTGGAGTAGCATTCAGTCACTGCTGTGTTCACATTGCATGATGGATCGGCGACAGGGGCTTTCACATTGCAGATTCCAGATATTTAGCATGCCAAATATTTCACGGGAATCGGCGACGTGTCGGCGATTCCCTCAGATCGCGTCTTTGACAGTTCACACTGCGCGATTGTTACTCGCGTGAACAAGCAGCGATTTGCCTCCGATTTCGGGCATTTGTCGGCGATTTATCAAAACCTGCCGGCGAGTGAAAAATCGGGCTAAAATCGTGCAGTGTGAACTTGGCATTAGACCGCAGTTTGTGTCTGCCTTTTTTGGGCCTGTTGCCTTTAAATAAGCCTTATCAAACATATCATGCTTGTGATTTTCTCATTCGTGTATTCTTTTTTTTAACGCTCGAGTCAGTCATTTTAAGCAGTCCTTAAAGCCGCACAAATATATTTACAAAATAAACAAAGCAAATTCTATACAGTTTGACACTCTATATCTTAGTCCCATTATATAATTAACTTCTGTTCTCTCACTTGCCAGATGTCATGCATGGGAACTTTGTTATTAGTATAATTTTATTATTATTATTATTTGCAGGTTTTCAACAGTGGCACTTTTGAAAGTTTTCTTCGCCACATCAAGACATCCTGTTATGCAGAAGACTTCGTTCATATATTCATTGTTTTTCCTTATTTAAAATAAGGAATTTTTACAAAATGCCCTGTTGATTTGTTAATAAAGTAAAGCGATAAAATGTCATTTCTGATGTCAGTGTTCTGTATTTTGTTTAATGCATTTCCGTTTCCTTTTTTTTTTCTTTTGGGACCAGGAGAAATAAATAATTGCTGGACCACCAAGATGGTTTGGTAAACAACATAATTATTTCCATTGGCCTAACATTATTTTCTGATTGAGCATATGTTAACAGAATGTTGCCACAATTGATAAAATTCAATTCACAGAAATACAGTTGGACCAACTGAAAAATGCAGTTTGATATTTTGTAATTTTTTTTTAGTTGATTTTTAAAAAAAACTTATATATATATATATATATATATATATATATATATATATATATATATATATATATATATATATATATATATATATATATATATATATATATACAAAACTGAACATTTGCAGTTAGACATGGGTAGTGTAAAAGTAAATGTGTGCCTTACAGTTGTTTTTAATGCATATTTTAAAGGTTGTAAAGTGCAAACTAAGCTTAACATTGCCTTACTGGTTAGTATTTCAGACAGTGTGTGTGCAGATGTCTCTAAATGCTTGCTAGCTCTGAGTATTTTCAACGTTTGATGAAAAACTTTCACTCCCACACCCAGTAATGGGGCACAGTAAGGCTAAATGAATTGGGTAAAAATTATCTTTTCAATGATCATACATAGCTTGGTCAGAGATGTTGGAATGCTAAGTCTGACTTCTGTCCCCCCAAGTTATCCCATAAATGAATGAATATTGCAAGAAAGGTTTTTCATCATTTTAATGTCGGTATGACTTTAAAATGTTCTATATACAAGTTATAAATCTAACTGTGAATGATTCATTGGTGTCATTTTTAATTTTATTTATTTATTTTTTTGACCTCAGATTTTTTTTATCAAAATATCATAACTCAATTTTTCAGTGAAATGTTAGTCTTCTCTTTAAGACACATGCCAGATTTTAGTCCGCATAAATACTTGTCTTTCTTACAATCGAGATCACATTTAGCCAATCTGTCTCTATCCAATCAACATCCGACTTACTGAAGCTAAGCCCCCACCCTGCTTTTTTTTCGGCAATCCGTTTCACTTGGATGCACATCACAATACTTTAAAAAAAAAAAAGAAAAATCTGTCACTAGTTTGGTTTCATTGTGACTTTAAGTGGTAGACTTGACTTCCGTAGACTTTTTATTTTATTTTTTTAGTCTCATCATTTGCTTTTGTCCTTTTCTATTTTCCTTCCTCCTAAGTTGCTATTGTCAGTAGCGCAAACCCATTATATGTAGTCTTTATTGGTGAGCCCCATGATATGCACAATCCACACGGACCCTCTTTGTCCTTGTCAAGTGAAATTTTTCTATACAATCAGCGATGGCGTTTGAATGGATACATTTGAAGAGTGACTCCTTGCAGTGGTTCAAATCAAATCTCCCACCAGCATATTACATGATTTCTCCTGTCTTACAAAAGTCTATTTTCACTGAAAGGAAGCTTTGAGCACTCGCTGTTTGTGCAATACAACCTTAAATGAAAGTGAAGCCTAATTTATTATAGAATGAAAGCGCTTTGTTGTTTTTATAAAGGGTAATGTAATTACCTCGTACTTCAATTTAAGATTACAGATTGAGGGATAGACCAAAACACTAACATTATAATGGACCCTTCACAATAGAACCACCACTCCACCTGTCTGAGCTCTCTTCTTTTCAATGAGCAACTGCTTTTTTCACATTTAAACAAATGACCTGACACTTAACTAAACAAACATAAACAGATTTTAAGCAGGACTGGAGGAATAGTCATCCGCTGCTTGTTAAAAAATAGTAGAACTAATTTGTAAGGGACAAACCTTGTTAGAAGCAGTTTCAAGTGCCACATGAGTTTTCAGCTCCCTATATTACATCTCATTATATATTAAGAAGCATTTTTATCAGTAATATACAAAAGAGCGGACTTAAGGTCCTCCAGCAATCTTGGCAATATTATAAAAACAATAAAAGGCAGTTCATAATATTCTTGGGTGCACTTTGCATTGCTTTGGGGCTGTTTCTGTTTATGCACACATGCATGTAAATGACTGATTTTACCACAGGTAGAAAGCGCTCTAACACTCTCACCCTGCGCACATGGACCTGAGACAGGCGCCTGCATCAACACACGGGCCACTCTGCTGAGAGCTGTTTGGGGCGAGAGAGCACGATTGTTCATCCTCTTCTTGTTTATCCCATAATCCTCTCTGGGGTTTCTGTTGCATTGATAAATTTTCTTGTTTCCACCAGCTTTGTGTCTCACTGCTCAATAGTGGTGCAGACAGCCGGGACCCCACCTGCGTCGAGCCATCACAGACTTGGATCAATGCTCACACATGTGTACACACACACACACACGCACACACACACACACACACACACACACACACACACACACACACACACACACACACACACACACACACACACACACACATATCCCTCACAGCCTCCAGAAGCAGCATGCATGTCAACTACCTTTTCTGTCCAAGATTTCACTTATCCTCCAGTGCTGTTAGTGCAGATTTCAGTAAACTATTGAAATGATTCTCTAAATGCGTAAAACATGCCATTTTTTTCCCTCTCTCCATCTGTCACCCAAAGAAAGAGAGAATGGAGACTGTCATTGGTCCTGACCCTAGACCGAGAAGAAATGCTGATTAGGTTGATTTGTGCAGTGTTCTGCTCCAGATGGGCTGTGTGTTATACAGGGTAAACAGAAGCAGGCTGTGCTGATGAGAGTCAGAGAGTCCTCGTACGTGGCCGCTGAGGCCGTGCTAAAGAGCTTGGGCTTAGACACGCATGCTGACAGAGTGACTGCATGTCACACACGCTCAGCTCTCCCTGAAAGACACAGACCAACGCTTATCTGCTGTAATTAGGAAAAGCCAAAACTTCCTTCTGTGTGCACTAGAGAGGATTAGTGGGACTCCTTTATTTGTTGTTATTTTGTTTCACAGAATTTTATTTGTATAGGTCAGAGATAAAACGAGGCCAAGTTAGTGAGATGTTTGATTGTTTATGATTGTTAAAACATCACATTCATTTATGGTCTGTAATCTAGGGTGTAAGGTCTATTTCAACATATTGTTTTTTTTTAAATAATGAGTTTAATTTTTGCCCCACAGTAATACTAATGCAGTGCATGCTTGATCTTTACTATACATAGGAATATATTCGTTTATTTATTTGTTTTTAACTGATATTAACTTTGGTATTTTTTGAAAGCATGTTCCACCTTGTGAATCTCTTGGGGGGAGAAAAAAAAAAAACGCAGGCATATGCCAATTATTTAGTTCATATAGATAAATCAGGAATTTCTCACTTTAATGTGGCTGTCTGAAATCTTTGCTAATGCATTACTTTACTACTACTGTTATATTATTATACACATTTTATATGCAGTATGATCATTATTTATAAATAAATAAAACTGGTTCTGCTTTTGGCTGGGACACGTCACCTGAATCAGTAGAAAAATATTGCTCAGTCTTTTTTTATTTATTTAATTATTTATTTATTTTATTTTAAGGTGTCCCGGTTATAGTGTAATTACACAAAATAGTACTGAGCAGTGTTGATTAACAAGATGTATAGCTGTACATGCAGTACTATAGGGTTAGGTTTTGTTTTAGGTTCAATTGCTTGTATTTCCGCATAATTTACTAGTAGTGCTATAGTAAGTACATGTAATGTGTAACAAGGACACTGTAACAATTTTTATATGCAAATCAATAAGATGTATCAGTCTTTTTGTCAGAATGTAAACAGACATGCACAAAGTGCTTGTTGTCAGAGTACTGATAAAGCCATTTACATGTGAAGTAATGGCAACGTAACGTAAAGAAAGGTTTTGCTAAAAGGGCTTTGTATTTTTTGCTTTTGTTTTCTAATTAAAAAAAAAAACATGATAGGTTGCATAATGACAGTATATTGTCAGTTTATTAAGCGTAATCTGTTTACAATGTGAACATCCCTTTTATTGATTATTTATTATTTACACCTTTTTTATTGCTTTGACAGATGTGAATCTTAATACACACAGATTTTTGCTGAACTCCACCATCGAATTGATTTCTCTTAACATTTCTATTTCATTTAACCCACTCTCTATCTATGTGTGTGTGTGTTTGTCCATTACTGCTTCCCAGCGGAACGCAGAAGAGACGTTATCATGGCGATTGATCAAACTCTCCTTGCCTAGCACTGCAGTCATTAATCAAGTGAATGCTAATTGTGATCAGAGCAGGGGGTCCGAGATGGCCTCTCTGTCAGGCCCCACAGCTGGAGTGATGGAATGGTCCAGCCGCAGCTCACTGCAGGAAAGCCTGTTAGAGGAAGATGCATTATGCAACTTCTCCTAAGATTGATAGCCAGCATGAAACTCTAGCATTTGTTGTTTTCTTTTGTTAGCAATAAAGGTCAATCAAATTATACAATGTTTTTTCTTACACCATTCAAAACAGGCTGATCTAGTCACATCAGTTTTTGATGGTTGTAACCCTCACGGGCTGACTCTATAAGAAATGATGCTTCTGACTTTCCGAATTTCTCTCTCTCTACAGCAGTCACACAGGGAGTGTGTACCTCTTGTGGATTACAATCCTGAATCTAGACAGATACTATTCATATCTTGGAGCCTGGAATCCAAAAAGGTCTCACTGTGCACCATAAAAATGCACTTTATATTTTAGAAATGCATTCTCAGTAATGCAGTGCATTTCAAGTCTCCAAAATGTATGTATTTGGTATTTAGTTTTTTAAACATGGAAA
Organism: Acrossocheilus fasciatus; assembly: GCA_036784905.1. Classification (NCBI taxonomy): domain Eukaryota; kingdom Metazoa; phylum Chordata; class Actinopteri; order Cypriniformes; family Cyprinidae; genus Acrossocheilus; species Acrossocheilus fasciatus. The sequence goes on from CM071938.1 coordinate 26,638,047, forward strand.
TCATAGTTTTCTTGGTCCCACTTTTTTACTATGCACTTATACACTAATAATTTGCTACAATGCACTTAATGTGTGCATACATGTTTTTACATTGTACTTATATTTTTAAAATTCCTGCATGTAATTACATTTGTAACTAATTTCTGTAATTGCATTTATAATTACACTGTTGACCCATCCCTTACACCTTAACCCACCCTTAAACCTACCCGTACCACCAAACAGTGTGGGACTGTTTTTTTTTTTTTTTTCCCTTTTACAATTAGGGAATGTTGCTACTTTTATAATATTACTAAAGAAAAATAACACCGTAAAACCAATATTGTCATTTAAAACAATAATTTGATTTGTTTTTCAAAACATTATTTTGACTGGGGAAACACCATACTTTCTAATACATTTTTCTTGTTGGGGAAAAAAAAATGTCATGGCAAAAATGGCAACATCCACTCAAACTTATTATTGTAATTTAAAATATTTACATTATTTCAGGTTCACCTCTATGCTTGCTTAATTGTGATAAAAGAAAACTAATATGGTTTCCATGGATTTCTTCAGCTCTTCTTTCTCAGTCAATATAATGTTTCAAAAATCAAATCAAAATATTGTTTTAGTTGCTAATCATTTCATTTTCTTTCTGTCCTAAATTTTTATTCAATAGTGTTAACTTTAATAAACTTTAATTTAGGAATTTATATAATTTATCACTTTATCATTTATACTTAAGTTCTGTGATGAATTTTGCAGCATTTTGATGTATTAGTTTGCAACAGGTTAGCCTTATGGTGATTGTGGAGTATCTAATTTGACCCATGTGGTCCAGAGAACAGGAAGAGGGCCAAGGCGATTACACACCACGTATGCGCATATTTTGATATATTTTCTGTAATGTTTGAGTAGATGTGTGTGTGACTCTGCTTCGGCAGTCATTAGAAACTGCTATATTCTCTACATGAAAACTAGAAAAACTTCTACATTTGGGAAGCACTGTCCTCCTTGACTTTCCACTTCCTCTCTGTTTCTCTCCACATGTTCCCATTTCCAGTAATAGTGCAGAAGTCTCAGGCTCTAATTGTTTGGCTGTGGTTTTCTTCGGTGTGTGCCACACAGGAGCGCTAGGGGCAGACGCAGTGCTAGCATGCCATTTGCTAACTCTCCTGCTAATTCCTGGAACACTTGGCAGTGGTTGATTATCTCAGGCCCGTGGGTTCTGTGGCAGCAGAAACAATGTTGGTCATTACAAGCCAGACTCTGATCGTCTTGAGCTCTCTCTGCTTCTGTAGGGGGTGAACGGCTGTCCCATCTGTGGCCCAACTGCACTGCCCAAACACCATTTTAAAGTAAGAGCCCAAACTTATTTATAAAGCCTAGTAGCTCTAGTCACACTATTCTGAGCTTATTTATTTGTCATTTGTGACACTTCAGCATGACATAAATATGGATATATATCCGTTTTAAGTTGGTGAAGGTGTTTTTGGAAATGTAAAACTATAGTGTGCATACTCTGATACCAAATGTGGCACTTATGTGCAGGTGATCCGAGATCGAATTCAGCTCGGACAAGGCTCTACAGTGGAGGCAATACACTTGCATTTGCAAGTGAAAATTACTCTGCGAATGTGGAAAATGATTTGGGCTCACTGGTGCGAGTGACATCTGACACCCGATTGAGGTCATGAATTTCATACCTTCTGAATAAGAGCCCCCTAATGCAACTGACCTTAAGCACAAATCATGTTTCACGCTGTGATTGGGTGATTTTACTTGATTTATATTCAAATCAATAGAGTGTGTGAAAATGGGCTAGCATTTTGTGGAGGTGTGCGCATAAAACATGTTCTAGCATTCTTTGTGTGTTTTTAATTGGCTGTGTACTCATGTGTTTGGTTGTTGCTTTACTTTTCAGTGTTTTTTTTTATTTGCATTTTTTTTTCTTGCTTTCCATGCCATGTGCTACATTATTATTATTTTTTCTATTTCTTTTTTTCTTTTTGTAATTCCACATATTTATTTTATTTTTTTTTATTTTTTTACTTTTTATTTATCTTAGTGTTTTAGCAGCCATTACTCCAGTCTTTAGTCACACATGCTCATTCTAATAGGCTGATTTGGTGCTCAATAAATATTTATTCTTATTACCAATGGTAATAATGCCTAATATTGATTCATATATTTGTGGAGACCAGCATCCTTTGGTGAACAGAAATTTCAGAAGAACTGTATTAATTTGAGTTATATTCATGTACTTTATTTATTTAATTTAATGTTTTTCTTTAAGAATTTCAAAGCATTTACTGCCACTTTAGAATAATTTAATAAGGGGGGGGGGGGGATCCCAAATATGTGAACGGTAGTGTATTCCATGACATAAATGTCAAATTTAAAAGCTGTACTAGTGCTGCTTTTTAAGTAATAGATGTGAAATAAAACATCCGTAATTTCCACAAATCAGCCTTAAGTTTGATACGAGGGCTCATCAGAAGGCTTTCTGGAATGGAACAGAATAAGCTTTCCGAAATACTTTTTTGAAGTATGACATTTGATGAATGACATTTCATACACACTTTTTTTTATTAATGTAAAATTAGAAATATCAGAGTTTCTCCCTCATCGTATTCTGTCCAACAGATGTTAACGTGCTATTTTTATAGAACTGAGCTCTAACAGTGTATTATTAAAGTGAAAGGTTTTTAACTTAGCTTGATGCCGCAAAGATGAATGTACTGTAGCAGAACACCTTCCCCCCCGCGGTCCCACCCCCCTTAGTCAAGCCTTCATCAGTGTTGCTGTGAGCTGCGGAGGATCCCTGATCCTGCCTGCATTCCGAGAGGATGCGGCCATGTTTGGCGTCTCCGCTGTCATGTTTCATAATTTCACGCTTGCCTGAACAAAAGGCTCTCACAGTTCAGCTGGAGCGTGTCAACTGCACTCTGACAAGAGAATCTCACTTCTGCCTGTCTGATTGGTCACTTCAACAAGCAAAAAAAAAAAAAAAGTCCAAAAAAGAGTGTGGAGAAAAAAGAGCGGACCTTTCTGTGTTTCTGTCCACTAAATTTGCTCGTGTGCCCCTCTTTCTCGGCTTTCCATCAGTGAAGGTTAATGAAAGGGAGCGGGACAGTTTGGAGCGAAAACATTGGAAATCTTTGTCTGAGTTCATTGCTTTTTGACAAGGTACAGCGAGCCACTTTATGGTCACATAAACTACAAGGCAGACACTGTCACCAGGACATATCCCACCATGCCTGCAGTTATGAGACCTGTTATTTACAGAGGCCTTCAGCAGGTTATGCCTGAGCAATTTTTACACTGGTCTGGATTTGTCCATCCAAACTACTTTGGGGAGTGTATTGTTGTAAGTGAACAGTGTGACTCCCTGCAAATGAGTTTGGGACAAGGCCGACAGCCTCTGTTAAATTAACTAAACCTTCGGAGTGCACAGTGATTTCAAGTATTTTAAACGTGATGCACTGAAGTCAACTTTGCAATATGAAATCCTAGAAGTTATATTAGGAAAATACATTTTGGCAGCAGTGCCATTGTAGCTTTTTTTTTTCTGCTTACGGTATTGGCAGCAAGGGTAACATTTCAAAATTGAAATCTGTGAAAATTATAAACAACAACCAAAAACATTTAATAACGAGCAGTTGGATATTATTATTATTATTATTATTGTTATTTTTATTATAGTTGTTGTTGTTATTATAGTATTATCACATATAACATACTATACGCACACTGTTAACAGGTTAATTTTGTGCAATTTTAAATAAACTTCAAAAATATACACAGCATATTTTAATTTTAAAACATAAGATTTTCCTATGCCTCCATATGTCAATGTAGCTTTCCTTACCCCTCAGATTTTCCTTCAGTGTAAACATGCCTTCAAAAACAAGCCCTCTTTTGTCCCATTAAATGTCACCCAACTGCGAGGTCCAGGCTTCATCTGTCTATCTGATATTAGCATCATTCTTCTGCTGACCCCATCTTGCTGAGTCAATTATATCAAATTAGCTGGCATTAAAAATAGTGTATTTGATAGCGTCCCTTTCAGTTCTGTTCTGCTGTTTCTATGGGAACCGCATGAAAAATCTGGCTGAGGTGAACTACTAGCTTCCTGTTTCATTGTATGTGTGTTATAGCAAAATGTGAGCTGGGTTTATTGGCCCGTGTGCATGTCTACAGGGATTCTTAAAAAAAGGAAACCTTCAGTATGTAAGAGTTTGTTGCGACCCTATCTGCGTGAAGCAGGCTGTTTTTCTCATCAGAGTTTCAAGCCATTTCACTTTTGATTCAGTCCAATTTCCTCTTTCCTCTAATGTTTAAACTTAAATCAGCCTGTTTACTAGAAGTAGGTGTCTGAGTGAAACAATGGAGTTCAGAGCATGACATGCATGCATAGTGTTTTGTTATCTGTGTACACTTTTAAGGAAAAGCATGTAGCCCCCCATTAATTATTTACTTTTTTCTTCACACTTCCTGCACTTTCTCTCTAACTTTTTTTTTCTCCCCCTCTGCACTATAAATTTAATTAAACCTAATCAAGCAAGTAAATGATGATTGCACCCTTGTACCTGGCCTTCAGCCTAAAGCAGAGATCACACTTCGTCAGCACTTTAGTGCCCGGCCATCATCACTAAGGGACACCTGGCGTGATCCAAACCACGGCAAGCATCTGTACCCATGGCATAATGTCAAAGACTTAGAGCTGCAGAATGTGATTGCACCACTGCATTGGCACTTTAACTTGTATCACCCCTAGAATCAAATGCCACTTTACTATCAGAACATTTATCAGAACATTTTTTTTTTTTTAAGATTCTATTTTTGGGATTTTTGCCTTTTAGTGTGACAGGATAGTTTAGAGTTGACAGGAAACGAATTGGGGGGGAGAGAGAGAGAGGGGGCGGGATCGGTAAAGGTCATTGTGCCGGGATTTGAACTCGGGATGCCCGTAGTACAACAGTGTTGCATTTTTTTAATCAGAATATATTTTAAGTTATTAGAAATTGCACGCCAACCAAAAATGGACATCATACACTAAACTGAGGATTACACACTTTTTAGTTTGTTTGCTGAAAACAACAAACTCGTGCAGAAACGAGTTCTGTAAACACCTTGTTGCAAGGAAATGCATATCAAATGAAAACAATAGGCGTGTCCAAAATTGCATTAAAGGGGACATAGCACACACAGTTTCTGCTAATCTCATGTTAATCTTGAGTACCCATATAGTACTGCATCCTTCATATCTCCGAGTCTTTAGTTCTATAAGATTTATAAAAGACAGATACAGATTTACACTTCTCTCTGTAAACAGTCAAGCTCCTGGAGGCGTGCTGTGGGCGGAGCTAAAGAGTCACGAGCACGCAAAACTTTTGCATAGAGATCGTCTGTAAGCTGTGACATCGGCATTAATAAAACAGAAACAAACATTTGATTGACTTTTGATATTATTGAATTTGTTTATAAAACAAAACATTCAACACCGAAATGCAGAGAACAAACAAACACACTTGCACCACTCCGTTGCTGCCCTGGAGAAACAAACTGCATCAACTGTTCCCTTAACACTGGGTTCTTTAGGAAGCTGAACAAGGTTATCTTTCCCTCACACTCAAAAATACACTTTCATGGTCTAAAAGCAAAACAACAAATCCTTTTCGAACAAGTCCCGTGCAGCGCTGCAGACGACTTCCGTAACCTGAAGCACGTTGATTGGCGTTCTCTTGCTCTTGCTCTGGTTGATGTGTGCACGGGCGTGCTCTTCTAGGAGAAGTGCCCATACAACCAATTCCACCCTTTATGACGTCATACAGGGTCATACTAAAAAAAAAAAAAAAACTTTCCGGAACTTATACGAACCCTGAAGGGGTGTATTTGGCACAGAAATACTCCGTCATACATCCAACTTGTTTTTTGAAACTTTGGTCATGTTTAGCATAAGAATCCAACTCATTAACAGTGTAAATAAGTAAGAATGCATGAAATAGCATTAGAACCTCCCCTTTAAAAAAGTATGTTATATATAGTATGAATATGGGTATGAATGGGTTTGAATATGGGTACTCAATCCACCATGTTGTCGCTGTCACGTGACCAACCAGTCTCATCTGCGTCTCTTCTCTGCCTTTCACAACTCTTCTCCCATGGCTTCGTGGGATAGCAAAGTGTCCACTGAATGTGCACTCCAGAATCTCGGCTTAAGTAGTAGGTCGTCTGGTAACTTTTCACCTACTGGTTTTGAATATTATGAATTTTGACATGCTGCTTTTTTCACATACTGTGTTTCACATATTATATAGTATGGAAGTAGCCATATTTGGACACAGTGAATGTGTTCTGAAATTGTCTCAAAATATCATGTTTGATGTCCACTGATTGGATGGAATCAAAGTCAGAAGCTAAAAAATCATAGGCTGAGCCTATCATACACTCTGCAGTTTTCTGGGAAATCTGTCCACTCTGACTGCTCAAAACCTGCACACTGGCTCTAAATTTTGGGATTTAGCATCGACTCGTCTAGACTACAAATTGAGTCAAAAAAAGTCCCTTTATCCGAAGTGCGATGACTGTAAGGAGTGTTGCACTATACTGGACAATACTGCACTATACGTTTAAACGTTATTACACTCGGAATCATGCTGTTCTATTGAATAACGGCATGCTGTGATTCGGCCGCAGGAAATAAAAGTGTGATTATTACATGTATGCAGCAGTTATATAGAACAACTATTTGGTGTTGACCTTTGACCTTTCAAGGTGTGTCACTGGCACATTTGTATAAGGTGTCCTAGCATAAATACTACATTGCTTAAAATATTTTAAACAGTAGGGCATTATCATCGTCCTGCCCTCTCGTGCCCTTGGCTTTCCCAGAGGCCCTGCTCTAGCAGCTGTAATTTGAGATGCATTTCATGTTTGGTTATGGAAGAATAGTTTTATACTCTTGACAGTTTTATATGAATTGTCCTCAGGCATTTCATAAGTGAGCTGAGTGGGTGGCAAGTCTTAACGGTCAACAGTCTGTATCAGGACTGCATGCTTCAGAAGGAGCACTTATCTTTTATTAATATCACTTCATTAAAAGTTTTGCTGTTCTGCTTTTCTTCTGCTTCATTCCTTATTTTCCTTCTAAAAAGACATTGTTAATTAATCAACAGAAAAACAAAAACAAAAACACCATGAGCCAAATGGGAAAAAGTCAGATGGCAAGGTTCAGTGCTCTAAGACTGTTGCAACAGCTAGTGTGAGACAATTAATGCATGCAGCAAACAGCAGGCACTGAACACACCCCAATGTGCTAATTGTAACTCCAGCTGAGGGGCCTTGTGAGTGCGATTGAGTGGGACCTTTTCAGTATTGTCATCCTCCTTCAACGTAGCTTGACCGCCCCCTCTCAATGCCAGTCTGCCCCCTTTCCAATTATCAAACTTTATTAAGACATTTGTTTTCCAGAGATGGCCTTTGCACTTTTTGTTAAGCTCTGAAGGGTAAGATGTTATTTTGTGTTTGGTTAATTGAATCCTGCTTATGTTAGTTATTAGAATGTCCTCTTGTAGTGAAATTAAGTTTACTTGCATGCCTCTATAAAATGTGTTATTTGCCCCTTTGTGACAGAACAAAGTAAACAGAATAGAAGTGAAGTGCTGAACTATTTCAGTGTTTATATGTATAATTGTAAAAAAATATATAATTTGCTAATTTTATTATGTGTTCACCTTGTCAGTTGAACAGTTAGTCATAAGATAAGTAAGTTCATGTCAGTGGTTCATACCTGGTTTTGATTCAGCACATAGTGGTGACCCCTGACCTGACACTACCCAACATTTTTGTAGGGCTGAATAAACACAAGTAAACTGTCAGTAATAAAATAAGAACAAATTGTAAGCAATAGCACAAACAAATACTAGTGTTGTCAAAAGTACCAGTATCGTTACCAATTCAGTACTTAAAGGAATAGTTCACCCAAAAATGAAAATCAAATCATCATTTATTTATGCTTGTGTTGTTCTAATGCTATATGTCTCTCTCTTTTTTTTTTGGACCGCAAAAGGAGATTTCTTTTAATGTCAGTGTTTGGCAATCAGCATAAAGTTTAAAAAAAAAAAATATCACAGAGTTTTCCTGTGCAACACGTGCAACCATCTACAATGCGGGTAAATAACTAAATCTTCTAAATCACTAAAATGCAACTAAATTTTCACTCTGTGTGACTAAATTATGTCTAATATTAGCCAATGGCTATTAAATTCTTACATTTTACAAGCCAGTGTGTGAGTTGGAGGCTAAGTATAAGTTTATTACAGATATATTTTCACTCGCTGAACACTCAGACTGAGTGCTTCAGAGTTACACTCTCCGTTAAGTGATTTCTGCTATTTTTTAGTTTATCTGAATGGATGTGCAGCGTACCTGTATTTGACATACCGTAAAATCTAGTGTGAAGGCGCACGACTCTTTGTCTCACACACACGCAAAGAAAGAAAGAGCGCAAGATAGTCTTACAGAACGTGCAGAATTGACGCGCTATATGTAAACAATATTCTTTGTTGTATTTTCCTGTCAAAATAACAGTGTTCCTTTTGGAATTCTTCAGCTTTTAAGAACTGCCGGGTTCTCCGGTAGTGTGCGGAACTAATAGGCAAACAGTAATCTCATTGGCTGGCGTTCACCTTATCATCCCTGTTTTGATTTCAGAAAATCAATTCGAGCGAACGCAGACAACGTAATTAATATTCATGAACACTGCAGCTCATTAATCCTTAGTGCGTTTTATATTGTTATTAGAATTCGGAGTAGTATTATCTTATCAGTATTATTTTTTTCCCTTTTTTTATTGAAACACTAAACGACAAACAATATCTTAAGCACCACCACAAGTTCAGTTAAAATGACAAATATACATTTATACATGGTTATTCTAATACTTGTGTACTTTCAGATATTTAAAAATCTGTGCCATTTTACAAACAAAAGCTATTATATATAAATATAAAATAGTATATTAATATCAGATATTTAATACTAGTCTGGCGAGTAAACTAAAAAAATTTACTAGCCAATGGCGATTCTATTACCAAAGTGTGTGTAGAAGGTTGACGTGTGCGTTCACGAGAGAGTGGCATTATATCATGGGACGTAGGAATATAGCGTAAGCTCTGGTGAGAAGTGACTAACGCGGAAGAGGTGCAGAGGAGAGAGTAAAACAAAACAACACTGGTCACGAATTAGAGGTACAAAATGAGGATTTGTAAAGGAAAATGTCAGAGGCTTTTGATATAAGCCAAGAGGAGACTGGTTTTCCTTTGCTGTAAACAAAAGTTGGTTCTCGCGAAACTACACTATAAAAAAAAAAAAAAAAAAAAGGTGGGCAAACTTAAGTTTAAGGCAACCAGCTTCAGCAGATTTTTGAGTTTTCTCAACTTCTTGTTTTAAGTTAACATAAGCTAGAGATTACGGTTTATTAAGTTTTAAATACAGATATTTTTCTTACACAAATGCTACAAAGGCCCGGAATTGTGTGGAGTACTTTTTATGATTGATGCACACACTTTTTTTTAGGCTTCAAAATCTCGATCACAGTTCACTGAGGTTATAAAGCTCGGAAGAGCCAGGACATTTTTAAATATAACTCTGATTGTATCCATCTGAAAGAAGACATTCATATACACCTAGGATGGCTTGAGGGTGAGTGATTACATGGAGTAATTTTCATTTTTGAGTGAACTATCCTTCAATACATAATCGACTGTGTTTACGTGAATACTTGCTAAAAGGCTTGCAAGCTGTTTGAGAGGCAGCTTAATGTGCCCACACAGTTTTTTTTTTCTTCCCTCTTTGGTTAAATTACTTTAAACTTCAAAGGCCAAAAAATTGCTAAATTAATAACATAACGTATGCATAAACAGCGTTGGCTCATCAGGGCAGGAAATATTCACCAATATTTTGAGGTGAAAATGGGAGGACGATTTTAATGTTAATAATTTTCACAATTCATTTCAGTTCATGTCTCAGAATGTGTATTTTTTGTTTGTCATTTCAAAGCTGTAATACCGTAAAATGTTACTGAAGTTGGAGAGCGCCGCTTTTCTATCGTGAATGTGCTGAATATAAGTGATAGAGCAGGGGAGGGGGAGGCCGGGGGAGTGCTGAGCTCTTGTGCCTCTGTTGGTAAAAAAAAAATAAAAAATTCGCCAATCACCATCGAGTGTTCACTTTCAGCGCATAGGAGTGCTGAGAAAAGAAACCTCTCAAGGAGGCTAGCCTCCCTTCTGGTATATCACCCAATCATTATAGAGACATAAATTATGTGATATTAGTTTGAACGTCTCCTGCTGCGCTGATAATGTACCAAGTACTTATCACGAGTAGCGACATTGAATATTTGATCGCCAACAGATTTACCAAGCTGTCATTCAAACAGTATATATACAAATTAAAAATAAAGGGAGAACACGCCTAAGCTGGATATAGGCTACAGCGGTTGGCTTAATTAAATAGCACAACAGGCAGCTCTCTTTTAACATAGACTTTTAAGAAGGGATGGATGTTTGCTTCAAGTAATAGACCAGGTAAGTGAAATTATATTATTTTGCATTTTGTGTGTCATTTTCTTTACGCTTTCTGACTAAAAGCAACCAAAACGCCATTTTACAATTGTTAAGCAAATAATAATAATAATAATAATAATCGGTAGGTATCCCCAGACCAATACAACCAGTGTGCCGCCTCTGTTTTAAACATACCTATTGAGACATTGAGACATTTTTAGTGCACAAGATATTGGTTTCAGTACAAAAAGTTATGTTAAAATAAAATATTAATCTCTCACACAAAAATATTAAATTTTATTTAAATGAAAAAGCATTTCAATTAAGATATGCATCATTAAATTCAAAAAGTCTGGCTGTGCTTAATGGGTACATTTTTGTACCCTTTAAGCACACCCCTGTTCCCATTAAGCTCACATCATGTTTTATTAAAAATTCTTGTTTATTTTAAGGAAAGTTTTTAAAGAATAATTGTACGAATAATTTTTTTTGGAAGGTACAAAGTCAATCACAAATAAACAAGAACAGTAAAATCAAGCAACAAGGCATTCAATTTGATCAGGTATATATTCATAGTGAGGTGTCATTTAACATCTATACTAGTCTGCGTTCAGCTAAGTAACACACATTCAAAAATCAAATAAAACAAACCAATAAAACATTTAATTCATGGGGATGAACACAGAAACTAGCCTCCTTATGAAACCACTTGTTAAATGTCGACCTATCTATAGTCTCTTAAGGCTGGAATACACTACACGATTTTTGCTCCGATTTTCCACAGATTTACAGTCTGGAAAAGTTGATGCTAGTTGCCAAAGATCAGAGCCAGTCTGCAGATTTGAGTTGGCAGAATCCATAGAAAATCGATGAACTTAACTTAAAGTGACAACCATCAGTTAATATTTAAAGTCCGTTTATGAAGTATTTATATAGACGTTCAATGTGGAAGAGCTTAAAGAGAGCACATTGATCTTAAATGGAGCAGCAACATTTTTTAATAAATTTCATGTAATTTATTAAAATGACAGGATTTTTGCTAAATAAATATTCTAGGTCATGTATTAAGTACATATTTTAATATGAACAACTATTGCTGTGTGATTTTCAAAGTAGTGCACCCTTAAGCTCACCTTACAATAATAGGAGCACTGTAAAATGACAGACCAGCAATAAACTGTCAATTTATAATATTATGGATGTAAAGGTACAAGCCAGTAATGCATGTGAAGTAATATATTAGCGTAGCACACAATCGTATACAGCTAGTCAGCTAACTGTGTTCTGTAGCATCACAGTTGCTATGTTGCTAAAACTATCTTTTGGATCTAATGTAATTATTTCCCACATTCAAGTTCAAGGATATAATATGCAAAAGTCTGAACATTAATCTCTTAATTTTACAATAAGTAGTGAAACTTACCCAAAATAAAGGCTTAAACATTTAAAAAACACACTTTTAAGGGGCTCCTCTTTTGGTGAAAATTTTTAGACAGCTTTCAAAATGGCCGCCAGACAGTATGAACACATAGAGACTCATATCTCAGAGTGCAATGATCTGATTGACTTGAAATTGAAGGTACGTGAGCTTAATAGATACTAAATTTGGATTTGGTAATAAAACCAAATCCATGGCCTTAGCAGTGAACATTAGCAAATTATATTATAATTTATAATACGGTAGTATTTTCTGTTCCATCTAAGTTAAGCCGCCTCAAGGTTACGTATGTAACCATAATTCCCTGAGGGAACGAGATGTTGCGTCGAATGCTTTGGGAACGCCTTCAGTGTGACCATGCTCTGAATCACATGTGTAATCAGTACAATGGATGGGTGAGGTGTCACAGGCAGGGTGACGCATAGACCAGAGAGCTTAAAAGCACATGCGGTGGATACAGCGGCAGCTTCTGGTAGAATGAGTGAAGCGCTCGCAGGGATGCCGGAAGAATGGCAGGAGATGCAGTGTCTCGTTCCCTCTGGGAACTAGGGTTACATACGTAACCTTGAGGTGTTCCCCTTCAGGAACTCGAGCTGCATCAAATGCTTTGGAAACAAGAATGCCCACGCTGCCAGTCTTTCAAATCCCTGCCTAGTGTGGAAGTGCAGAACTAAGGCGAGAGAACATAGGAGCTGGGAGTGGCATGCATATCGAGGTCATAGACCTCACAAATGTGAGTGGTGTGGACCAACCCGCAGCATTACAAATGTCCTACATAGAGGGGGAGTGAGCCTTGACCCCCAAGGGAGAGGGGAGATCAGAGGACTCAAGGCTATGGATAGCATCCCAATCCACCACTTAGCATAAGCTTCTCCTGGCCAGAAGCCTCAGCCTCAGTGCGCTGTGGAGGAAACATGTAACTAGTGGGTCTCTCCCGAAAGACCGACCACCGAGAGGGGCATGGAAAGCAGCTAGGGCCACCACAGAAACTAACCCTGTGGAGAACCGTACCCGCAAGAACTCCAGCACTGAACCAACTGGGCAGTTAACTGGGTCGAGCTGGCGGCTGCCACGTCAAGAAGTGAAGGTTCACTTCAAGGAGTACAGTTTCCTCGTGGAGGGAGCTCTGCACTGGAGAATGGTCTCAGCAGCCTCAGTTGAGAGGCTGGAACTTATGAGCTGTGCCCCCTCAGGGGCCACATCCACAGTTCCAAAACTCCGGGCAGGGGGAAGGGTCTGCCTGAGAGAGGAGATCCCTCCTGATGGAAATCTCCCACTGAGAGCCATCAAGAAGGGAAATCAGGTCCGAGAAGCGTACTCGGCCCGGTCAGACCGGGGCTACCCATCCGGCACACTCTCTCCAGAACTCCCGGGAGCCGTGCGATCTGGGGAGGTGTACAGACAAAGCCTCGGCCAAGTCTGTTTCCAGATGAGCTCCACCACCTTGGGGTGGAGCCTCCATCCCCTAGGGGCTCCGGCGAGCGGAGGCCTCAATAACTCTCTGTACCGAGAGGAGACCTCAATAACTCTCTGTAGCGAGAGGAGAACTGACGACACTCTCAGAAATGGTCGAGCTCTTGGAGCGGAGGCCTCAGAATGACAACTCTCTAAACCGAGAGGAGGCCTAACTACACTCCACACACAGGACATCTTGTAAGGAGGTTCACCTACCTAGAGCCTACCACTCACAGATGCTGTCTTAGTGGAGCTCTGGTGAGCGGAGGCCTCAATAACTCTCTGTAGCGAGAGGAGACCTCAATAACTCTCTGTAGCGAGAGGAGAACTGACGAAACTCACAGAAATGGTTGAGCTCTTGGAGCGGAGGCCTCAGAATGACAACTCTCTAAACCGAGAGGAGGCCTAACTACACTCCACACACCGGACATCTTGTAAGGAGGTTCACCTACCTAGAGCCTACCACTCACAGATGCTGTCCTAGCGGAGCTCTGGCGAGCGGAGGCCTCAATAACTCTCTGTAGCATGTATCCCCACCCGTAACGTAGCTCTTTTTTTCCCGGGCAGGGAGGAACTCGCAGTCTAAAATGCTATTTGCTCTCATCCTTATATGCTTGTCTTTCGTCTTTGACATGGCTTATGCTTTTACTGTGGCAGACAACAATAAATAAGACTGACACACACAGAGCGCTTTGCTGAATGACAGAAGCTGCCGCTGTATCTACCGCAGGTGCTCTTAAGCTCTCTGGTCTCTACGTCACCCCGCCCGTGACGTCTCACCCATCCATTGGACTGATTACACATGTGATTCAGAGCGTGGTCATGCTGAAAGCATTCCCAAAGCGTTCGACGCAGCTCAAGTTTCTGAAGGGGAACAGTTTATTTTGTTATCCTATCTATGCCCAATTATATTATCAGTTGCATTTTATTATAGGCATATAGCATTGTTTTGTTTTTTTTCCCCACCTGTTGTCCTGCGCCCTGTCAGTACATACCTGTGACCCAGTTGAGAACCACTGGTATACATCTGTCTTTTCTGCTTTTAAGAAAGGGAAAAAGAAAAAAAAAATCAAAGATACCCAGTTTAAAATATCTCGTCACAGCCTGAAGATCATATTTTAAACTATTTAAAACCTTGTTTCCAAATTGCAGTCAGCTCTGCCATCAAAGCCAAGTGTCAGGCTGCAGTCTGAGCCTCCCTGCCTCGCCTCAGTATCTCTAAGCTCTCGGCAAGGCACTGCCTTTAATGTCTCACAGTGTTAAATGGAGAAATGTAAGACTACAGGCAGAAGGAGTGCAAGCCGTAGCCTGCAGCCACGCTTTACAGGTTACCTCCCTAATGGAGCTCCTAGGCCTTGAAGTGCAGTTGGGGAGCGGGTGGGGGAAAAAATGTCAAACGCTCATCTGAGACCCATCATTAAGGACTTTCTCTGACTGGAGATGAGGAAAGTGGATGGGTAGCACAAAAGAAGAGACAGCAGTAATTGACTACTTTCGCTGCGATGGGACTAATTCACAATGAAGCACACAGCACCTAGTCATGTGGAGGAGACCTGAGTGATCTTCTAAGTAATGTGAGTTTGAGAGCTGGTGCTGTTATCCAGGTGACTGAGGATAGCGAGTGTACAGAGAGTTGGATTTGTCAAATGTGGCAGACATGCATCACCAAAAGCGGATTTGGACTGGCTTCTTATTATCAGTGGTTGGGCAAAAGTGTAATGTAATCTTGTGCATGTTGTGGCTGTAATATCATAAGCCCAGTTTTTACCAGCTAAGATCCTGGACTTTGCATTTTAAGCTGAACCTCCAGTTCTCATCTTTCCATTTCTTGTTGGCTCACTGCAGTGACCTTGTAGCTAGAATTAATCTGCCATGCTCTATTTTCACATGTGAAGATGGCCATCATGGCAAATAATCTCTTTTCATATTTGATTGCAGTATCCACTTCCCCAAGGCCACTCTGTACTGGGTTAATTGAATTTCAAAGTCCGTCTTCAGTTGGTCAGCAAAGATTTAAGTGCATGTAATCATAATTTCGGCAATCACTGCTCTTGTGCGCTTTGTCAAATTAATGGTGACATCACCTTTTAATATATAGGAAATTGTGATTCAGTGGAGAACACATGCCAGAGGGTCTGTGCGTTTGTAGTAGAGAAACTTTTTTCCCCCCTCTACTGGACATTTTGTACTGTGCATTAGTACTAAGAGCACAGTTGAGTGGTGAAGAGCCTAAAGTAAACATAAGATGAAAATTGACACTATTAATATTTTAAATGCATCTTGCCATCACTTGGCCACTTCAGGTGTTTCTTTGCTTAGATAGCTATCAGATTGCGAAAAGACCAGGTGTAAATGGCCTTTGAAATGCATTCAATTCAGATTGGAATTGGAAACAAACCGCTTCATGAGGTGGTTTGAGATGCATTCTAGACACAAATGGACAAGTGTAAATTAATCTGATTATTTTATCCACATACGTAAAGTTTGAAAAACAAAAATTCTCACAAAAATTGGTGTGAGAACGTGGTGTAGCCATACCACAAAGCTACTGCAACATGCATCTCCACATGTATGTGGCCTATCAGACATCTCGCTTCAGCAAGCATGCAGTAACTGACAGTCTGGCATCACATTTTCAGTCTGCGACATCTTCACATATTCAAAACAGTCATCTTCGTTAAAAGTAATGACTGCTTAATTCTTTCACTAGTGCTGATGACACTCTCTCAACAGCTACAATCTTTAAATCAGCTGATGATAAATAAAATAACACACATCTGTTGCTTTCGGTGACATGATCTCCACTGAAATTGCAAATAGCACTGGATTTGAAGATCTGATTTATAATACTTTTATGGAGACACATTTATGCGGTCAAGTGTAAATGGTAACAGTTTTAACCAATCAGATAGCGATCTGATTTGAGAAAACACATGAAGTGACAAGTGTAAATGCTTCCTCAGGCAGTATGGTCTGTTGAATAATGTGGTCACACTCACTTCTGGTACGCAATGCCAGAACTTTTCTGCACTTTTCTGTCCCCCTTTTTTTGGTGTTGAATATGCTGTTTAACTACTTTTTTTTTTTTTTTTTTTTTTTGGTACAAATTTGTCACACTGAATCTCTTTATATTTCTCTATCATCTCTCTACTCTCTCTCTCTCACACACACACACACACATGCAAAAGCTACGTTGTATCTTGCAGTTTTTTTTTTTGTTTTTTTTTTCGAAATGGCATGTACAACTTTTTTTTTGGATGGCACGTCAAGTTTAAAACATTTTAACTTTTCAAAACACATTTGAGACCCCTATGTTCTTTTCTATTTTGTTCTCTTTTTGAACAGGAAATGTCCTATGGGAAGATGGTTGCAGAGACCGTAGCAAGACCAATTCAAGAAATGTATAAAATCCTTTTTTTTATTATTATTATTATTTCAGAGTCTGTTTTCACATTGTGCTATTTATTACCAAACGTTGAAATACAGATGCTCCCTTTAAGCTAATGCTATGGTGTGACATGAATCACCAAAATCCAGAAATAGCCTATGTGTCTGAGAATAAACTACTACTGTTATGATTTCTCTTTTGCCTCAGGCCACAATTGCTCAGCACTGAGGGCTTTGCTAAAGATGGTATTCACTTGTTGATGTTACCTTCCACACATTTGCCATACTTTATGCTAAATAGAAAATAACTTGAAGTGGAAAGCTGAAATCATTTATGAATAATCTGGTAGTCATACATCTTCCTAAGCCTTAACTACATTGGTCTCCACACACTACAAATGAATTGTACACCATAATTTCTCAACTTGCGAATGAGAGTATATTCTTGGGTTAATAATATTCCTCCATGCCTGTGTTGAGAAGGAATAGATAAATTCAGGAGTGGAATAAATGTCTTATGTCTGGCGTAATACACAAGCTGAGGATTTCATTATGGCAAATCCCTCATGGGATTCTCCGGTCCAGGCTTAACAAGCCTCTCACTCTCAACATTTAACCCAGCCATGTATAATGCATTAGAACAGACCATGAGCCTCCTGTTTTTTTTAACTAATGGGCTTCTAGCTAGATATAATGTTATTTATTTTTATATATCTGTATACTTTTTAATTTAAGCTAGAAAGCTATTAATTATGTTTTTGCTTCATGCCTGGAAAAATGGCTAATACAGCACATGGAGTGCTTAGTATTACTTCTGTTTAGGAATGAGAGCTGAAACTAATCCAATAAAGAACTGATACTATATTATTATCTCGAAACATGAAGACAGTGGGCCACACAGTTACACAAGTTAACAATTAATACAATTTCATATAGTTTCAGTAGCACTGGTATTTGAAAATAATAACTGACACCTGGCCGGATCTTGTCAAGTGCTATTTTCCTCAAAGAGGCTTTACATAAACTTCTGACTTCCACTTGAATCACAATTGCATATTGTGTTTTGTCTGCATCAAGTGGCTGATGTAGAACACTAACATCCAGGGCCTCCTTTGAAAAGTTTGCTCACTCGAGAGGAGATTTGCAGACCCACCACATCCTCCTCCATCTCTGCTCAGCTTGTTTCAGTCAAGGATGGACAGAATTCAATACCTCCACTAGACCAAGGACTCACTGTTCTCTGTACTCAAGCATTGTAGATTTTTTGAGCCAACTAAAGCTGCTATTCAAAGCAGTGGAGTTACATTTTTGCACCCATTGATTGGCACCTTACAGCTCCCACTTCAAACCATTTTTTTTTTTTTTTTTTGCGAGAGGTGAGGCACAGTATTATATTTGCACTTTTATAGAGCACCTGCTATTTATGATATATAGCTGAAGTATCATTACAGCATTTTAAAAACAGACAGGTATTCAAACTATATAGTATGTGCTATAGTACAGACTGCAAAGAAATGATTATTAGTAATACAGTATATATAAATGGTATTCGTTTGCATCGAATGTTGAAATTGCATACACTGTTAGACATTTCAAAGGGATTTTACTGTAACTTACTGGCAACACTGTTTTTAATTACTAATTAAGATTTACAGTAGCAAACTGCATTTGATTTACAGTTGCAAGCTGTACTGTTTTACTGTGGAAATTACTGTAAATAAAATCCAATTAATCAGTATACTACTGCAATTCATTCATTTTAATATAGATCAAATTCTTTATTTAAAACACTGCATGTATAACACTTAAAAATACAGACTTCCAATTCTGGAACAGTGCATCTTCACCATTTCTCCTGTCTTAAGACGTTTTGCAGTGCATTATGTTGTGTCCTCTGGATTCATCCTCACAAAGAATCTTTAGGCAACAGAAACATAATGGGGAAAAAAAGACAAGCAGCCAAAGAATGCATAGCTATCTGCAAAACCCAGGTGCTGCTCCAAAACGTGGCCACCATCTTTGCTCACCATCCACTTTGTTAGTGACAGCAATGTCTTCTCTGAAAAACAAGATGTAGAAATAGCACACTTTTAAAAGGCAAACCTCATATAGAATACACAAACCTCTCAAAACCGTAGTTGTTCTCTTACCATGAATTATCAGTCTCAGGGTGGCTGGCATGTTCATGTCTTTCTTGATGCTTCATTGCAGTTGCCTTTAAAACACAAAAAAACTAGAAAGGCAGCTAGCCATAAAACTAGTTTAAGCCAGCTAACATAGGATTTTATTTTCTCAATAGGCTACTGGCCAAAATTAACTACTAACACCTGAACTAAATTTCACATTAGTTAACCTAAAGTTAATATAAGATAAGCGTTGCTCGTTAAAAAAATAATTTTAATTCGGTAACTTAATTCAATAAGATGACAAAGTCGTTTGAAACGACAGCACAGTTTACCATGGTAAAGTTCTGTAACCGCCAAGTTGACGAGTGAATGTTACTATGGGTTAAACTGGTGTGCAAAAATCTGACACAAACACACAGACAAACGTACATATATTTTTACCTTGTTTGCTGGTTTTATTCTCTCGTAAGGTGCATCGACACACAGCGTAGATGTTCTCCAGAGCTCTTCCACTCTCGCGGGTTCATCCCTGGCGCTGCCCCACTGCTTCCGTGTCTTCCTTGGACACGAGTGGCGCGGCGCAACTCGACAACAGACAACAATATAGAACCCTTTATATATATATATATATTAGGGGTGTCAACGTTAACGCGTTAACGCATGTGATTAATCAAAAAAATTAACGTGAAAATTTTTTTTAACGCAAATTAATCGTTTGATAAGGTTTGACCCCAACTTCTTCCTGTCATCGCAGTGTGGAAGGTTATCTATTAGAGGTCGACTGATTTATCGGTTTTGCCGATTAATCGGCACCGATAGTTGATTGAACTATCGGTTATCGGCAAAAATCCATGCCGATAGTTTTCCGGTTTGCAGCCGTTGCTGGAGTGGCTGAGAAGGGTCCGCTGCCATTATACAGTATGAGAGCGGCCTCTAGAGGCGGAAATTGCTGACAGCACGTGTTGTTTATTTTGACACGTGACACTGCGCGCTGCACAGAGTGGGAAACTCCAGACTCATTTAAATACAGCCGACAGAAAAGCCTACCGCGGAACAGAGCGTCATTCACATAGTTTTCTATTAAATTACATTATATTTGTCCCAAATCGTTGTGAATGTACATAATGACTTCACCCTTGGCTATAAATTATGTATTGTGCCTTTTTCAGCAAAACGTTTGTCTTTCTGTGGGTCTAATAAAGCCTGTATGCTTCATGTAGAGAGCTGTAATACAGATCGCACGTTCTCTTTCCGCTTGCTGTTTTTTTTTTTAAACACCAAACTTCAAACTCATTTATGCCACATTGTTCATTCTTGAAGCAAACTTATGTCCGTTTGGTTATTAAATAAATTGTTTTATTTGATTTCACTTGATTTGAACGCGCAGCGTCTGGTGTGTGTGTGTGTGTGTGTGTGTGTGTGTGTGTGTGTGTGTGATACCTGAGTTCTCCTAGACGCAGCGCTGCGCTTTTGCCTGGTGTGCGACTAACTTTTTTTTTTTTTTTTTTTGATAATTAGCAAGTGTTAAAAAATAGAAGCAAATAAAGTGTGTGAGTACACATACAATATCCATATGCATGTAATTTTAATGCTATGGCCTTGTGTAGGTATTTAAAGATGGCCATCTTTAAGCATGACTGTTGAAATTAAATGGTAACACTTAACAATAAGAGTCCATTTGTAGCATTAGTGAAAACTGTAGAAGTATTGTTCCTTGTTAGAGTGTTTTCATTTCAACATTCACTATTAGCTACTAATAGGCTACATTTTAAAATTTTAAAGTTTCTTCTTTTAACATTAGCAAACTATGAAGTAACTTTAATGATCAATATAGTAAATAATATTAATATTTTTATTCATTTACAAAGTATGGTTCAGTACTGTTGCTGCTTTTTTTTAAAAATATTAAAGCACTAGCTCTCTTTCAGTATCCATTTTGAAAACTATCGGTTGATTAATCGGTATCAGCCAGTGTGGTCCAACCTAGCTATCGGTATCGGTAAAATCCACTATCGGTTGACCTCTATTATCTATCATTGTGGGATGAGGGTACAGCACCAGTGTTGCCAGGGTAATGGCACAAGTGGGGCATTTTGAAAATACAGTCGCGGGAAAAATGACAGAGCCGTGGGTTGCAGTTTTTTGGGCTACTTTTATAATGTACCGCGGCCGCCCAAAGTGTATATAGACAAATAAAAATAAAAATAGATCCATTTACTAATGTGTATTATACTTGGAATGTATACCTGGCAACTTAAGAAAGGAGAGGCGGTTGTAACATCACAAACAACGTGAGTTTCAGGCACATGTTAAGGCTTTTACACAGCAGAAATAAACATGACAACAGCCACTATAGATTATATAAGATAATAAACACACAATTACGATAGGATATTTGTATGTGAATTGCTTGAGTTGAATGTGTACATCTGAAATGCTAATTTGTGCAGCGATATAAAAGGCTATAAATAACATATTTTAACAACAGTAAACGACCAAATTCCACATGTGATTGCAAAAGGAAGTTATTACAAACACTCGATGATGGTTTGAAGTGAGTTCTGAGTAAAAGTGTACTATTAATCTCATAAATTGTCTTATGTAGCATGATACTAATGTTAGCTCTAATGCACCTGCAGAACAGGTCCAATTCTTCTTCATAATGCATTTTTGTCATAATACTTCATGCAAGGTCGCAAGAAATGCTTTGTTGTATTTATTTAGAAATACTTTTGATAATAGTTGGGTAAATGTATACTGGGATTGAAGCGATGTGGCTTGGTAAACGTTTTATTGCCGGTTTAAAGGATGATAATGGCTGAATAAAAAACAAAATAATAATGATAAAAGAATAATAAGGATTATGTCTCATACCTGGCGGAAGTGTGAAAGGTTCTGTTTCCTTAAACTAGTTTGTCATGCATTTCTTTTTCAACACAGTTACAGGTAAATCCTAGTATTTTAAATTTGCGATTAATCATGATTAATCACAGTCCATGACTGTGATTAACGCGATTAAATTTTTTAATCGATTGTAAAGTGAAAGTGAAAAGTGAAAGTGAAGTGACATACGGCCAAGTATGGTGACCCATACTCGGAATTTGTGCTCTGCATTTAACCCATCCAACGTGCACACACACAGCAGTGAACACACACACACTGTGAACACACACCCGGAGCAGTGGGCAGCCATTTATGCTGCGGCGCCCGGGGAGCAGTTGGGGGTTCGGTGCCTTGCTCAAGGGCACCTCAGTCGTGGTATTGAGGTGGAGAGAGCGCTGGACAGTCACTCCCCCCACCTACAATCCCTGCCGGCCCGAGACTCGAACTCGCAACCTTTGGATTACAAGTCCGACTCTCTAACCATTAGGCCACGACTTCCCACCCCTAGACATGGTCCAGGGCAAATTGTGTCAATCCAAATGTAAGAAATTAGAAAAATAAAACGACCTCAATAGAATGGCGCCAAAGAGACCGTTACAGCAAATACAGTAGTATGCAGCAATTTTCAAAAAATACAGTAAGTCTCTGTATGTGGGGTCTGATGCAAAGGGTATTACAGTTATTTACTGTAAAGGGAATTTGCAGTATTATACTGGGTGATGTACAGTAAATAACTGTGGAAATTACAGAAATTTCTAACAGTGTATGTTAAAGGAAAAAAAAAAAAAAAAAAGCTTTCCAGTATATATCTACATTTTAGAATACCTGTGGATATTGGTTGTGAAACAGTAAAACATTATGAACTTATTGATTACAAACTGGTTGTCCACTAAAGAAATTTCATCATTTCTGTTCATTGTAGCGAGAAACACAAATGGAACAATATCAAGATATTTCACAACCACAGGCTCACCGTTAGGGCAGAAATGTGTGCAATGAATAAAAAGTAGCTCCTCACACTAGGAAGCTAGTCTTTGCAGTCTTGCATGATTTAAGTAATGGGATTCTATTTCATCCTATTTTTTGGGATGCATGTAGTTGTTGATCTGTGCAGTCATCTCTTGTTAGTACGTGTCTGATTATTTTTCACTGCGAAAATGATTGTAAATGTATGCACTTCATTCTCAAATGGAACCGAATATCAAGCAATATATTGTGAATGTTTGTGTCTCTCAAGCCATTTAGCAAAACACATTTAGTTCCACAAACTATGTTATGAGCCTCTTAGGATTGTGAAATGTTTATTATTAGCAAATGTTCATAATATTTTCAGAGAGATTTGCTTAAGGCCCTTTGTTATCATACGCTTAATTATTATTTTGTCATTTGCTCCCCTCAATGTTCATACCTAATCTATTAATTACAATCTCCATTAGCATTTTAATGAGAATAGGGCCAATAATTAAATCAGTCTATTTAAAGCTATAATTGAATGACCCCTGGCTCTGCTTTGATGGCTAAAAGTAAGTAGTGTCATGCCTGTGGTTGAGAACCAGAGAAAGAGAAATGGAAAATTTGGAAAGAAAACAACAAAGCTTGCTATTTTGATGACTGAAACTCAGAGAAAACATTGAGGTCACTGTTTATTTTACAGTTCTCTGATGGCCATAGTTAAAGAGTGTGATTACAGGAGCCGCGTAATTATAAGATCATTGCTGAATATGGAGGTTGAAGTAATTAATTGCTATAACCTATGTGCTACATATGCTTTCCACATTTTAATATAATATAATAATATAATAGCTTGCGGCTTGAAGCTTGATCCTGGTGGGAGGCTGTCTAACTTGCATTCATTTTTCTTAAATAATATCTGCACAGAAGCGCTCCAGTACCTGTGCAATGGAGCCTCACTGACTGCACTCGTAACTGTTGCTCTGTGAGCATCGCTGATCTTAACCCTGCAGCTCACAGGCGAGCAGGGAGGCACGTAAGGCCATAATGAGAAAAGACAAGCTCTCCCTCTAATAGCTTTTTCTCAAACAAAAAAATGACTCTGACCTCCGCTGCTCCTCGGCTGATGGGAGACTTGGAGCTGTCCACTCTCAGCCTAGTATGCAGGCGTAAGGGCTGACCCGGGACCAGAGACTCAGGGCCAGCCCAGGGCGGCAATAATAGCCAGGTTAGTGCTCTCCACTGGCCGTTAATGGCAGCGCAGTGTAAACAGCATCATGAGAGTGGGACGGGATGATGGGGTCGTGCTCTATCGCAACTTGGCCATATGAACATACAGAGAGTGAATGTGCCTCTAAGGGGGCTCTGATTGAAACAGCCTTTACTTTTTCATTGTTTTTGTCTCTTCAGTGAATTTACCTTTTAACAATTTGTCCGTATTTACTATAAAATATTTGTTTTTTTGCTGGGGATACTCATGTATCTTGTTTTTATGTGTACAAACATATACTTAAGCACACACACTGAGATAAAAAGTACAAAACTGTCACTGGGATGGTATTTTTGAGGTACTAATATGTACCTTTAAGTAATGACTATCTAATAACTTTAGCTTTTGTACCTTAGGGTACTTTGAACCTTACTTTCTGAGAGAGAAAGTAATTTACAAACCGGTAAATAAATGTTTTTTTTTTTTTTTTTAGATGTAATGCTTTTAGGTTTATTCATTTACTTTATTAAAATATAGTTTTAATCTAAATTTGCACTGCACATTGTCATATGAACAACCAGTCAGTAATGATGATTATAAATAATTATTTGCAGTTTAGTGATCGAGTCAGATTTATTCAGTTACCACTCAAAAATATTCAGTAAGTGGTAAAATAATTATCTGATTTAAACTGATAACCTGTGATTTCATGTGTCTTTCTGAGTGATTAATTAAGCTCTTGTCACGCTATGTGTTTGCTTTTGAGTGCAGCCAGTGAAGCGAAGACAATAGTAAGCTGATTCTGTTTCACGTAACATGGTCTTTTTTATCTCATTGCATTAAATTCAAACTGCAAGCTCGTGATTCGGGTAAAATATAATTTATTTTGGTAGATTCAGCAGTGGAGTATCAGAATAGCGATGCATGAATGAGAGCTAGAGTGTTATACAGGCAGAATGGCAGCATTACAGTGTGGTGGCACATTTTCTGGTATGAAAACAGAGGCATGTAATTAATGAGCTACAGTCTGATTTGCCACACAGTAACAGTGACAGACTGGCAGTTCTCTATCCTACTCTCCACCGCAGCTTGGTTTCTCTAACTGCCGCTGGCAGCTGTAAATCATACGGTCTCATACAAGTACTCACACACACGCACCTTCATCTTAAGCAGTTGATGCCGAGCAATCCAATTAACATGCATAATGCACCTGAAGAAAAAAAAAAAACGAGCGCGAGAGAGAAAAGAAAACCTGCTCTGCAGATAAGCCCACAACGATCATTTATTTATAGGGGCTTGTTTACACAAATGGAAGATGCGCTCAGTCTTAGCCAGGTTTGGTTGATTCATTGCCTCGACCTCTCCGGTTCAGGTGAGGGTGAGCAGCGCATTAGCCTGCTAGTCATGAGGATATTATTGCACCTGTGGCTGCGCAGTTTCATTTTATGCACCCGTGGGCAATTTGTGCCCCCCTCCCAATACCTTCTTTGTGTTCATCACATTTATGCTGCTGTTTTCTCTATATGCAAGCAGGTCATTGTAAATGAGGATTGCGCTAGTCGCGGCCCACAGCTCTCGGCTCCGGCGAGGGAAGAGAACACATGCTGCCTGGTGCAATGGGGTTATTACTGTAGTCTGTTTGCTCTCCCATTGCTCTTGCATTCCCTGCCACACTCTGTCTTTCTCTTTATTTCTGTCTTTCTCTCGTAGCGTTATTGTGTGCCACATCGCATGTTTGGGTGATGCCTAATGTGGTTCGGTATCCCTCCTGTAGATTTCATCCTAGCTGCTTCCTCGTTTCTTAGCTCATGATGTTGTTGGGAAGGGAAAGCATTCCACCTGACCCCGGCAGGATTGCATTTGCAATCTAATACGGAGTACCATCTCCCATTGTCTTTGTCCATCTCCCCTATTGGGATGGTTTGATAATAGGAATATAGGCTCCCGGGTTCTGCGAGGGTTAGAGGAAATTCACAAGCTGCAGACCCAAGCCACTTTGACATTCAAGGCGTCCTCGGCCTTTCAAGGTCAAGTTGACTTGCTCTGTTCGGTAACGGGGGGAAAAAGTCAAGCTGTGCTTGAAAGCAAAAGCAGACACAGATACGGGCTCAAATATCCTGCCTTCATCCTATTTGACCCCCTGTACAATGTCAAGATGAATCTTGTCAGTAAGTAATTCACTTTGTAGTTATGACTGATGATTTATACGGGTGAAAGCAGTTCCCTCAGAAATGTCACTGCGTTTACAGGCAGCAATATAACTGTAAAAGCCATCAGCCTAAATGTTGTTAGTGGGGTAGTAACTTATATGTAGTATTGATAGGGGGGAAACCTCCCAATAATTCACAAGGCAGTTAGTAATGAGTTTTTGGATGATTCATCTCCCTTTTTTCCATTTCTCCCCAGCATTTCCTAGGCAAAGAATTACCGGCTGATCCTTTTCGATTGAGAAAGGCTTTGGATGCTCAGAAACCTTTTGTAACCCAGCTTCCACAGCTGACTCAACCTATATTTATCTAAACTGAGTGAGCCAAAAAAATGTAGGCTAGTTCTCAGTTGAACTTTTTTAGAAATTAAAAGCAGTAGTTGTCATCAACTTTGCAATGATTTGTGTTTTGAATTAATAAATAAATAATATAGTAAACATTCCATTAACAAGGCTCGCAAAATTGCTAGCCCGACGTCCCGGGGCTATTGTGATTTCCAGTCGGGCTACCAAAATGTATCACTGCCCTGCCCGACGGGCTACCTTAAATACAGATCTCCCACGGGTCCTTAAAAACCAACCTGATCTCACAGAATTTTCAGCGATTCCGTGATGCCACCACAGATTCGGAGGTTAATTAAGTCCTTGAACATTACACGGAATTCTGTGAGATCACGTTGTCAAAACCTCTTAAAGTGAGTTGTATCAAACTTAAGGCCATAAAAAGTTTTAAATACATTAAATGGTATAAGAAATGTCTTAATTATAATTTCAAGAGGTCTTACAGTTGGGGACGGAAAGACAAGAGTCACGATAAGGCTGGATTAAACTTCAAAAGGCAATGATGCCATTGAATAAATATGAGCGCGGCGCGGAAGTCTTTTATGTGAATGTATCTGAAGGGAACCGACTGTCCTCAGAAACGTGTCTTTGGCATTTTAATTTAATTTTACCTATAATTCCTGATAAAGCAGCGTTTATGAGCGCGGAGCTGCTTTGTGTACAGCGTTTCCGGGGAAACTGCAATATTTCAGTAAATGCAATATTCCTAAAGCAAATGAATTTGCATTTCCAATAAGCCTTTCTTGCTGTTTATGGTCAGATCAATGCAAATATCAACTCATGTTTTTACGCAGCATAGAGTTGTAAATGAGAAAGAAGTTAATGTGCCTTCTAAAAATCTAAACAATTAAGACAGTAATATTTATATGTTTTAAATTAACATAATTTATATGCTTGATTTATCCCTTTTCATAAAAATGATCTATAGCCTGAAATGCTGTTATATAAGATTTTTGTTTTTATGAAAACCTGTATCTGATCTGTAAATCATGTAATTTTATGGCTCAATACTGTGTTACCACAGACATTGTCCAACCCCCCTCATTCTGTTCATTTTACTTGTGCAGATCTTAAAATGGGTCATAAATTTCCTTAAATTTAGTTTTTTAAAATTCTGCAGATACTCTGTAAACAGTGAAATAAAATTCCTTCCTTCATATTTGTTGATATTTGTGTATTGAAAATATTTGTGATTGACATTTAAACTCCTATCTGATTTTCTATATTTGAAAAAAAAAAAAAAAGGTAATTTTTTAATTTGGGCTAGTTAAATTAATTTTCGGGCTACCGAAATCTGAGTACCACCTGCCCAAAGGGCTACCAGGGATTTTTAAATTTTGCGAGCCCTGATTAAACTCAAAGTGAATTCAAATACTGGCCTTGCAATTTAAACAACAGTGTCTTTCTGGTAATTCCTTAACCAAATTCTACAATGATTTTTCCCCAGGTGATGTTTTTTTTTCTCTCTCTCTTTTTCTTATTTTTTATTTTATTTGTTTTATTTTCCCCCACATCCCCCCCCCCCCCCCCACACACACACAAACCAGAGAGCCAAGCAGATGCAGGAGTAATTAAAATCATCGTGCTGGTGTTAAGTGCCAAATCAGAGGAACAATGGCTTTGACTCTGTGACATCTGTGTTTACTACAGGCCTCACATGTGTGTCCTCTACAATGTCTCAATGCAGAACTGCCCTCTGAGCGTACACGTCCACTGGCATGGAGTGCGCGGGTGTTTCCACTTCATTCTCTGCTGGAACTAGGTGCCAGGTTTGTGCCGGGGATTGTGGGATTGACAACGGAGAGGCGCAAGTGGTGTGCGTCAAAAATCTGGGAAATGCATATGCAAATGAGGAGTGAAAATTGGCAGCAGTGCCACATCAGAGTGAGGTGAAGAAAAGCGAAGGTTGTGGCATCTGTCACAAATTACCAGCTTAGGTTTTTGGTATATTCATTTCTTAAATTGCATTACATTATTGCTATATTTAAATCAAATTTAAAAAGGCAGGATTTTATTTTTAAATGAATGACTTGCATTCAGCAAGCATGGTTTAAACTGATTGTATATAGTTTTTAATATTTTGAGGTAGATTATTTTAAATTTTAATGTTAGTTTTAGTAATTTTGTTGCGTTTTTGTCTTTTTTGTTTTGTTTTATTTGTTTACTGCATATGCCTTATATTGCCTTGTCAACTAACTGAAATAATATAAGTACTTTTTATATTTTTAGTTTCAGTTCATGTTTTTTTTTTATTGTATTTTATTATTTTATTTTATTTTACTTTACTTTATCTTTTAGTTAACAGTATTAACCCTGCAGCATAAGTGACGTCTTTCAATAATATTAAAATGTTATATGTCCCAAATTATGGGCATGAGTAAACATGCATATATGATGTTTAATTGATTGTATTGAAAGCAATCATAAACCCTTGTAAAGACCACCATACCTGCTTTACATTTCATAGGCACACTCCCCAGCGGTAGACCTCAGGTGATTTGGCCGATATTGAGTGTTTCTGTTCCGGTGAACATGTAGGGTAATACTTGCTCTCTTTGAATCTTTGCACACCATGCACTGCAAACCGATGTATGTAGTGCATGTATGTAGTGAGAAGTGTGTAGATGAGAGAGGATCATGAGATCTTGGAGCATGTGTAGCAATTTTGTTTGCCTTATGTTGTTAACAACGCTTCTAAAGACTGCTGTGTCAATTTACATTCAGATAGACCCAATATTAGCCACTCATAAGTAATGCATATTCTCCGCGCTGCGACTGTTAAAACACAGATAGTTCAATCTGGTCACGGCCAGATGTCCCTGAATCTGCCCTAAAGAAACCCACACTATTTGTAGTGCCACCACCCACATCCCATGATTCCATCTGCTGTACTTCTCTGGGACTTTAGGGAGCAAGTGTGTCCAGCTGCTGCAGCAGGCTGTGTTTAAGTAGCGGCATGATTGTGTGTGCTTTACCTAATCTGCTCCATTAGTTTAAATAATGCAGGAACGCTAATGAGCCAGCCAGAGAAAGGGGGAGAGTGAGAGAGGGAGGGTTATTGCAATCCATGTCTAATTAGTCCTGCTCCTTAACAACTGAACTCAAATCAACCAGGGCAGTTAGAACATGAGGGATTCAGTATTCCAGCTGGCTTCAGAAAGGCCACTGATTTATGAAAATATTACCAGAGCCACTCAAGGGCCTGAAACAATAGTCTCTCTCTGTCACACAGACAAAAGTATCCATTTTTTTCTGTAGAAGGAATGTCAGAAGTACTCAGGAATTGAGTTGGCTGACAATATCTTCTCGCTTCCTGTCACTGTAAAGAGCAACCTAGCTGATAAAGGAATTGTTCACCTAAAAATTAGTAATCTATAGCAGAGGTGACCAAACTTTTTAATACAAAAGGCCAATGAGCAAAGGGCCCATGAGCCAAAAGTGAACACTGCGTTATATCCAACTATATATTACTTTTTATTAAAATGTATATAGAAACATATATACATTTAGAAACAGGCAAAACAATGTTAGTGAAATATAAAAAAAAAAAAAAATATATATATATATATATATATATATATATATATATATATATATATATATATATATATATATATATATACAGGTGCATCTCAATAAATTAGAATTTCGTGAAAAAGTTCATTTATTTCAGTAATTCAACTCAAATTGTGAAACTCGTGTATTAAATAAATTCAATGCACACAGATTGAAGTAGTTTAAGTCTTTGTTTTTTTTTTTAATTGTTATGATTTTGGCTCACATTTAACAAAAACCCACAAATTCACGATCTCAACAAATTAGAATACTTCATAAGACCAATAAAAAAAAAAACATTTTTAGTGAATTGTTGGCCTTCTGGAAAGTATGTTCATTTACTGTATATGTACTCAATACTTGGTAGGGGCTCCTTTTGCTTTAATTACTGCCTCAATTCGGCGTGGCATGGAGGTGATCAGTTTGTGGCACTGCTGAGGTGGTATGGAAGCCCAGGTTTCTTTGGCAGTGGCCTTCAGCTCATCTGTATATTTTGGTCTCTCATTTCTGATTTTCCTCTTGACAATACCCCATAGATTCTCTATGGGGTTCAGGTCTGGTGAGTTTGCTGGCCAGTCAAGCACACCAACACCATGGTCATTTAACCAACTTTTGGTGCTTTTGGCAGTGTGGGCAGGTGCCGAATCCTGCAGGAAAATGAAATCAGCATCTTTAAAAAGCTGCTCAGCAGAAGGAAGCATGAAGTGCTCCAAAATTTCTTGCTAAACAGGTGCAGTGACTTTGGTTTTCAAAAAACACAATGGACCAACACCAACAGATGACATTGCACCCCAAATCATCACAGCCTGTGGAAACTTAACACTGGACTTCAAGCAACTTGGGCTATGAGCTTCTCCACCCTTCCTCCAGACTCTAGGACTTTGGTTTCCAAATGAAATACAAATCTTGCTCTCATCTGAAAAGAGGACTTTGGACCACTGGGCAACAGTCCAGTTCTTCTCCTTAGCCCAGGTAAGACGTCTCTGATGTTGTCTGTGGTTCAGGAGTGGCTTAACCCTTTAAAACCTAAGGGTAAAATAGGTCATTTTCACACATTGTGTTTATTTGACTGTAAAATTCTAACAGAATGTGCTATTTTCAAGTGCAAGGTGTCATTTTTTTTCAGAAAACAAATGGATTTTAAAAAAGTACAGTTTTTGACCATTAATCTTGTGTTTTGAGTTTGTAAACAGAATTTAAATAGACAAAAAAAGGAATCATTTTTCTGTTTTTTATTTAGAAAAAAAAAAGAAATTATGATCGAAATAATCCAACACTTCTTACTTCAAAATTCAACTATAATACATATATACAAGTATTTTTTTGGACACTGGGACTGCGTGCTCCCTATCTCTCCATTCAAATTCTCCCTTCCCGCTCTCCCGGAAATCTGCTGTCATTTGTTGACGGAGCGTGAGAAATTACTGTAATAAGCCATATATTGCTGAAAAACGCACATTGTCTGCTGTGATGAGAAATTTGAATTATTTTGATAGTGCAGATGGTAGAAGAGTTATGGTAACATGAATACAGCATGGTCTGATGGGTCGGCGCCGACACAGCCAGTTTAAAAGGGTTAACAAGAGCAATACGACAACTATAGCCAAATTCCTTGACACGTCTGTGTGTGGTGGCTCTTGATGCCTTGAAGCCCAGCCTCAGTCCATTCCTTGTGAAGTTCACCCAAATTCTTGAATCAATTTTGCTTGACAATCCTCACAAGGCTGTGGTTCTCTCTGTTGGTTGTGCATTTTTTTTTCCTTCCAAACTTTTTCCTTCCACTCAACTTTCTGTTAACATGCTTGGATATAGCACTCTGTGAACAGCCAGCTTCTTTGGCAATTAATGTTTGTGGCTTACCCTCCTTGTGAAGGGTGTCAATGATTGTCTTCTGGACAACTGTCAGATCAACAGTCTTATCCATGATTGTGTAGCCTAGTGAACCAAACTGAGAGACCATTTTGAAGGCTCAGGAAACCTTTGCAGGTGTTTTGAGTTGATTAGCTGATTGGCATGTCACCATATTCTAATTTGTTGAGATTGGTGGGTTTTTGTTAAATGTGAGCCAAAATCATAAAAATTAAAAGAACCAAAGACTTAAACTACTTCAGTCTGTGTGTATTGAATTTATTTAATACACAAGTTTCACAATTTGAGTTGAATTACTGAAATAAATGAACTTTTCCACGACATTCTAATTTGAGATGCACCTGTAAGTGTGTTTGTGCGTGTATGTATGTATGTATGTATGTGTGTGTGTGTGTGTATATATATATATATATATATATATATATATATATATATATATATATACTGTATATAAATATATACTGTATATATAATATACAGGTGCTGGTCATATAATTAGAATATCATCAAAAAGTTGATTTATTTCACTAATTCCATTCAAAAAGAGAAACTTGTATATTATATTCATTCGTTACACACAGACTGATATATTTCAAATGTTTATTTCTTTTATTTTGATGGTTAGAGCTTACAGCTCATGAAAGTCAAAAATCAGTATCTAAAAATATTAGAATATTTACATTTGAGTTTGAATAAATGACCATCCCTACAGTATAAATTCTGGGTATCTCTTGTTCTTTGAAACCACAATAATGGAGAAGACTGCTGACTTGGCAATGATCCAGAAGACGAACATTGACACCCTCCACAAAGAGGGTAAATCACAGAAGGTCATTACTGAAAGGTGTGGCTGTTTACAGAGTGCTGTATCAAAGCATATTAAATGCAAAGTTGACTGGAAGGAAGAATTTGGGTAGGAAAAGGTGCACAAGCAACAGGGATGACTGCAAGCTTGAGAATACAGTCAAGCAAAGCTGATTCAAACACTTGTGAGAGCTTCACAAGGAGAGAACTGAAGCTGGAGTCAGTGCATCAAGAGTCACCACACTCAGAGGTCTTCAGGAAAAGGGCTACCAAGCCACTTCTGAACCAGAGACAACGTCAGAAGCATCTTACCTGGGCTGTGGAGAAAAAGAACTGGACTGTTGCTCAGTGGTCCAAAGTCCTCTTTTCAGATGAAAGTAAATTTTACATTTCATTTGGAAATCAAGATCCCAGAGTCTGGAGGAAGACTGGAGAGGCACAGAATCCAAGTTGCTTGAAGTCCAGTGTTAAGTTTCCACAGTCTGTGATGATTTGGGTTGCCATGTCATCTGCTGGTGTTGGTCCACTGTGTTTTCTAATGTCCACAGTCAACGCAGCCATCTACCAGGAAATTTTAGAGAACTTCATGCTTCCTTCTGTTGACAAGCTTTATGAGATGCTGATTTCATTTTCCAGCAGGACTTGGCACCTGCCCACACTCCCAAAGGTACCAAAAGCTGGTTCAATGACCATAGTGTTACTGTGCTTGACTGGCCAGCAAACTCGCCTGACCTGAACCCCATAGAGAATCTATGGGGTATTGTCAAGAGGAAGATGAGAGACACCAGACCCAACAATACAGATGAACTGAAGGCCACTATCAGAGCAACCTGGGCTCTCATATGCCATGCCACGCCGCATTGCTGCAGTAATTCAGGCAAAAGGAGCCCCTACTACGTATTGAGTGCTGTACATGCTCATACTTTTCATGTTCATACTTTTCAGTTGGCCAAGATTTCTAAAAATCCTTTCTTTGTATTGGTCTTAAGTAATATTCTAATATTTTGAGATACTGAATTTTGACTGTCATGAGCTGTAAGCTCTAATCATCAAAATTAAAAGAAATAAACATTTGAAATATATCAGTCTGTGTGTAATGAATGAATATAATATACAAGTTTCACTTTTTGAATGGAATTAGTGAAATAAATCAACTTTTTGATGATATTCTAATTATATGACCAGCACCTGTATATTTTTTAAATTAAATTCACTTACATTGTTTTTTTTAACATTTCAATGAAAGAATTAAACAAAATAATGTAAAAAAAAAAAAAGTAATAATAACATAAATAAAAATTAGAAATGAAGGTATGCTTCAATGCCTTGTTTTCCCCAATTTTTCACCCCCTTTTGTTATATGGTATGGCGGGCCAAATCAAGGGCCAACTTTTACCCTGCCGGCCCTGTATGCGTGTATGAAAAGGAACAAGAGGAGTTAATTATAGAGTGCAAAATAAATAAATAAATAAATGCTGTGGAAAGTGTAATTGACTTGCTTTTATTGTTCCTTTTTGATCCCCATCCACCACTGTTGCATGGAAAAGAGCAGTGAGAACATTCTTCATAAAGTCTCATTTTGTTTTCTACAGAAGGAAGAAAATCATGAGTTTGGAACGACATGATGATAAGAAAGTCATGACAGGAGTGGCATTTTGGGGTGAACTAAAACTAAGTTCTCAAGTTTGAAGACGTTTAATTAATGCTTAGCATGTGGAGAAGTTTCAGTGGCTCCTCAGGACCAGTGCTGTTTCTGCAGAGATAATGTGCAACATCAGAACCAGAGCCAAGCTGTCACCTTTCTTGTGCTGGCACTGTTGGTAGGATTCTTGTGATATTTCAATTTGATTCACATCCAGAAGTGGGGGAATAGATCACCCTGTAATGTTGCTGTTTACCAAACATTCTCGATAAACTGATATGTCACTAGTTTGTATGGGAGTATACTTCAGTAGGCGAGTGTGTGTGTGCGCTGCTCTCCTCCTCACACTCCGTCATTCCTCTCTTCCCTTCCTCCTCTATTTGGACAACTTTAACCACTTCAATCATGAAAAAGGTGATAATGAGTGAGTGCACACTCCGCCACGGCAGACCACTGTGTGCAGATGGCTGCTCAAATGAAGTCAGTAAACCATCCTGACAAGCACAAACGTTGCCCATGCAAATAAAACACTCAGGGAAGTTTATAGCCCCTCGCTCTCAAATTGAATATCTCTCCTTTTGCTCTTTACAGCTCTCTTTATTTTTTTAATCTTCCTTTTCTCTAGACTTCTTATCCTGTAGAAATAACTGGCTGATTTGGAAGTCTATTGACCTCCATCTGAGCAGCTGGAACGGGGTGAAGCCCTTGCAAAGCCGCCACATCCTTGAGACGGCGCTTCTTGGATCCTCTTCTCGGCCCCCTTTTGGGGTGCCTTTTTGATTTTTTTCAGGTTCTTTCCGTTGGGTGTTTTACATCAGATTTGACATGAAGATTTGCAGAGTAAGTGTTAAAACACATGCATGCATAAACGTGCCGTTGAAATTATACTTTAGTGCTTTCTGAAGTGCTCTCATTTCTTGTTGAAGAGGTCGTGCTGCTGTTTATTAATTACTCTGAGTGGTCATTGCAGCATGGTTGTGACCTGCACTTTCATAGAGGGAGCTAGTAATTATGCTGCCTCTAGGAGGTAGATTAAAGATAATGTTATTCTCCATGCATCTCTGGTTCACAGCACATTGTTCATACCACCATTAGCATTGGGCAAAAGGTTGAAATGGCCATGCTACAGGTGTAATGCACTTAGATCCACCCCTGTATTTGCTCAAGTGGAAGGCCAGAATTGAAGGCAACATTATAAATAATTGGGCGAGAGGATGACCTGGACCTGCGTTCACCCTAATAAGCCTGAAGCTGGACCATGGCAGCACATGAAATTCATCATGGGAGGACAGATGTAGATCTGAGCTGAATCACTGAGTGACTTTGAGCCTGTATAATGGTCTGAGAAGTCTTTTGTTGCCATTCAAACTGACATTGATTGATGTCTCGGTTTTCACTTTTTTCATAGTACATCAATCGATCCTTTGCCCTCTTCTTTGTTTCTGGTCTCCGCATATTCTGTGATATATTTATTTAATTTGTACTTCTACAAATAGGCAGTTGAAAAATGTGCATTTAAAATTTGAAATGATTTCACCTGAAGCTTTTTGCAAAACTTTGAATATACAGTATTAATAACATTTAAATATGTATACATGCACATACAGCTTTTTCATGAATGTTAATGTGTTTTTTTACAATTCAAGAACTGTCATTGTTCATAAATTCATTGTTTTGTTTTTTTTTTTTGTTTTTTTTTTAATGCTGGATATACATGGATATATTATGGTTGTAAGAAGAGTGAGTAATTTCATAGGTTCGTAGGTTGCATCTGCCATGTGTTCGTACACCATGTTGCCACGTCAAAGTAAAATTGTTCCTGTTAAAATCAGCAAGGCTGTCTATACAGGAAGCATTCATTATGTGGAGAATGGTGTAATGTGCCTTCAGTTTTTTTTTTTCTTCCATGTTTTATACAGCTTCTCCAGCCATTTTCACCATCTGTGAAAATAAATAAAATTCGGGTAGCCTAACACTTTACAATACGAATCCATTTGTTAACATTAAGTAGTTACATTAATTACCATGAAAATGTGTATGTGTAGCATAATATGCAATAATGTAGCATAATAATAGCATAATATGTAACTAAAATAACCCTCACACTTTGAACATTCTGATCATGATCTGATTATGACAATGCTTTTATTATTATTATTATTATTATTATTATCATTATTATTATTATTATTATTATTATTATTATTGTTATGCTGTTTCATCAATTCTGTACAGTATGTATCTTCTCACATGGTGTGCTACTGAATTATGTAAATTAAATTATATACACAGCTGCTCCTCAAAAAAAAAATGCTTCAGTGGAGGTACTTAAGCAGTCTTTCAGCATATCAGTGGCTTGTGGATAAATGGTAATACTCTTCACTAAGAAGTAAGCGGATCTGTTCTTTTAGCCGTTTAAGCTAATCATTATTGCTTGCCCTGATCCGTTCAAGCTTCATCGTGCATTTAGTTAATTTGAGAATACTCTGTGGCATATGACACCTTTTTTTTTTCCTTTGGACCTGACCATCTTCCACCTCACTTGAAGAGAAAGTTGAACCATCTCATTGATCAATTTGCTCACATAAATCCTACATCGATACAAATAAAACTGCAAAACTGGTCTCCAATAGGCTTAACAGGGCAACCATTGCTGCCACCCCTCTTCCCCATTAAATCCCAGGATTACAGTACTGAGG
Source organism: Acrossocheilus fasciatus (assembly GCA_036784905.1). Lineage (NCBI taxonomy): Eukaryota > Metazoa > Chordata > Actinopteri > Cypriniformes > Cyprinidae > Acrossocheilus > Acrossocheilus fasciatus. Next base: position 26,675,167 of record CM071938.1, read on the forward strand.
TTTTGGTGTCTGCCACGAGACCAAATAACACTCACCTGGAGGTTACTAATGCAATTAATGTTGTCTGTGCTCAAAGGGCTTTCAGTGCGGCTACCAATAGCATGGGATTAATTAGACCTATTCTGGAGCAGTCCTGTTAAACAGTCCTGTTTCCATGGAAGTGTTGCTGCTTTAACATAAAGCTGTATTTTTAAGGAACTGCTAATGAAGACTGATGTGAGTGGAAGCGATGACTCATTTCTAATGTTTACCTGCAGGTAATATTACCAAACAGTTTGCTCTGTCAAAGCGCCTGTTTTAATTAACCTAGCACCAGTCATCTGCAGTTTCTCACTTCTCAAGAAATAACACAGACAGAATGGGGGCTCGTTGGAGTAAAGTGTTGAAGACAACTTTAAAATCATTGAAACTCTCCAGGGCTCAACATTAAAGGAATAGTTCACCCCAAAATGGAAATTACGTCAATGTTTTCTCACTCTTATGCCGTTCCAACCAAGTATTATTTTCTTTCTTCAGTGAATCACTAAAGGAAATCTAAGGCAGAATATCCTTAGGCAGGTTATCTGTGTTATGGAGGTAGATGGTGATTATTAAATGGCAAGCTTGAAATATGACAAGAAATGTGTGTGTGTGTATATATATATATATATATATATATATATATATATATATATATATATATTATCGGTGGTCTTCTATTAAATATACAGTGCTTTCAGAAAGTATTCAGACCCCCTTTATTTTATTTTTTTCAATTTTATGTTGCAGCCTGATACTACAATTGTTTAAATTCATTATTTTCTCATTAATCTACACTCCGTACCTCATAATGACAAAGTGAAAACAGAGTTTTGGAAATGACTGTAAGTTTATAAAAAAAAAAAAAAAAAAAAAAATGAAATATCACATTAACATAAGGCCCTGTCCACACGAACGTGGGTATTTTTTTAAAAACGCAGCTTTTTCTATGCGTGTTGGCCGTTCGTCCACGTGCAAATACAGCACCAAGTCACTGAAACCGAACATTTTTGAAAACTCCTGCCAGGGTGAAGATTTTCAAAAACTCCAGTTGCAGTGTTATCGTGTAGAGAACGAAATGCCTCAAGGTTTCCCTTATGTAACCTTAGTTCCCTGAGGGAACGAGACACTGCGTCGAAATGCTATGGGAACGCCTTCAGCGTGACCACGCTCTGAATCACGTGTCTAATCAGTCCAATGGATGGGCGAGACGTCACAGGTTGGGTGACATAGAGACCAGGAAGCTTAAAAGCATGTATGGTGGAAACAGCGGCAGCTTCTGGAGAATGAAGGAAGCGCTCGCAGGGATGCCGGAAGTATGACAGGGAGACGCAGCGTCTCGTTCCCTCTGGGAACTAAGGTTACCTAAAGGAAACCTTGAGGCATTTCACTGTCAGTACAACAGGCCGTGGTGTAACCGAAGGGACCTTTGGGAGGTACCCCGGTCTGGGGTACAAAAACGCTTTGGCCAATCCGGGTGCAAAGTCTAGACAGGAGGGGGCCACAGAGAGGGCCTGAAGGTCACCCACTCTCTTAATAGAAGAGATCACCAGAAGGAAGGTAGTCTTCACAGAGAGAAAGCGATCTGAAATCTCCTCAATAGGCTCCAAGTGAGGCCTGCAGAGACCTTCTAGCACCACAACCAGGTCCCACGGAGGGACATGAGATCGTACAGGAGGCCTCCGCCTCAGCGCACCGCGGAGGAAACGTATAACTAGGGGGTCTCTGCCCTCGGAAAGATCACCGAGAAGGGCGAGGTAGGCTGCAATTGCCGCCACGTAGACCTTCAAAGTGGAGTGGGTCAACCCTGCGGAGAGTCTGGCCTGCAGGAACTCCAGCACTGAACCCACCAGGCAGTTAATAGGGGTGTAAATCAGATGGTTCATCACGATACGATACCATACGATATTGATTCTCATACCCAGCGATACGATATTTGCCGATACCTCAAAAAATTCTATGATTCGATACAGGAGTATATCGATCGATATTCCGATATTATATACCTATTTTAAACAACCATCTACATTTTTATTAACTCACAAATACAACCAAAATATATAACATGACCATTTATCTGAAATTCCTGTACCCCACTGTAGGGGTGTCATGTACAGCAAGCCAAAAGGTATCATGTTGGATGCAGCTGCCATCAGACCCAGCAGTTTTTGAAACTGCTGGACAGTGAATGACTGGCCTTCTCTCACTCTGCAGTGAGGATTAGGGGTGATCCCGAATAGTCAATGATTTGATGCTTTGATAGGGGGAGCCTGATTCGACTCCCAATCTCACAGTCGAATAAATATATATTTTAACATGCATGAATAAATCCAACCACCCCTATAGATTTAAGTTTCACTTTCCATGATCCGTGACCAACAGAAGCATCTTGGCGGCAGGGATTTAAATCTTTAACGAGACTCAAACTGACACAGTGAAAGACTGGATTTTTCGATCAGGTAGGGTACAAGTTTCAAAACATTTCAGCCGGTTTATATATATCATGAATATATTATTTCTGTCATATAAGATGCATTTGGTTGTTATGCTGCAGTAAAGCGCTTCATTGTAGTACTACAGTGGTTATCTCTTCGACGTGCTGCGCAAGCAGGACAAACAACAATGCAGAATATTAAAGGTTCCATAGAATGGAAAACTGTATTTACCTTGGCATAGTTGAATAATAAGAGTTCTGTACATGGAAATGACATACCGTGAGCCTCAAACACCATTGTTTCCTTCGCCTTATGTAAATCTTGTGAATAAAAAAGACCACTGAAAAATAGGTGAATCAGAACATAACACTGACTGTGACATAACAGTCGGGATCACTAATAGTTGCACCCCCAACATTTGCATATCACCGCCCATGTTCTATGTCAGCCGCCAGCCGAACCATCAGAAGTTCTGCAGGTATTGTGAAGAAACAAGCGAGGACAACAATGAAAATTGCAGATCATGGAAATAAATGTTATGTTCCAGGCTGTGCAGGGGATGTGAAGTGCAGGGATGGATTGGTGTCTTTATTCAGAAAGGCACAGAAAGCAAATAACGTGTTCTAATAAAATAACGCGAGCCACTAAATGGACATGGTTAGCTCCTTGCTAGCGGTAGCCTGTTACATTGCAGTACACAAGATTTCACTTACCACATAAACACAGTAAGGAGAATCGACTGTGAATTTTTAGAGTTTAGTTGCCGTGTTTCTGCATGTTGTTGCGTAAAGTTCATGCATTTGGGGCATTTTGTGCAGATAAATGATTATAAGTCATAATTTAACGTTATGTTGTATAAATAATAAAACGTATTCTATACGAGATAAATGATGAGTTAAATCCCATTGATTAAAAACCTGCTATTACATGCTTCATTCTACTGGTCATCTTCAGCGCGAGAAGCTCAAAACAGCTCAATAACTTCTGTCATATTCATAACGTTATAATGAGAGCACTATTGTAAAAAATGTAGTGAATTCTTAGGGTTTTGCTGACGTTTTGCTGACAAAAAATAAAACATTATTTTTGCATCTGCGAGGCGTCCGTAACACATTTTCCCTGTGTTAACATCAGTAATTATGACTGTCGAATGTCTGACTTGACTCTAATGAAATTTGCCCGGCCCCAAACATATGATTCGACTATCAGTCGACTATTGGCAAGATTCAAAAATTTTGATTCGACTATGAAAATCCTTAGTTGGGGACACCCCTAGTGACGATCGACTCGATCTGAGCAGGAGACATACATACCTGCATAATGGTCTATCCATTCACCATTTCCCACTGCATCGTGCTTCCAGGCCTCTACATCACCCCACCTGTGATGTCTCGCTCATTCATTGGACTGATTGCACACATGATTCAGAGCGTGGTCACGCTGAAGGCATTCCCATAGCGTTTCAACACAGCTCAAGTTCCTGGAGGGGAACTGGAGATTTTGGCAGAGATTGTCTTACTATAGGTAGACTAGAGGGTCTGTATTACTTACTATTGGAGAAGGCGTAACAGCTAACTTGGATCACGTATGCCGTAATAACCAATCACATGACAGCCTTGACATCATTGAATTTCAGTCTGAGTTGTGTGACACTCAGTCACCGTTTATGGATACCATAGGAATGAATGAGAAGCAGTAAAATTAATCCCATCTGTCACAAAAAGTCAGTGACTTCTCTTATAAAACAGTATTTTTTTCATGGTGGAAAAAAAAAGGCCTCTGGTCTCCTTTCCTGCGTACTGCCAGACCGGAAGCGTTAGCATTAGCTGTTAATTTGTTAATGGTTGCAGGCTTGCCTTCTAGTGGCTTTGATTTTGGCTTGTGATGTCAGAGCATGCGCTGTTATATCCGCTACTGGAAACTTTTTCAGGCTTCTGATTGGCCAACATGGCTTTATGGTTGAGATTATATCACCACCTGTTTGTTTGGCATGCTCTTGACAGTACTTCATAGCATGCTGTTGCGTTTTCATATGGATAGAGATTTTTTTAGAAACAGAAGAAGGAAAATCTCAGTTTATAAAAATACCCGCGTATGTGTGGACGTGGCCTAATGGTGAGTTCAAGTCATGTTGGATAGATTGTATTTACGAGTTGAATGCACATTAACGCCACCACAAAGTCATTGTTCCGAGTTGGGGGCGTGTCAGTGAGAAAACATGTCGGATACAATGGACGCAGCTAGGGCTGCACAATAAATTGAAATGAAATCGAAATCGCGATTAAGAATCTCACACAAGGATTTATTTCAAACACTCGACTGACGTTATGAAGTGAGTTTGGAGTAAAAACATGTTATTAAATGTGGTATTTTCACATGCTTTCAGATAGAGCAGCATTTACTACACAGAGCCGTAGTTCACTGAGAAGCTACGCAAACAGCTGTCATTATCGCGAATGATTTCTTCGATTTCATAATCACGCAATATCGTATGTTGTTGTTTTTTTTCTTTTTTCATTACCTGTCAGTGGACTACGGCTCTGTGTAGTAAATACTGCTCCATCCTAAAGCAGGTGATGGAAATTTACTGCTGAATACAGAACCGGCTTTAGTGACAAAATGCGCATGGAAATCGCATTTGATTAATTGTGTAGCCCTAGACACAGCCAAAGACTAGATATGCATCGTCTGTATTGACGGTAAATTTGTTAAAATGAAATGAATCATTTTTGTGATGTAAAATAAAATAAAATGAGTTACATATACACAATATTATATTATTGTATATTTACCATAGAACATTTAATGGTTCAGTTTACATCACCTTCATAAATTGAATAAAAACAGAAAAAAGCAAAAACACAATGATGCACATTCTTTATTCATCATTTTGTAGATGTAGAGTTACAAGAAAATTGGTGAATTTTATGTAGAAAAGTTGTTCTGACCAAAGTGACTTGAATGCACCTTATGTCGTTATTACGACTTGTCAACTCGTAAGTACGAACCAGAGTATGTGAGCGGAGTGGAGCAGCAATAGTTTCCCCTCAGAGCATTTAATAATCACTCCGCTCCGGGTTCACCATTTCCCACTCCCGCTCCACTCCTCACTCACTGATATCAGAAACACCACTCTGCAACTAAAGTATTTCAGTATATTTGAAATGTCACAGTTCTGTTCATAACGTATATTAAAAGGAAAATAAATCTAATAAATAAAATAACAGGAGTGTTTAGGCTTAGTGTGCAAACTTTTGTCCAGCCACTTGAGCTAATAACATGGTTGTCAGCATTAAAAGGTATATTTGCTGCTTTTTGCAGTGCAAATTTTGTTTGTGATGAAAATAACAGTACGCTTTCGTTAGTTATTTTACCTATGGATCGCTGCATTTTTTACAGATTTCTGCTCATTCGAAATCGGATACAGATGAAGTAGCACTATAAGATTACATTTGTTTGAATGCATTGTTGAGAGAGCGATTGCGTGTGCATAAGTGTTGTACCTGTTTAAATCATGCTTTCCGAGACATAGAGCACACAAATGACATATAACAGTGAACAAAGGACCGGGGAAGAACACAGGACTTAAGAGTTCAGGTCCTTAAATGCCTGGACAGAGTCTGGGGGGAGCTCAGGGGGGCGCTCAGGAGGACGCTCTGGGGCTGGAGCCGACACTGGACTCCAAGACATCCCTTCATATTCCACTAATAATCCTAGGGGAATAAGTTTGGTGGCCATTGGGCTTGAGGCAGCGGCAGCGGCAGCTGGCGGGCTTGTCTTCGCCGTGGATGGCGGTCTTGACTGGGGAACAGCTGATGGGCTGGATGGCGAGCTGGTTCTGGATCGGGACTGGACACTCTCCAGACACCGGGGGATCCATTCCCTCCAGCTCAGTCCAGTGGTGTCTGGGAGGTCCATGGGGCGATGGTAATTGACCCCAATCCAGAACAGAGAATTAAGTGTCGCGTCGTCCGCTCCACGAGCGGGGAAGAGCAAAACGGGAAAACAAAAGACTTTTCAAAAAATGAAAAATAAACACGGGGAATGGGAACACCGCTTACGCTTTCTGTATGGGTTCGCTGTTTTGTCATGTTACGTTGGAGCAAGGGAGCGAGGAGACGAGGAATTCTTCAACAAACAGTCCTTTAATGATGTAATAGCTGGAACACAGGGAGTGTCCGAGACATAGAGCACACAAATGACATATAACAGTGAACAAAGGACCAGGGAAGAACACAGGACTTATAAACAGGGAATGCAATCAGGAAGAACTGAAACAGGTAATGAATCAAAAACCATGGAAATTAATAGACACTAAATGAGGACAGGAAAAGGAAAACCCAAATAAGGACATGAGGAAACAAAACAGGAACACACATGTGACAGGTGTAGCATCTCCTCTTCTTTTCAAAATCGTTTGAAGACATCTGGGCATCGAGGTTATGAGATTCTGGAGTTTTGGTTTTAGAATTTGGTCCCATTATTGCCTGAAATAGGTTTCCAGCTGCTGAAGAGTTTGTGGTCGTCTTTGACATATTTTTCATTTAACGATGTGCCAAATGTTCTCTATAGGTGAAAGATCTGGACTGCAGGCAGGCCAATTTAGCCCCCGGACTCTTCTACTATGAAGTCAGGCTGTTGTAATAGCTTCAGTATGTGGTTTTGCATTTTCCTGCTGAAATGTGTAGGCTCTAAAACCTTTATATACCTTTCAGCATTCATAGTGCCTTCCAAAACTTGTAAGCTGCCCATATCGTATGCACTTATGCACCCCCATACCATCAGAGATGCTGGCTTTTGAACTGAACGCTGATGACATGCTGGAAGGTCTCCCTCCTCTTTAGCTCGGAGGACACGGTGTCCAACAAGAATGTCAAATTTGGACTCGTCTGACCATAGAACACTTTTCCACTTTGAAAACAGTCCATTTTGGCCAAATGAGCCTTGGCCCACAGGACACGACGGTGCTTCTGAACCATGTTCACATATGGCTTCCTTTTTGCATGATAGAGCTTTAGTTGGCATCTGCATATGGCACGGCAGATTGTGTTTACCGACAGTGGTTTCTGGAAGTTTTCCTGGGCCTATTTAGTAACGTCAATGACAGGATCATGCCGATGAGTGATGCAGTGTCGTCTGAGGGCCCGAAGACCACGGTCATCCAACAAAGGTCTTCGGCCTTGTCCCTTACACACAGAGATTTCTCCAGTTTCTCTGAATCTTTTGATGATGTCATGCACTGTAGATGATGAGTTTCGCAAAGCCTTTGCAAATTGACGTTGAGGAACATTGTTTTTAAAGTATTCCACAATATTTTTTTACGCTCTCTTTCACAGATTGGGAGAGCCTCTGCCCATCTTTACTTTTGAGAGACTCTGCCTCTCTAAGACATCCCTTTTATAGCTAATCATGTTTCAAACCTGATGTAAATTATCTTAATTAGTTGCTAGATATTCTCCCACCTGAATCATTTCAAAATTTCTTGCTTTTTCAGCCCTTTGTTGCCCCTGTGCCAACTTTGTTGAGACCTGTAGCAGGCATTTCATTTGAAATAATCTCATTTAGTGGATAAAAGTGTAAAATTTATCTGTTTAAACATTTATGTTCTCTATGTTCTATTGTGAATAAAATATTGGCTCATGTGATTTAAAAGTCTTTTAGTTTTTATTTTATTCAAATTTAAAAAAACATCCCAACATTTCCGGAATTTGGGTTGTACTGGTGATGGAGCGGTGGTGGAGCGCTCTTGGAGTGAGTGAAAACCACAACACTACGACTTTTAAAAAATCTGCTCCTCCCTCCATTCAAAATCACACCGCTCTACTCCGCCCTCCTCTCCCACCCCCGCTTCGCTCACATACTCTGCAACGTACATCCCAGGAGGACTTGAATGCAGAATTAGTCTTCAGACCCTTTGCAACAACGCTTGAGATTTAGCTCAGGTGCCTCTCATTTCTCTTGATCATTGCTGAGAAGTTTCTACACCTCGATTGGAGTCCACCTGTGATTAAATTAAATTGATTGGGCATGATTTGGAACAGCACGCTCTCTATAAAAGGCCTCACAGCTGTCAATGCATATCAGAGCAAAAACCAAGCCATGAGGTCAAAGGAACTGCCTGCAGATCTCAGAGACATGATTGTATCGAGGCACAGACCTGGGGAAGACTACAAAAAAATTCTGCTGCACTGAAGGTTCCCAAGAGCACAGTGGCATCCATAATTCTCAAATGGAAGAAGTTTGGCACAACAGGACTCTTCCAAGAGCTGTTCGCCCAGCCAAACTGAACAATTGATGGAGAAGAGCCTTGTCTAGAGTGGTGACCAAGAACCTGATGGTCACTCTAGAAGAGCTCCATGATCATATGCAGATGGAAGAAACCTACAGAAGTACAAACATCACTGCAACACACCACCAATCTGGGCTTTATGGTGGTGTGACATAAAGTAACACACGCACACAAACACACACACACACACACACACACACACACACACACATATACATATGCCGAGTGCTGGAGGCAATCACAGCCACTGATATAGAGCCAGTATCGCTCGAGTACGAGAGTGATATTGTGTTTATACAACAGTTCGACGGAACGTGTGTAATTAAACAAAATCAATCTTATAAAAACCCTCTTTTGTGCAGAACTACTTCCTTCCACCACAGATTCAAAGCAAGGGCATGTTCTGCTTCAGTTAGATTATTATAATGAAGTTATAAGAGAGAAACAATGTGGCAAGATGTGCATCCGAATGAGAGAGAGAGAGAGAGAGAGACTGCGAAGCTAAACTTATTAATGTGCATTCGTTTTTATTTTAAGATTTATAGGTCTGACTTGACACATTTTTATTAGTTTATTCAAACCATTGCGTGCAGTTACAACAAATACATTCCCAGCATCTTCCGTAGCATTACCATTTATACAAAAAGGCTATTTAATAAGTTAAACAACTGATATTTTCCCTCAAAAAAAAAAAAAAAAAAAATCAGCATATCATAACATAAAATATATTTATATAATTTTTGTTCTTACGTTTTCTTTAATCTCAAAGTCAGGTTTATTTTATTTTACAAAAAGAAAATAAAAAGTCAAGCATATCATAACATTTTTTTTTTTTTTTTTGGTTTGTTCTTTATTTCAAAGTCAGGTTTATTTTATTTTACCAAAAAAAAAAAAAAAAAAAAAAGTTATAAGCATATCATGAAATATATTATTTATGTATTTTAATTTTTCGTTAAACAATTACAATTTGCTCAAAATCGATTACATTTCTGATTTACAGCGAGTGATGGTTCTCGGAACCACTGTTCACATTTATTTGTGCGTTGCTGTATATCGTACAACCCGCTAAATAGTTATCCGGAGACAGAGTCTTTGTTGTTCTTTGTTGTTTTTCTGGTATGGTTTCCGTTTGTTCTGATGCTAGTACTGCAGTCCAGCGTTTTCTGTTGTCTAGTGATGTCTCCAGTAGGATTTCAGTGAGCTTTCGGACCTAAAAAAAAAAAAAAGTAAATAAGAAAGCCTATTTTGCATCATTTCATTTCCACTGTATGGGTTAAACAAATCAGAAACATACCTGTGTCTGCTGACGGCTATGATTTCTCTGGATTGCAGTGGCCCTGATGCTGTGGTTCGTGTAGGACAATCGCATCCCATCTTCTTTGCACATTCTCGGGAGCATTTGCGACAGCTGATTAATGCCCAAAGGAACAGTGCTATACCATATCTTATCGTTAGTATCAAATCTCCTCTTAGGGTGCAGATAGAGTGCTTTTGCGTCAGGTGGGAGTTTGCTGAGATATTTCTCTAGCGAAGAAACTGGGCACATGGCGTTACCAGGCTCTTCAAACATAGCACCCCTCCGATTATCCCTGTTGACCTCCAGTGGGTTTTTATGTTTTTTTCGTTTCCTCATTAAATGTCAACGTGAAATATTTCGTACCATTTGTATCTCTCTTTAATTCAAATGAGTCTGACATAAGTTGTCGATTGCCCTCATTCCCTCTTCTTGCAAAGTGTAACTGAATGTCATACCACACCTTGTTTAATAAACCTTTCGGGTTGCCAGGGTCAAGTGCAGCAGATCGTTTCAGTATATGCTTGTCTTCAGATGAAATGGGAGGGTAGTGTGATGTTCTGTCTGTACCAAATCGTTGGATCTGTTTGACAACTCCTTTAAAAATGTTGTTGGCGGACGTAAACTCAGGGTCTTGCATTAAATTCCATGCACGGCTAAGAGGAGGTTCATTGATGTGGCGATTCAGCTCCGATCAAAGACTTAAGTAACTGCTGATACCATACAGTTCACCTTTACTGCTCCTAATGGAGCCATAGAAATCGCGCAAAACTGAGCTCATTTGTGATTTCTCAATGTGTTTGAGGTCGATTTTGATCTGTTTTTCGGATAACCATGACTTAAAACAGTTCACAGCCCACACTGTTTGCCGCACTGTTATTTTCATGTCGGGTTTTTTCTAAATTGTCCAAATCTGCAGATGTAATGGCTGCACTTCTTGCTGTTTGGCCTGTTAATGAAGATTCCCCTGCATCTTCATCATCTGTTGAGCTTTCGTAGTTAATATCAAATGAAATATTAATAAAAAATGTGTCATTTGCCATGTTTGTTTATTCTTAGATTACCTAATGTACTCTACGGTTAGCCCAGTTAATAATTAAAAAAAAAAAAAAACATAGACCCAGCTAGAACAAGCGTAGTGCTACAAAATTGTGAAAGGGCGTTCCTGTAGCGATACCAGTACAATATCTCACGGTTCTCAACCAATCAGTTTTGAGAACAAGAAAAAACTGTTGCATAAATATTGGCTCAACAAATTGCTTCCCAATAATTGTCCCCAAACAAAAAAATACATTGTAGTAATTTTAGCTGAAGGTCTGAAGTTAGAATTAAAAATGTACATTCACCGAACATTATTAAATTGTGCCCAGTCAATCTATCAACCAGAAGTGAAAAATCTGTGTTGGCCGAGCCGTTGCTGTAGTGAATTCAAATTCCTGTGCTCGGGAGAGCGAGAGAGTGGAGCCGATTCTGAAGGGTGACAGAACATTATTTACAGACGGATTTTCTATCATTAAAGTTATGGTGAGTATACTGGTTTTGTATTTATTAAGTCATGTTTCACATTGTATTTTGCAAAATAACAGTGAATTCACGCCTTTACTGGTGTCATGTTGGCTTTTATAAACTAGTTTAGCCCGTACTGGTAGGACTCGGTAGGGGTGTGCGATTATATATATTGTCTGTGATGATATTGTAATTGTTGTTTTAACGATGTGGGATTTGACATTATCATGAATATCGCAAAAACCAAACGTGCGTTTTTTCTCGTTTTTGAAATATATATATTTCAATTTCAGTAGGAAACTATTTTTACAGCGTTTTACAGCGTTTTGCAACGTTACATGAGTGAACTGGGCCAAAATACAAAAACTAAGTTAAACATTCAATGTTATGATATATTATTTGAAGTTGTATGTGTCATGTAATGGCCAAATAGTTATTTTAAAGTATATACATCCCGTAAATGATGTAAGTTAAGTTTTCAGTGACATTACAATACCTTTACAATACTTTACATGCAGTACATTTAAAGTAAAATGTGAATTTTATCTATACATAAACCTACTTTTGAACTTTGTGTTTGGTTATTCTTTCTTATCAAGTTCTTAGAAATTCCAGCCACTATCAATCACATTTATATTACAGATGATTAAGAATATAAATCGTCAGTTTGTTGTTTTAATTTACACACATAGACATTTCATACACGACATAGTCGTGAGATGCATAAGAAATCTTTAGACATGTAACACCATAATCCATAACAACAAAAGACAATACATTATTGAACCTTTTCTGATAAGAAGTGTGCACTGCAAGTGCGAGCATTTTTGGCGATCATTTCTGTCAAGTCCGCTCGTTTTATCACGTTTAACCACAGCTGTCTTTGTTTTTTTGGCAGCAGGTATGCGATAAAATTTCAAATTGGAACCTGTACTACGTCGATTCTGGCACCCAACATCACAACAAGATGATATTTTAAGCTCTTTATGTAGCTGAATCTGCGCTGGTTTGAATTGGCCGCCTCCAGTTTTCCCTTTGTTTTGCCTCCAGCTAGCGTTGTGATGTAATCGTGACGTCGGCATAAAAAAGGTCTACAACACAATCAGCAAAATATTGTCCAATTATTATTATCGATAAAATCCCAGAAAATATTGAGATAATTTTTGTCAATATTGCACAACCCTATCACTCAGTTACTCAAACTAAATTATTTTTATCTCACTTTGATGAATATATGAAATGTATGAGACACAAGGAATACGTTTCTGCTATAACTTTTTTTTGTTCCCATTAGTGTAACCCACCATTGCTAGGTCTGAGCTCACGAGGCACCATTTGTTGTAGAAAAAGAACCACTACGAATTTCACTGTGAGTATTTAACTGTAGTTCTTATTGGATATATGTTTATTCCATATTATTGTCAAATACTATTAGCTCTTAGATGTAATTTGTGAGGAGTTGCTTTATTGAGAGCTGCCATGAGACATGGCTCGGTGTAATGTAGGCTGCTAATTCTAATGTAGACTTAGTATTGACATTGCTATTTTATCCTCTTTTTTTTTCATTTCTTTTTTTAACAGAGTACAGAGCCATTGGAGAGCCACACAACTGTAATGAAATTGGGAATTCTTGAAATAGTAAACAGCAGCAGTTTCACTTTAAGGGCCCTGTCAAGTGTGCTGAAAGTCTCCGTTGTCTTGGAAGAGGAGGTGGTGCTTAGTGCCAGAATCGACAAATTAGGAGACTTTGTAAATGGGTCATTCTACAGAAACGTCCACTTTTGGTATGGCAAAATGTCTTAAAATTTTTATTTCTTTTTACATTTAAACTTAGACCACATTATTAGATTACCTTTTGACTTTATGAATACATATAAATAACAGCTTAATTATATATATATTTTTTAGCTTTTTTTGTGCAATTATTTCAAGACCACATGTATAATTTTTTGTCACTGGTGTTACCTTCTTTAGCAATAATAAAAGTTATAATGAAAAATTATTTCTAAAAAAAAAAAAATTCATGTAGTCAAAATAATGAAAATGCAAGAAATAAGGAGATTATGTTTTATTTATTTAATGTGACAGACAAAAACAGTACAGTAACACAGCACAGTAACACCAGTGACAGTAACACCAGTGACATACATTAGACCTGATATACTGATTGTCACTGGTGTTACTCATAAGGAAAGTAACACCAGTGACAATTTTCATGAAAAATGCATTTTACAAAATGTCTGCTGCAAGGTATCAACCCACATGTTGTCAATCATGGTATACTCACTAAATTAAGTAGTTTAATCCATTTGTATTATAGTTTTTTTACATTTCCCTAACAATAAATAGGTCACACCAGTGACATCAACTAAAAGCTTCATATCAAATCATGAGATAAATGAGAACATTTATCATAACTGAAAAGAAACAGTGGATTAAACATGGGCCTTTTTTCATAGATGTTTAGAAAATTGGAAGGAGGAAGTCGAGTGATGTCATCAGTGTGATTATTTTATTTATTTTTTTTATTCCAAAATAAAAGTCTTTTGTTAAGCGGTAACACCAGTAACACAACTCCAGGGGACCACTATTTTCATTATATATTTTATAATATTTTTTGGCATTTTGTTTTATTATGCCATTTATATCATATATTTGATAGTTATGAATAGACTTTTGTATTTTAAATGGTAGAAAATCCTGTTTTTGACCTCAAAATAAAGCACTTTCCTGCTGTACATGGCTGTGGGGACGAGCAGTTTTGTGGTACTTGGAATTCTATATAATTAATAAAAAAAATAATAACGCCACATTGATGGCTCAGGAAGGTGTAATTGTTCAAATAGCATATTGTTTCATTTTAAAATATTAAAAAACCCTAATGTGTATTTCAATTGTAATATTTCTTTAAAGTCTAGGGACAGGAAAGTGGACGTTTCTGTAGAATGACCCAAATGCATTTATTGTACTTTTTTGGATTTTATTGTATGCACTCATCCTGGAGTACAACAAGGACTTAAAGGGATGGTTTACCCAAATAAGAAAATTCTGTCATTAACCTCATGCCGTTCCAAACCCGTTAGACCTCTGTTCATCTTCAGAAAACTTTTAAGTTGAACTTATCTTAACTTTAAATTAAGGTATTTTTGATGAAATTTGTTTGATGAAATTTTTGATGAAACAATGGTCTTATTGATGTGGAATGACATGAGGGTAATTAATGACAGAATATTAACTTCAAAGTACCTCTTATGAGTTTTTTTGGCAAACATTTGAAGTGTAAGATGCAGTTTCATGAGCTTAAAGTACCTCTTGTGAGAATGGTAGAGTTCATGTGAAATTATTCTAAACACTGGGTGAAGTAACCTCCCCATTACTTAAATTTGATGCTGTTTTTGACATTTTTAATATGTGAATGTATTTGATCTTTAATGTTTAAATAGTTAAGATGCAGTTTCATGAGCTCAGAGTACCTTTTGTGAGAATGGTAATATTCAGTGACATTAACCTAAACACTGGTTGAAGTAACTTAAGATAAATTATTATTATTTTATGGTGTTTGACATTTTTAGCATATTTGTGAATGTATCAGTGTATAAGCAATTCATCAGCTTTGTGTATCTTATGAGAATTAAAATACGTGATTTTGTAAGGTATACTGTGTCGAAAAATTCAATGTATTTAGAATTTTAAGGTATTTTCTCAATATTGTTGTATATTTCATTAAAAGTATTAGAATGTGGCAGTGTTTCATGTGTATCATCATTTAATAATTTTTTCATTTTCTTTTGGGACAACAGGGAATAAACAATTCAGTAAGGTTGCTTTAGCACTATACATTTACCAATATAATTAGGTAAAACAAAAAATGTATGCTACTACTATTTAAAATATTTAATTGGGCCAATAACATGATTTGGTGGACTTCTTTTTTCCCAGTTGGCTCTACATATTATTTCTTATTGAGTCAATGTTAACAGACTGTTGCCACAATTGATACAATTCAGTTAGCAGAAATCCAATTGGGCCAGTGGAGAAATTTAGATGTAATCAGTCACTAGAAAATTTTGAGTTGGGGAGGTCTGAAATTTTTTACAGTGAAAAAAAAAACATTTTGCGTTTTTTGGCCCCACTATAAAACAAAGAAATGAATGTATTTGCAATGTTTGTGTTGGTATAAATTATATTTTTAGTATTTAAATTATTATATTTGTCACGTAATGGTAATAACTCTTAAAAAATAATTTAATGACTAAATATTTAATAGTTTTTTCATTTGTAATAATAATGGGATATTATAAAGCAAAAATAAATGTATGACTATAAATCACTATAAACCATTCATTCTTACACACTGCTGGGAAATCAGGCCATTTTAACTGATGTTTACGACTATCACAATCAGTCTTGCATTCCAACATTACAAGGTAATGGTGACATATAGTATTTAAAAAAAAAATCAGAATTTGTAACATTGTTGAACAAGACCACAGAAATTCAAAAGTTTGCAAAACATAAAAACACACGACCAATGAACATAAGATGTAGTGACAATGCTCTAGTGGCCAAGTGATAATTCCGTCAGCTGGCCCGAATATCTCTCACATGGCCAACGGGCCACTGAGCAGTCCTTATTGTTGAGCGCTGCTTTGTTCCAAACAGTTTTCTCACCCGTGCTGTAATAAAACAATGAATCAGGCAGCGAGGAGAGAAGCGTGTGTTCTCACTGAACTCTTGCCCAAATTATCATAAAGACTTTTCTCAGGAGCCCATCTGCCTGGGCAGCCAGCTCTCAAACCAGAGATTCATTACTCCCGCTTTACAGTGGGTTAATCGTTCAGGAAATATCTGTGAAGCATCTCGCTTTGACTCAATTAATCGCAGAGCCAGCTCTGTCAAGCAGCATTCTCATGATGCTCTAATCAGCCTTTGATCTACATTTCTCTGTCACCGTCTCGCTCTCTCTCTCTCTTTCAGCACAAGCAGACTGCACAAGGTGTTAAGTATCCACTTTGACAAGTTTGTGGCTCAGATATGTCTCTTTACACATTTATTAAATGATGCAGAGGCGGTGGAATCATAATAATATGAGCCATTCATCCAGCAAATGCTTTTTGGATGTGTTGTTTCAGTTTTATCCAAATTTACACAGTATGTTGTGTCTGTGTGTGTCAGTTGTATGTGAACCACACAATTTGTACAGCTGAGTGTAGAAGATGCACTTTAGAGTCAGTTACCCCCTCTAGTGGCCAGAGGGGCACAGTGCAGATGCCACAGGGCCTGGTCAGAACTAGGACCGTATCAGTAGCCTCATTGGAACTGAGAGCGTTCATACATAGACCTACAGTGTCGAGAAAACTGAATAGTGAATGGAGTATGTCAGTTATCCTTGCCAAACACAAGTTCTTTTGTTGTGCATGTGTTAAATGCAGCAGTGAGTCGATATTGTTTTGTCACTCTAATTACATTCTTTGTGGTGGAGTCCATTATATTCTTGAATATGATGTATTGATGGAAGTTTTATGCAGTATAATAGTGAATAACAATACAAAGCAATTTTGTATTATTGACTTTCACCCTGACCCTTACAAAATCACTCTGAATTTGAAGATGTGCTTCATCCTGTGTGTGTCCTTTGCACACACGCATTGCTCAGTGAATATAAATGGACTTAAAACATTTCTTGAATTTTCACCCATGCTAATGTTTGTCGTTACTGGAGCTTTTTGACCTCAAACTCATGCTGTCTGGGAGGATATTCATTCTGCACAGATCATTAACTTTGTAATCAGGCCATGTTATTTTATCACACCACGGTTGCAGCCTCTGCACTGTGTGGAGGTTGATGGGGTTCAGTGTCTATTAGAAAAATGTCTATTACATGGTTCTCTTATTGCCTTTTATTGTTTAAACCAGTGTTTTCCAACCTTTTTGTCTTATTTATCCTCGGCCTCATCAGTAAGGCTAAAGTACACAATTATTGAGAGCAAACCGACAATGTGTTCTTTTAATTAATTCATATTGGATAATGGATGTCATTTAGAGTGATCATAACACATAATGCCATTGAAATGAACATTGCATAAACAGGTTTATGTGAGTGCAAAACATTCTCACTTTCTCAAACTGAAGCACCTTGAGTAACAAGAAGAATTTTAGAATTTGTTATATTAGAAGGACATTTATTTTATTAGTATTAGAGATAGGCTGAGTAATATATGTTCTGTGAAGTTTTAACACAAATTGTTGAATAAAACACTTGGACATTATTTGTCTATAAGAAAGTATCTTTTTAGTAAGGTTTTTAATCATTAAAAAAAACAGCTTTAATATTTTTAATTTTAAGTTGTAACTTCAGTTTTAACAGACTCTATCTACTCTGATTGCTGCATGAATTAGATTTATCAAATAAATAGATTTTAAAAGTATATTGAGTATTAAAGAGTAAGTTTTAATATTAAATTTCACTCACTCATTTTTTTCTAAGTTAAATCAATTAGATCAAATAACCAGTGGAAAGCATTTAGCTTTTCTGCTTCATTAATCAATTTTATGTTAAATTCATTAGTAAAATAGGCTCTTAAGTTTCCAGTGACTATCAGAACAATACATTTTATGCTTTAATGATAATTAGACATAGCATAGACGTAGGTTTTTCAGTGTTTTTCATCAAGGCTGTTTTTTGTTTTTCTAATTAATTTAACAACAACAACAAAAAAACTTGTCACTTCATGAAAAGAATGCCTGCTGCATTCTTTCTCCTCCATCGCCCTCTTCCTCTCCTTGAAATTCTCCCGCTCTTTCACACACACATTCTGGCTTGTATTTAAGCCAGTAGGCCCTCTCTGCTTGTGCCCCTGGGACTGGGGAAGGCACGGATAATGGTGTCCACAGATGCAGTTCAGGCTTTGACAGGGTTGGCTTGGAGTGTCCCAGCTCTCCTGTGGGGGAGACCATAAAGCAAGTGACCAGTATCTGCCTGACACCTGAGCGCGGACCCCCATGAAACATGACTCACACAAGACTTCCTACGAATTGTACTTAAGGCATTCACTCTCAGATGCTTCATTACCCCTCAGCCCTCAGTGTCAGCTGGCCTGACAGTAGTGTGCGAGGTCAGAAATACTGGACTAATCTCAGGGGCTGAGAACAATGTGTGTGAGTGTGTTTGCAGTCTCTCAAATGTGCAAACTCATACAGATACAGTTTAGAACTGTATACAGAAATGGCCTATTGACATTTTACTACATAAAGGTGTTCTACTATTCTCATGTTATATGCAAATACATATCAGTTTGCAATCTGTGCAGATGTGTATGGGGACCGAGTATAACTACCCCCAACAAAAACTCTCTCATTTTCTCTCCTTTGTCTTTTTAGCTCCTACCTGACACACACTCTTTCTGCCACCTGATGTGCTCACTGTGTGTGTAGTCAGAGGTCACTCTCTAGCTACAGGCATGCATTTAGCCTCATTGCAGGCTGCTAATGAGTTTCTGTACTCACAGAGAGACTGGCATCAGCAGATATAGCTGCTGTCTGACCACTGTATATTCAGAAAGCGCCATGGTCATTGTTTGAGCATGGTTATACACAGACATTCCTTGTGTAGTTGAAATGTTACAAAGACAAGGGAATGAATCAGCATTTCAATAGCCCTTAATGTGACCATAGCATTTGTGATGATTGCCTCTCTCTCTCTTTCTCTCTGTGTGTGTGTTTCTTTTTGCCCCAATCACAGAGTAATTGTAGACCAGTGAAAGTGGCGTTCAGTGATCATCAAATGCAGGATACTCAAAAATGACTTGAATGATTGAGAGAGATTGAAAACATGCATAATGCATGTGGAATCACTTTGGGTGGTCAGTTAGTGCAGATTTACATATTGAGGCATTTCAAAGTTTGGACATCTTTGAATCTTATTGGTAGCCTTCTATATTTCTAACTAGTTAAAATTATATTTAAAATAAATACAGTTCTTTTCAATTTATTCACCGTGATCCTGAAAAAAAGTGTCACAGTTTTGAAAAAATATAGTTATGCCAGCACAGTTTTCACTTTTCAACATTGATAAAAATGAAATGTTTCTAAAGCACCAAACCAGCAAATCAGAATGATTTCTGAAGGTGATGTGACGCTGAAGACTGGAAGTAATGATTACTGAAAATTCAGCTTTGCCATCACAGGAATAGATTTGATTGATTTATTTATTTATTTTAATATTTTGAAATAGTAAAAAGGTATTTAAAATATTTCATAATTACAGATTTACTTTATTTTTGATTTAAAAAAAATCTACCAACCCCAAATTTTCAAACATTACTGCAAGTGCAATAGTGTACGTGTAATTTTTAAAAAAAAATTGGCAAACAAACTTAGACTGTTTACACAGCAGTAAAATACAGTTACATTTACACACAGTTTGGTTATAAATGAGAATCACAACTGCATTCTATAAACAAACTGGCTTCCTTCAGTTTTTAGGACACACATCCTCATTTTAAACGTGTGTTCTTTAAGTCCTTGGTTTTGTGCTGTGAAACCCCTGTGTGTCATATCACAGTGTATGTGTGTTGTGTGTATTCCAGTTGCTGTCTTTCCTCTAGATCTGTTTCCATCAGTTTTGTGGTCTGGCTGCGATCCAAATGCTTCACTTTTACACTCGCTCAAAAATAAACGCATGGAAAGCCTCTGTCAGATTTGATTTATGAACTTTGCTTGGACTAGTTCACTAAATTGTGACAAGACGTTCCAGTGTTATGAAAGTTTCTATATTTGTCAATTCTCCAAACACTAACTATAGATATCTAAAACTCGAATTAGATATAAATGTGACTTAAATGATGGGGGCAATCTCAGAAATGTTAAACCTGTTCACACTTTGATGTCACAAGACCCATGCTCAGCGTGGGAGTTACATACCTCGAGGTGTGAATTGATGCGAAACTGCCACCTCAAAGATGTTATGACAGCATTATAAGTAGCTGATAGATGGTGTTAGAGACCTTCCTCCTCCGCACAGGAATGGCTGTTCCCATGCGATAAAGTTGAACGGGTTATCTTCACTGTCCGAAATATGTACATTTAACACCCAAGTACCTCCCTGTACATCTTCACCCTCAGTAGAACACCAAAGTAGCCATCTATTGGCGATAGTTCTCCATTAGACGCCCGGCACTGACACTGATGCCTGTGGCTAACAGCAGTATTTACTCTATTCCCAATCCATCATAAGACAGAATGGGCAAGCGTCGCTATGATGTTCGTAATTTCCAGCGCTCTCCCGATGATCAAACCCATTGTATGGCCCATTCCATCACGCAGTACATATAGCCATACACACCAGCCACTTGCTTTTTTTATTTTTTTTTATTTCATCGCTGATAATGGACTCGTGAGCTGGATAAAGAGAGCGAGAAAGAGAGAAAAGATCATTTTGCCAGACCTGAAGCGCAACGCAAGCTCGAGGCTGCCCAAATTCAATAAAGAAACAATCAAGCACGGTAACACGGCATAATGGCTTTTTAAAAAAGATAAATGTTTAGTAAATGACTCTTTTATGTCCAGGAGGGAAGGGAGAGAATGGCTTTCTGCATTAGGTGAAGAAATGCAGCCTCCTGACCCAGCTGATGCTTTCTGATTACCAGCCAAATTGCAGGAGAAACCCCCTTTGTCTCGCAGGTAGCCAGGGCCATTCTTTACCCTCCTCCTCATTTCCTGTGTGTGTGGAAGAGAGGGAGTGAGGCTGAGAGAAAGGTAGGAGATGCAAGATAAAATGTGCGTCTGCATGGGAGCACCCTTTGCAGTCTCGCTCGGGTGTATTTATCTTCCTTATCTTCCTGCCAGCATCACGGCTGCCATTAGAGCAGTTTGATGTGGAGGAAGAACCACGGCCAGATATTGAGCTAGACAGCAGTGAAGAATAGATAATGCTTCTTCATCACCCAGATGTAGCGTATGATGACTCTGATCTTCATGTAAAACACATTCAGATGTGAGAGTAAACAGAACTACCCTTGAGCTGTTAGCTTTTTTGACAGCACCGAGGTCCACACTTAAGGCAATGTAGCATATTTGCATTAGTCTGTTTGCATTATCCACATCTGTCATAAATCACAAACTCTTCTCTCCGCCCAGTCGTCCACGATGAAATATTCATCGTCCAGTTTAGCAGAGACACCGCTTTTCAGTGCCGCTTAATTCTGTCATCTGTGGAGCCCAGGTTATTAGTACACACTTCTCTGTATATTAATAATGTATGAAGTATTTTCTATAAATCAGTGTGGAAGACAGTGCGGTGTGGAGTCGTAAGTGCTGGAGGATTAGCGATTGTGTTTGTTACGCACAGATTGAAGCTTTCAGAAGAAAACGTCTTTGAGGTTTGCTTTGGTGTAGGCCTATGAGTCTGAAGTTTTTGTTGAGTTAGCATGCTCGCTGTTCAGAGAATGATTCAAAAAACATTCGTAATCTGCAGACGCGTGCAATATGTGGACCTGTGTGCCCAGGCGCTCTATGGATGGCATCCAGACTGGCATCTGGTCTAAACAGATTGTTCTTCATTTGGAGGCACCACTAAAAGATTTACTCAGTAATGCATTTGCAAATTTTTAAAATCAAACTCAGTTTATTTCAGCCACTTCAGGTGTTTTCCTGCAATACATTTCAGGAATGTTTTATTCAAGTCAAATGCTGCTACATGTTCTTGTTGAATTGATCTGTAAATTAATTACAGTGCTTGCAAGCTGGCACTGTAATGAAATTCTTCGATTTAGGGTTTGTTCTAAACACTTAACCCTAAATCAACTTCTGCTGGTTTTGAAGTATAGACTCAAGTTTTGTTCTGTAGATAACTTTAGCCTGAGGTATGTGCAGATATAAAAATGTTTGAAAATTTGGTAATGCTTTATTTTAAGAACCAATTCTCACTATTAAGTTTATTAGTGTGCATATTACTAGCATATTGTCTGTTTATTAGTAGTTACGAGCAGATATTAACACCTTATTCTGCATGATCATATTAGATGCTCGTTAGTTCCTGTTAGCTCAGGTCCATTAAATAATATTAATAGATACTTCTCTATTCTGTTTGAATCTACTTGTTTTCTTTTTATTAAAAAAAAGTCCATGACCCTCTAAGACTAGCATTCTCTTTTTTTTTCTATTCTATACTTGTTTTCATTTTATTTATTATAAAAACAAAACAAAACAAACAACAACAACAGCAAAAACCTTGCTATGCGTACTGCGTTACACTAGCTCTTACATATTATTGTTCTTTTGTTGATTTTGATTGCTTCCATTTGTATTTTGCTTTAGTGTCTGCAAAATGACTAAATGGAAATGCATTTTGATTTTAACAAATTGAGTCAGTGTAAACTTGGACCTTTTCTGCTTATTTGACTGCCAGCTAAATACTGGTTGATTTTATAGAACAGTTTGCAGCTCTGTGGTTTATAAGCAGGTAGTTGATTATTGGCTGTTTTCCTTGTTACGACAAATAAAGTATAATGCAAATTCAATCAAGCAATGAGCAATAAATTGAGTTAAGTTTGAAGCATTACAAATCGAGTCAGGTTCACGGTATCCTGCTACTCTGTGGACACAGACAGCAGAAGTCCCTTAAACACTGATTACACTGAGCAGATAGAGCCTAGAACAAACACGACTCCCACAGGATGGGCTCATCACATCCTTACACAGCGGCCAGTTATCTCAAGGGTAATCAAGAACAAGAAAGAATGTGTGTCCGCACATCATCCCTCTCATCTGGTGCATTGTCAGACAGAACACGGCTAGGGTCTAGCCATCATTACAGCACGGCATTGTGACAGCCCATTTTATTACCCTACACTGAAATCGTTTTACTGATGTTATCAACCTAGCAAGTACATGATCCTTCTATAGATTTTGGCGAAAAGACAAAATGGTTTTATTTAGCGCATTGCATTGGCCTCTCGGTTCTTGTTTCTTTGTGCAGTTCTTTGTCACTGTGTTACTGGCTGTAGTTAGAGAAAAGGGCATCCACATTCATAAACCTCTCTTTCCTAGAGGCAAAGAAAAGGTTAAACTTTGTGGGGGTATTTGATTCTGGATGAGAAAAGTGGCACAAAAGAGCCTGCAATCTGACATTAATTACTCTGCCAATCTGGGGCGATGCGGGGGGTGTCAATTGTGGGCAGGTGTGCAATAATTCTGCAGCTGAATCACACACCCACAAGCTCTTCAGCCGAGTTTGTTGTTCTGAAACTAAACTGAAGGCTTCCCATCAGTGTGAGGGAGTTCAGAGATCTCTCGAACCTTCCGGAAATTCTTTATAATTTGATGAGTTTATATAACTGATTATATGAAGATAACAAAGGAAGTGTAACTGGCAAAACGTGCAGTTTTTTGTTATTGTTAATCATAGCTAATTATAATTCTGCTGTTTTTAGGGGTAGGCGGTATAACCAAAATTTTATATCACAGTGCGAGTAATTTTAGATCATGGTAATGGTTAATTTTTCTTGGAACCTTAAGTAAGTTTTTTTTTTTTTTTTTCACATTAAATCTTGTCTTATTTGAATTTTTGTCAGTTCATTTATTTATTTTACTTTGCGCACACACACACATACTATTCATAACAAATTAATGCTGCTCGGGATGCTCGGGATGCACAATTAATCAAAAGAAAACTGAAATCAAGATATGGCTTAGTGCAATTATTAAATCACAAAGGCTGCGATTTAAATAAATATACAGTGGGGAAAAAAATTGTTTCATTCCCTGTTGATTTTGTATGTTTGCCCACTGACTAAAAAATGATCAGTCTATAATTTTAATGGTAGGTTTATTTGAACAGTGAGAGACAGAATACAAAAAACAAACAAAAACAAAAAAAAAAAAAAAACAGAAAAACGCATTTAAAAAAAGTTATAAATTGATTTGCATTTTAATGAGTGAAATAAGTATTTGACCTCTTCGCAAAACATGACTTAGTCCTTGGTGGCAAAACTCTTGTTGGTAATCACAGAGGTCAGACGTTTCTTGTAGTTGGCCACCAGGTTTGCAAACATCTCAGGAGCGATTTTGTCCCACTCCTCTTTGCAGATCCTCTCCAAGTCATTAAGGTTTTGAGGCTGACGTTTGGCAACTTGAACCTTCAGCTCCCTCCACAGATTTTCTATGGGATTAAGGTCTAGAGACTGGCTAGGCCTCTCCTGGGGCCGGTTGCACCAGCTAGACGTAAAAAAGTTGGGTGTAAGCCCAACGCTGGGCTTTGCAACGTCCAGCTTTACAATAAATATTTAGACCTGTTGCACCAACTAAAACTACGATCAGGCACAGCTAAGCCCGGCGTAGACGATGCGCGTCCACGCTGACACATTCTCCCGCAGTTATAGATAAATCTGAGACGACGTTCACGCTGCAATGGCTACAACTACTAATATAGAACTGAATTGCTCAAGACATCATAACAAGTAAAGCCACCGCGCCATGATTTCATCGAGTAAACATTTTCTAACAAGTCCGCATTTTTATATAGTCTCCCTGCACATTCCCATGACAGATTTAAAAAAAAAAAAAAAACATTAAAAATGAAGGCGGCAGAATAAGTAAAATATAATGAATGCAATACAAGGCTTTTTTCTAGTTATTTTTTTTCTAGCTGACAATCGAGGTTATATGTACAATGAATGTCTTTCCTGAGGTAGCCAAATGTGACTTTACGTGACGTCTTTCTGTGGCTGGAAAACCACATTTATAGTTAGTATTTTGTGATCAAACTGACAGAGTTTGAAAGCTGATACTTTTATCTCTGATTAAAAACAACAAAGCACAAACTTATTGCGATTATTGAATGGCAGGCACGCTACAAATAATGAATGGAATTAAAGACGTGAAATATTTCCAAGCATACTGTCCTTCCATGCAAGATGTGGAATGGTAGGCTACATTTCTTTTAATAATCCCAGATCATATGTAATATTTTACTGTATAATTACAAGATGTACATTAATATTTTTTTATTAGTTCA
This sequence comes from Acrossocheilus fasciatus, assembly GCA_036784905.1. Classification (NCBI taxonomy): domain Eukaryota; kingdom Metazoa; phylum Chordata; class Actinopteri; order Cypriniformes; family Cyprinidae; genus Acrossocheilus; species Acrossocheilus fasciatus. The sequence continues at coordinate 26,700,723 of CM071938.1, forward strand.
ATTAATGTCAACAGAGTGTTATAGTCAACACCGAGCTCCGCGATTGATATCGCTTATCCTGCCTGAAAAGACCATAAACACTGCAGTTCACGTCTGCAGTAATAATTAACTAATTAATAATTAACAGACATGAATCCTAAAAACTAATAATGTCCGAGCAAATCATGAGTTTTCACTTTACACCTACCTCCGACTAGGCGTAAGATTTAGTGTCAGACGTAGCACTACGCCGAGATGGTGCAACGGGTATAAATTCTACGCATGACTTAAAGCGCATTTTACGTCCAGCCTAGACTTACGACCGGGTGTACGTCCAGCTGGTGCAACCGGCCCCAGGACCTTAATGTGCTTCTTCTTGGGCCACTCCTTTGTTGTCTTGGCCGTGTGTTTTGGGTCATTGTTATGCTAGAATACCCATCCACGACCCATTTTCAATGACCTGGCTGGATTCAATGCCCTGGCCCTGACGGTACATGCCCTTGTCCATCGTCCCTTAGCAGAAAAACACCCCAAAGCATAATGTTTCCACCTCCAAACACGGTGAGTTGACTTGATGCAAAAGAGCTGGATTTTGGTCTCATCTGACTACAACACTTTCACCCAGTTCTCCTCTGAATCATTGGCAAACTTCAGACGGGCCTGTACATGTGCTTTCTTGAGCAGGAGGATCTCACGGGCGCTGCAGGATTTCAGTCCTTCACGGCATAGTGTGTTACCAATTGTTTTCTTGGTGAATATGGTCCCAGCTGCCTTGAGATCATTGACAAGATCCTCCCGTGTAGTTCTGGGCTGATTCCTCACTGCTCTCATGATCATTGAAACTCCACGAGGTGAGATCTTGCATGGAGCCCCAGTCCGAGGGAGATTGGCAGTTATTTTGTGTTTCTTCCATTTTCGAATAATTGCACCAACTGTTGTCACCTTCTCACCAAGCTGCTTGTCGATGGTCTTACAGCCCATTCCAGCCTTGTGTAGGTCTACAATCTTGTCCCTGACATCCTTGGACAGCTCTTTGATCTCGGCCATGGAGGAGAGTTTGGAATCTGATTGATTGATTTGATTGATTGATTCTGTGGATAGATGTCTTTTATACAGGTAATGAGCTGAGATTAGGAGCCCTCTCTTAAAGGGAGTGCTCCTAATCTCAGTTTGTTACCTGTATAAAAGACACTTGGGAGCCAAAAATCTTGCTGATTGATAGGGGATCAAATACTTACTTTACTCATTAAAATACAAATCAATTAATAACTTTTTTGAAATGTGTTTTTCTGGATTTTTTTGTTATTCTGTCTCTCACTGTTCCAATAAACCTACCATTAAAATTATAGACTGATCATTTCTTTGTCAGTGGCCAAACATGCAAAATCAGCAGGGGATCAAATTATTATTATTTTTTTTCCCACTGTATGTGCTGTGTGTTCCAGAGTAAAGCGTGGCTCTGTGTTTTCCTACGTGAACAGCTTATTATCCGTCAGTGATTGCAACGTCTCAGAGCAACTCAATTCACAGTAAATTCTGCTCATATGAACTCCGTCTCTGCATCTGCTCTGAGTTTCCATCGCTTTCCATTCTTGCAATGAGAAATGAGGAGCTTTAAGATTTTCCTTGGGTTTCTAGTCAAAATAAAATTTTGATGAAATTATGATAGATTTTTAGATTTTATTTTGTAATAATAATAAAATATTATTATTATTTTGCCATATTGATATATATAATAATTTTTGATATACACATTTTGGCCAAATTGCGCAGGGTTTTAGACGATCACAGTTTAAATTGCAATCATAAATTTCATTAAAACATTACAAATAGATTATATATACTATACTGTTTACACTCAACAAGAGGTCTGGCCATTCACAATCATGCTGCAGATGCTGTAAAGACACAGATGCATTTTACAACTTTTAAAACTGAAGGTTGTTCTTAGAGTTACAGGGCTCGGTCTTTGGCAGCTCTGAAGTCCCTTGTGCACAGTTTGGTCCAGTTTACAACCACTCTCACCAGAATGTGAAGTTCAAGTTGTCAGTGTATTGTTGATTACCATTACAGAGTGTAACGGTTACTGAGTATAGATTCTCATGGAGAACCTCAGATATTCTTCTTTTCTCAAGGCCCATTGTACTGCTCTAAAATTGGCATACCACTGTCCCCAACATAAGTTTCTATCTTGAAAGTTAAGAGTAGCCCAGCTACTTTTCCCCACAGTGGATCCTCTGTTTGTTATCTACCCATTGGTTTGGAACGGAGCTCTGCCTCCTCTGGGCCTACAGTCGCTCACCTACAGCTCTGAGCCCTGGCTGAGCCAGCTCCCTACTGCCTGATCCACGGATGAGGTGGATGGGGCGAGTCCTCATTGTTAACCCAAAGTTTGAGTGAGAGCTCTGGCGGGAGGGGTGATTCACTCTTCCCCCTGGTGGGTCCTCAAAACTAAGGAAGCCTCCAGTGTGGGTTATGTGCCAAGCAAGGCATGAAGAAGCTTCGGAAAGGGGTCTGTTTGAGTTAGGGCAGCTCTGGTCTCTGCAGAATTCAGAGTGGAGTTCCTGGCGCCTCGCCGGTCCCTTAGCAGTCCAGCTCGAGCTGTCAACCCTCTCCCTGTGCTGGAGATCTCTGGAGATAGTCCTTCACCTCGCCGAAGAACTCCCCCTTCCCCCCTTCCTGTCACCTCTCTCCTCATCAGAGCTCTCTTTCTCTTTCGCTCACCTGCTCCGCTGTGTCTGAGACATTGCTTAACCTTCACCTGAGGTTCTCACGGCTGGCTGGCTTCTTGCCTCCCTGCTGCGTCCCCGCTGAGACCTAATTCATTTTTGTCTCACTGTTTTCTGTCACAAAAGCGCAGTTTAAACTCCAATAAGAAGAACATTTGCTATTAGAGAACTTTTTGCCGTGATCATGGTGGCACTGTATGCAAGAGAACAGATGACACTCTTTCTTTTTCTCTTAGATGTTCTGTGGTCTTTTGAATTTGCTCTGGCACACTTATTATTTCAGTTATCGTCAGTTCATTGCCAATGCTTCACAGCGTTCTCATATTGCTGTTGCATTGTGTAAAAGTGGAAACTTCTCCTGTTTGAACAGTGATTGTGTGGACTACTAGTGAAAATAGTTCCGTTTAGCATTTTTGTAAACAATTTCACATTATACTACAGTATGTATTCACAGCACAACATTTTGAGTCAAACGCTGAACTGAATAATGTGCGTTAATTTCAGTATTCCAAAGAACATTGTATTCTTCAGTGGAAACACAGCAATGTGACCTTTTGGTCAAATGGTTTAACATGGTCAGTGAGTTCATTTAAATGCACAATGTTACCCCTATTATGCTTAATAAGCCAACAGTGGGGAAGGTCATGTGGACTCCTTAAACCATTATGCAAATGTCTGTTTAGGTTTTAACGTCAAGAGCAGAGGAAAAGCTGTTGATTTTAAAATCTCATCTCTTTTTTTGCACCTGTAAGCTCTATTTCTCGCTCTCTCAGTAATTGTCTTTATATTATTGCAATTATTTTTAAATTGATTAATGCAAATATATATCATATTATTAATATTATATTTTAGTCTATTGTGATTTCTGGTTGATTGGTTTTCATCAGTAAATATACATTATTTATATAAATCAATTAAAAGACAATTGTGATAAATACAAATTAAGACAAATTTACATTTTGATTGTAAACATACTGCCACATTTTCTTCTTAGTGACCTTAAAATAGATTATTATATGAAACTACTTTTTAGTTCCAGGTTTAAATTAAATAAAGTATTATTATTATTATTATTATTATTATTATTATTATTCAAATGAAATAGCAATGTTTGTATTATTTTTTTAAATTCCACATCTGGCTTATTTGCTTCCAAAAATCTGGTTTGTTCTCAAAATATATTGTCACCTTAGTGAATACGATATGCAAACATCCCAAATTCTCGATTTCACCTTATTCTATAAGGTCAACCAACTTTTCTTCATACGCACAAGCAATTTAGCTTGATTATCTGCAGAAGTTTTGACTTTCCACCTTGAAGTCAAATAGTTTGACCCTTAATTTCCCTTTCTTTCATGATCCAACACTCATTCTTTAGCAACATTTCCAGGAGCTCTGAGTGTAATTCCTCTCTCCTGTGTTTGTGTTGTCCTCACCTCCAGAGAGGGCACCTGGCAAGCTTTCCTCTTAGCCCAGAGGTGAGGAGGTTCTCTCCACTTTTCGGCAGGGTGAGAGGGAGTCCAGGCCCAGTAGATGGGGCTGAAGAGCCACTCCTGACAGAAATAAGTGCCCCATTCACAGCCATTTGATCCTCAAGCAGGCCCGATATGTGCAATTAGACTACTAATGATAAGCAGCACTTTAGCTGACATTTTGCATATAAATTACACATTTGCGTGAAATAGCTTCTTATATTCTTAATTGATAGAATATGAATTGTGTTCAGTGTCCTTCGAATACAAGAGAAAGTGGTCCGGTGTTACGACTGAAGCATCAGCCTTCAGAGCACGCTTTCCGAGGAATCAAATGCAGACATTAAACATCTCCCTCACTCTTTGGTGTGAGAGTGGCTTGTCCTCCAGTGGCATGCAGGGTGTGTGTGCGTGTGTGTCTGTTTGTCTCTCTGTGTGTGATGAAACTGAAGTTGCAGAGCTGAATTTGGGCATTGATATACAAGTCTTTGAATATCTGTTTTAATTCTCTCTCTTTCTGTTCGTAGGCCTCTGAATCCTCACCCTGAAGCATGACCATTCGTGCATGTAAGTGACTTCTTATATTTACTCAAAGTATAGCAGTGGTACAAAAACATATTAAGACTGTGTTAAATTAAGAAATAATGTCAGGAAATAATTCATTTATATTACATTATATATTACACTATGTTGCAAAAAAAGGCCTCAATCTGTTGATGCAGTTACATTAGTTCCTTTTTCATCTTTTTCTCTTTTTTTAAATATAATTTATTGTTTCATATTGACACAGATTATCTCCCACTTTGAGAGAATTGCATCAGCCTAATAAAATTTAAAATTTAATTGAATTGCTAGTCGGGTAGCCAGTGGCTACACTGTGTTGCTACAGTTTCTAAACAGCGAGAAGAGATATGAAAGCTGCCAAAAGAGCTTCTGGATGGTACTGTCAATCTCCACCTGATGTGCACACACACATCTACCCCCCACACATCCTTGCACCTTCTACACGCAGTGTGGAGTTGTCTCTCTATTTTAGATGTATTGGGACCACCCTAGTCTGGCCTCTCTCTGTCTACCTGCACGCCCATCGATTGACTGATGACCCCTCACATCAACTCATTGTACGCTTCCACCCTCTAGCAAAGCCCTGTGAATTCACTATTCTCCCTTTGTCATGCCCCCTCACACACACTCCCTCTCTCTTCTTCTTGCTTTCTTGCGCATGCAGACTCATGAACACACACTCTTTCTGCCTCTCATCTCCACCCCCACCCCCACCCTCGTTTTTCTTGGATCCTACTGTTCGCTTTGGTGTAACTGTGCATCTGCACCATGCTGCTTTCCCACAGTTGCTCCACACTGGAGGCCTCCACTTTACCCAGGAGAACTCTCTCTGACTGGCCCAACTCTGAATGCTGGCTATTATACCACATAAGCACAAAATAAGGCTTTAGGAGAAGGGTGGGGAGGCGTGTATGCATGCATGCATGCTTGTATGCGTGTGTGAATGTCAGGGTCAAAGAAACTAACCCAGGGTGGATGGATTAAAATTTAGCCAATGCAGAGGAGTTTGTTTGCACATTTCAAAAGAGCATGTAATTGATGCAATCAGTTGACACTAAGCTCCTAGTATCAGTTAGGAACCATAAAGGCCTGTGTTGCTCAGACAGACACCACGTACAGTTGCAAGAGAATCACTGGATTACAAAATGTGTAGTTTGAACACATTTAGTGGTTTATAAAGTGTTTTTTTTTCTATAATTTTTTGAATAACAATCAAAGATTTTTTTGAAAGGATAGACTTGCACAAAATTGAGGATTACGGTTGCTGTAAGGAAGCAGTTGAAGGTATGTCTGATGCAAATAAAAATAATAATATTAAATAGGTGGTTAATTACCTTCACTGTGTTGTAGAAACCATTTAGATATGCATTATTCATTTTTTTTCATGTAAAATTTCCTATCCTGATGTTTATTTACCTGTAATATTTATTTATATTAACACCACCCCAGAAATATTACATTGACACAAAAATCCATGTTTTTCATTTTGCTCTTTTTCTCAGATAGATCATCAGTGTCGATGTAAGTTGTTTGAAATATAGGAGTCATTACCCGAATATAAATTCTTCAGCGGTCTTGCAGGCAATTTTAATAAAACACTGTATATGTAATTTGGGGAATTGAAATCTTGTTAAAATGAGATCTTTAATTTCATTATCTGTCTAATATAAGGCTTATGGACGTATTCTTGATTGTCTATAAATGAAACACTAAAATATTAATTTCATTTAACTTTGGTTAATTCTCTGAAGCACCATCCACATTACTGTTACTGAAGGAGTATGAAATTTACACCAGCGCTGCTCTTTCTAATCTAAAAATTGACAAAGAAAAACCAATTACTCTTAATTCCCTTTAAACAACTTTAGGCAACAATTAGAGTTGCTCCATTTGAGAGAGTCCAAAGAAGACAACGCAAGAGGAAAATACCCTTCACTGTCAGATTAATTGCCACTTGATTATTACTAGTTGTGAGTGGACGTGAAGGTTGAGTAGCTTACTATGAATGTTTTTAATTAAAATGGATTTACTTTGATTTAAATTAAGTATAATACCTTGTTCAGTTGCTTATCATCTTTTACAGGCCTTTGGAGAAATTACGCATGTATTAAGGGATTTTTTTCCCCCCCTTTTTAAATCCTTGATCACCAGTGTTAGAAAGTTAAAGTTTTAAAGAATTGCTGCAAATGCATATGCATCATTCATATCCTATGCCTATTTTATGTCTTATCGATGACTTTCCAAATTTCAGCAGGTAAATCTGCTTTTCTGTCCTCTTCTTTGTCCTCTCAGACCTACATCTTGCTTTCCCTTTATTCTGTTTTCCATGAGAAAGAGGCCTTTGAATATCAGCGCGTTCAAAGACTCTGCACCGGTCGATCCACTCAAAGTTGTTTCGGCCATCTCTAGCGTCAGGCTAATGGAGAGAGAAGGCTTTTGTGTGGGCGCGAGCCGCAGCACGATGCCTAATGCCTGCGACACTCTCCAATCCTTCTAACTGCCCTTCTGCTCTGTGGAGATAAGGCCTGAGTGGAGTGAGTACACCTGCAGTCTTTACGGCCAGCCACGGCTGATGCTATCGTCCAGAGAATATTTACTTCTGGCTGTGTAATGTGAGCAGATGCTCAGTGGGTGACGGCAAGCCACAATGTCTCTCGGGCCAAACCTTGTCATGTCTGCACTTACTGCTATGCTGCAGCTTTAATGATAGCACTTTTTGCCAAACCCAGTTGTGAGATTGCGTTAAAGATGTTTCACACTGCCATAGATAGCGCTTGGCCTTTTTGGTCCCATCAGGGTGCCACGGCTAAGCGATCATCCACCTACCAGTCATGTGCTGGTACGCTGGCCTACTGTACATAGCTTTGCTGCTGCTGCTGTTCATTAGAGGCTAACTGTATTAGATTCTGGAGCAAGCATTGTTGTCTTTGTGAGCGAAACTAGAGCAAATATGGCTCAACTGAGTTTTCTGTTTCAGTGCCATCTCCTAGTTGGACCACAGTTGATTTAAGCTACACAGATCCCAGAGTGTCTACAACTCTTCTATTCCCTTTCAAGCCACTGTCAGGCAGGCAGCAGCGAACGCTGTATCCCTCTAACCCAATTACAGATCTGAGCGCAGCTGGGTGGCTCAGCATGTGGCGCTCGTGCGTTCTGTGCTACACGGCCCTCGGTATACAGAACCCCACTGTTGCTGAATAATCAGAACCCTCTGTCCTCGATCCTTCCACTGATCATGTGAGGTCAAGCGTGATGCAAGATGGCGTACAAGACAGATGTCAAGCGAAACATTCATTGTGTCAGAAGAGCGATGCATGTACTGTATGTAATGCATGCGAGTCTGTATGCTGCTGATTGCTTGCTGCATCCGTCCCAAAATGGGTTACGTGTAAAACAATGGAATGATTCTCAAGCAGACATAAATTACGAGAGCCAAATGCAGATGGTTTTTAGTTTTCCATCACTTTACTGCTGCTAAACAATCGAGATGAGAGGAGATGAAGAGGCAGGCGGTGGTATAATGGCTGTGGATGGGGAGATTGTTTTGCAGTGTTAGCAGTCGGCAGCTGTCTGCCTTATGAGGCGGATGTGGTTCCACATATGCGTGGAAGCAGGTTGGGGCTTTACAGATGCGCTGATTAAAATTCATGAAAACAAACAAACTTTGAGAGCTGTGCACACAACACAACACCAAGACATCTCCCAATGCCTTAATATCACAAGGAATGATAGAGTAAGTTAATGTGCTACACTTGTTTTTAGAGTAGATTTAACAAGAGTATTTTTTAACTTTTTTTCATTTCTTTTTAAGTCTCTTAGTATTCAGCTTGAACCCAAAGTTTAAACCAGCTAGGCGAAATGAATATACTGTGAGATAAACTCTGGGTTCCTGCTGTTTGTTAAAAAAAAACAGTGTATTGTGGGACTAAATGAGGAAATCTGTTTGGCTCTCACCTTTCTGGTCTGCTGGTTAAACCCACTTATGGAAGTGGCTTGTGAGGGTGGCAGCATCAGTGTGTGTATTTAAGCTTGTGAAGTTTAAATCAAACTCTATCAATCACTCAGATCATTTGAAGATTACCTCATTTGCAGCCGAAATGGGTGCCTGCAAGGGTGTGAAAATCACAATCTTGGCTCACTTTGATTAACCATATTTGCCTCATACACGCTGTAATTACTCATATCCTTAATCTTTCTGTGATCTCATAATTACAATATTATGTGCCAGTTTCACCAACTAATGCGGCAGGGTAACTTTACAAAAAAATATTCATTTAAAGATTAATATTTTGCCTAACTCTGCTCAATGAAGTTTAGTTTTGGTTTTTACAGTCATCTGTTTTGAGATGGTTCCTCTTAAAGGGATAGTTCACCCAGAAATTAAAGGTTTGTCATCATTTTCTCTCCTTCCTGCTGTTCTGAAAATATTTTGAAGAACAATGGGGTCATTTTTAGAACATTAGATCCATTTGATTTTAGATGGATCCATTAGATCTATCCATCCATCCATCCATCCATCCATCCATCTATCTAATATATTTGCTAACACATTGCTGAAGCAAAACACTGAGCGTGAAGCATTTTTACCGTTTAAGAGTGTATATTAGGATTTTAGGGAGTGAGTCTTTGGCTAATTTTCCTCGCTACTAATGTGTTTGCAGAACATACAGGATTGGAAAATTGTTTGCACACAATTTACACTGAATAAGAAGCTGATGTAACGTCAGTGCAATATCGAATGCATGATTTAATAGCGTTTTGATTTATGTCATTTTTTTTTTTTCTGGCTTCTCGCACAACAACAAATTTGCACAGGTTTCAAGACAGGTCTTAAGCCCTTGAGCATGCTTGTAGCCATTGTTGGATACATGTATGGTTTTGTATTGCAGACAGGGTCCAAAATTAACTTTTTGCCACACTTGTCAATGGAAGGTGAATTGGGAAAATTTACTGGCCATAAATATTTCTTGCCGGCCCTGGAACCATTCATTTATTCGTTTGTTCATTCGTTCATTCGCTCATTTTGTAGTTGTAGTTGTCACCATTCAGCTTTTTTATTACATTTTTTTCCCATTTTGTTTTATTGCTTGTTAGTAACACGCAGCAGAAGTCAAAAGTGTTGCAAAAACTTCTCATGCTAAATTTTCTACTGATCTAAAAGTTGTTAGAAGTCGCAATATGTTTGTAGATGTGTAGCCATTTGTATGCCTTTAAAATAGATCACTTTTTTTTTGCACTTTTTCCAATTAATTTAGAAAGGAATTGTATAAAAGTATAAGAAATGAAACAATTTAGAATCAATTGTCTTTCCTTAATCTGTGTAATTTGATTGCTTTCACTGCTTTACACATTAGAAACTTTGTAGGCCTGGTTTGCAAAAACTCTGGATCATCAATAAAGACTGTCTGTCTCTTCCCATGGTGTTGTTGAAAGTTTGAGAAGAGAATGTTAATGGCTAACTGCTGCTGACTGATGGGTATTGGGAGAATGGTGGTGCTGAGATATGGAATTAAGAGGATGCTGACATAGAATTGCATGACGGGGCTCTGGACTGATCCAAACTCAGTCTCAGATCCGAGATGTGCCAGCGCGTCTACCCCTGCCCTTCTCTGCAATTTGTCATCTGCACCGACAGGCCTTAAGTTTTTAAAATGCCGCATGATATGTATTATCTGACAGCCCATCATTTCAGCCCCACTCAGGCGCATAACATTAAATGTTGAAACTTTGCCCAGAAAATCAGGATAGACTTGCACAAACTTAAAAGAGAGAAATATATATTTCCCCACTGCATTTCATGTGGTGCCTTTTTTTGTTTTTTTTATACACTTTGTTTCCCTTTACAAAACAAAAAAAATATACATTTTATACTGTACATTTTCCTTACGCCAGATGCTTTATTTTTTTACACATTTGTTTTCCTTTTTACAAAAAATCTGACCAACAAATACATTTGCTTTATGCAAATTTCTTTCAGTTCATCAATTATTTTTAGCAGTCTTGAGCAAGTTTTTAATATCAATATGTAACATTCACTTTTTTCTAATTTTTATTTTATTTTATTTTTTTTACTGGAAGTTAGAGAAATAGAGTAATGATATCTACTACTACATAGGTCAACACCTCCTTTCCATCACTTTTTATGATTCCCAGTCTGCTGGTACTTCTGGCCCTTTTACACTTATAAAATCCGCAAAAAGAAGCGCACACTCAAAGTGAAGGAGTTGAGCATGGTAATCAAAGGCGCAGGCAGTTTTATGTGCTGATGTGACATTTTGCAAAATGGCAAAACCTTATAAAACAAATGGAAGACAATTTGACAGTCTGGTAATAAGATTATTTTACCTCTCTAAATCTCTGGTCTTTGCCAATAGAACTGTAAATCACTGGCCTGAGCCTCACAGAATGTGCACTGTATTAACCCTTATTCTAAAGCATTCAGGGGTGACCAGGGGGTTCGGGTCTCAGCTTATACATGGCTAAAGCTCCCATTTGGACAAGGTCGTCGGTCACAGTGATTTAGCCCTAATTTAGTGTTAAAAGGAGCTTGTGAAATATCCCCTCTAATTCCTCTGACATGTTATAAAAATCCCATTCAAAGGCTTGCCCGATTGATATGGCATAAAAAAAGCATTTTTCCCCTTCTCAGTCAATCGATGGAGAGGCAGGAGCTGACATTTACTGAAACTAGGCTGAGAGACTCATCATACTGGACAGTTCTTTCCTTCTACATTTAAAGAGACACTCCACCTCTTTAAAGAGACACTTAACATCAGATTCATTAGATCCATTATGATGCTCTTATTTGAAAAAGCTATATTTTTTTTCATGGTCTGTGGTTCAAAAGATCTAAAGAAAAGACCTTTTGGTTAATTTATTTGGGAGGATTTTATTAAAAATAATTGAAAAAAAAGAAAGAAAGAAAAAAAAACATAGTGAGTGTACTCCAAAGAGAAGAAAATGTGAGACAAAAAGCCTCTGAACACCTTGTTGCTGCCCCTTTCTTTCTAAAAGCCTGCGTTTTTTGTGCTGGTGTAGTATTTATTTTATCTACCATTCTACCATCCTTAATGCCGTTGGGAGTCAGTTTTGAAGCTGCTTCAAGACCCGCTTCTTTTTTTTTTTTTTTCTTCTTCTTTTTTTGCAGACATAAATTGCATTTCCAAGACAAAATGGATATAATTAAAAATAAATAAATAAAGTAATCCCAGATTTAAAGTAATAAATACACAGTTTTTTTCAAATTCTTTACACTTTTTTTTTCTGGTTTCTAAGTGCCACCATCCCAAGAGCTTTGATAGTATTTTAGAATTCTGACATCTGTGAATTCTTTTATGTTTCTATCCCCACAAGTGTACTTTGACTCTCAACAAAATGAGTTGCACACACCAAAGTTAAAGGAGAAACTTCTGTTATTGATATTTCCCTTCTCTTCAGCTTTGCGATATATGAAACATCATGTTAACCAGGCCTCGAAAACACACACACACACACACACACACACATAAATGTTAAAGAAAGAATGCCGCAGAGAGTGTGTTGTAGACCAAGGCCGTGTGATAGGCAAGAGAAAGGGCATGCATCCAGGAGCAGATCCACAATAGGAAATCAATGCTCCTGTGAAAGCATTGCCTGAGTTGGTAAAAAGAGGTTAAATGGGCTTGCGCTACAGAGAAGCCAATTCCCCTGCTGTGACCTTTGGGTTACACCATTAGTTACATACACAAAAGGATGGGAATTAATGGAAGCTCCCTCATTCTGTCCTTTTCTACCTGTGCAAGTTATTAATCAGACTCGACCAAAACCCTCAAACTTCAGCAAGCTTTACAAGATTGATGTGCCGCAAAGTTTAATGCTTCTCATGGCTGCGAATGTGTTTCTGCCAAACGACTTTATTAAGTTACATGCCAGTACCCAACCGACTGCCTTTTTTGTAGCAAAGGGAGATTCCACCTGACTTTGGTTCATTCACTGAGCAAATTATATCAACTAGACTGAACTTGCTGCGTCTGCATCTATGCAGTTGACAAGATATGGCTTCTCCGTAACTTTATGTACTGACAAAACCTCACATCTTTTACTGTAAGTTACCCACGATCAAACAACTTTTACTGAAAGCTGTAAAACTGGCGATTATGGACATGGTGTGAAATACAATTGATTACAGCTGGAGTTTCTAATTTGCAAGCAATGCACAAAGAATCTGAATTGATGAATTGCGAGCGATGAGATAAATAGATTCTACCAGATCTGTAAACAGTCCGCCGTACTTTCTGCAACTTGGGATAGCTTTTCTCCCCAGCCTCTCGGCAGCCATCAGATGAGCTTTTTGTTTGTGTTGTCAGGTACAGCTCCAAGGGAATGCTTCACTTTGTCAATTAGTGAGAGAAATTTTTTAATTTTGTCTTCCCACCTCAAATGTTGTCCACAAGGGAAATGTGCGGCTTTAAAGGGTGTATCTAGTACATTAATGCGAAAACTTAATTAAGAGAACAGTAGAAACCCATTATAGGTACACTGGAATTAGCCAGTCAATCTCCAGATCTAAATTGAATTTTTTAGCGGGCAATAGTTCCCAATGAGTCTCGTCGGGAGATCCAACCATGACCTCCTGGGTTCAATTTAGGATGTGGTGAACACACATAAAGATGTACACTTATATTAGCACGATAGAGAAGTCAATTAAGAAACTGCTTCTAGAATCCAATTAAAAGTCTTTAGACAATTTCACCCCCCCAAACCCCTCACCTAGACACCCCACCTCCCCAACCCTTAGTAATGAAGACGGGAAGAAGCACGAGGGGGCTCTAAATGGGCTTTTTTTATTGTCTTAAGACCATGGAACAAGTATTATTGACTTTCGATTTAAATGAAAAGTTTTTTTGTTTTCCCCTTTTTCCCACATTTCTACGGGGTGTCAAGACATCGGCCAGAGGAAAAAACAACAACTGAGTGGGGCTATTAGATTAAGCCTGGTAATGAACAGCGTAATGGACACTTTGTTAAATCTTATTGTTCTGTATTATTGCGGTCACCAGAGACAAACTCTACAGCGGGACCTGCGGAACGAAGTCCTCAATTCAATTTCCAAAAAGTATTACAAGCTGCTCCATAGCCAAGTCCACTATTTCATAATTACTGCTGGTCTCAGTAGATGTAAATGTCAGTACACTACACAGACAAGATATCTCACTTACTGGCTATGGACGACATGGCCGGGTCGTCATTATTACAATCGATCAGAGCCTGAACCAACTTAATTAGACAAGGCTGTCAAGATATCAGCTTAATTTGAGGAGCAGGTAATTCGCTCTGACAGTGCCGAGTGTTGTCCGGGGGATTTCGAGCTGCAGAATGCAGGTGCGTCGAAGGCAGCGTGTTTGGCTTTGGCTGCACATACACAAAGAGGCCCAGCTAAAGGTGCCGTGATGACGCTCCGCAAACAAATCTTGCGCTGCCGTTGAGGGGGTTGTGTGATGGAGACCTGATTGAGTTCATTTGTCCATGTATTCCCCCTGTGTAGGTTCCTGGAATCTGACCAGCATTATGAGTGGGGAATATTTAATTAGACCTTTTCAAGGTATGAAAGACTGCCTACGTGTTTGGTCAGGGAGAAAAATGCAAGGCATCTAAACATGGCTTATTTTCTACCACTTGCATGGTATGTGCATCATTCAAGCTTTTTCTACTGTAGTACTGCTAGTGCTAGCTGCAGTACTGCTGCATTTTAATTAAAGTATATTAAGGTTGTATTTCAACTACTTATTTTGACAGAAGTTACAGGCAAAAAGTATTGATTCTTAACATGCTCTTGCTTCATTTTTCTATACATTAGCACTTCTATTCTGTACGTTATATGGGTGTGATGAAATATATAAATATATATATATATATATATATATAATTGTTTTTTTTTGTTTGTTTGTTTGTTTGTTTGTTTGAGTATGGGTAGCAATATCTTGGTTGGTTTTATACTGAAGAAGTTGAATTAGAGTGGCATGGTAATGTTCCCTTTATAGAAAAAAATTAACATTTAAATTTATATTTTGACAAGAAATTTTAATTAAGGAGTACTACCTTTTTTGGATTGGTTTTATTGATAGCACAGAAACAGACTCTGTAATATTTTACTGCAAGTTACACTGATTCTTAAGTGCATGTTGTGTGTCTCTATATTTTTATTTTGAAAGAAAACAAAACCATTGCAAAATGGTTTACAAAAAATATGCTATGCAGATAATAATAAAAAACAAAACAAAAAAAACAGTAGATCCCATTGCAAAAAAACAAAAAAAGGTCCACATCCAGGCACTCACATTGCAAGCAATGTAAAAAGCCTTTAATTATAAGACAGGGCTACATATTAAAAAGAGACCAACACATTTTTTTTTTTCCTCTGCCTATTAGCTAAATAATGAATTTGGCCTGAAATGACTACATTAGATACTTAAAGGCTCATTAGCATATATTTTGTCCTAGTCTGGCTGGTATTTCACATGTGTGCTGACATTCATTCATTCATTCATTCATTCATTCATTATTATATTTTATTTTATTTTTTTTTAATTAAATCTTTTAACATAATTTAACGTAATTTAACACATAAATGCAGTATTTTGTCACATTTTCAGTTTTCAATATATGTTGGAAATTTTACACCTACAATGTAACTCTGTAAGAGCTATAAACCTCAAATATATTTAAGTTAAACACTATTGCAGGGTATATGATGAGATAGCTAAAACGTCATAATTTGGCATAAAAATAGAGAGAGATGTGTGTCTGAAACTAAACTATCTGTTGTTGTAGAGAGAGCACTTTAAGTTAATCCTTTAAATGCTTTAAAACAAACCAGTCCCACAGTAAAGCGATGTCAAAAAGCCCTTCTTACCTAAAGCTCGAGCCACAATCTTTGAGAAGCCAGTCTGTTGAGCTTACTGATGGAAATCTCATTGCTTACTGTGCAAAATCACTGATATGTAAATATATGCAAATATTGATATAAAAGTGAAAAGGGCTTTCTTAAATAGTGGGAAAATAAACGGAATGCATGTGAAAGTACAGGCAGGGATAAAGTGTTTGAGGTTATTTAATAACACGATGCTACCCCTCCTCTCCTCAAGCTTTGATTTGTCCGCTGAGGCAGTGAAATTACACATTACAGTATTTGATTGGAGGGAGAGGGTGCACAGTCAGATAAGATCCACCCAGAAGAGAAGGGCCCAATCAATAGCGCTGGCTTTCATATGGTAATGTGTCACTGCAGGAAGCAATAGGTGAATATATTCCCATTCGATAGCAGCCAATTTGCCAAGCCATGAGACACCCCATCAAATGTATACCAGGAAGATGAAATTGTTGTTTGCATAACAAAGCAGCTTTGGTCTGTGAGAGTTTTTTAAACAAATATGTCCCTCTGCGCTTACAAAATGTAATAACAGAGAGGTAAGAGGTCAGTATAACAGGAAAACATTACCTTTGCAAAAACACGCTGTGAATTGAGAGTCGTTAAATCTTGGGCTGCGCGATCAGAAGATTTACGGCACTAGACGCACATAGTTATTCCATTATTTTGTGAGATCGATGAATAATCTCTTATCTTTTAAATGCATCACATTTGTGTGGAAATGTGTACAGTGCTGAGGCATAGGAACTGGATTGTAATTAATGGGTATTATAAACTCCATGAGGGGAAGGCAGTAATAGAGGAATGAAAGTGAAACCCACACTGTCAGGCTAGAGAAATGTGGTAATTTTTTTATTAATTTTTTTTAACTTTATGCACAGGCTGCACACTTTCAAGTCCTGTTTGTCACAATATTTTGTTAATCTTCTTTGATTCTCCCCTTCTCCCTCTGTCTCCCCAAAGTAAAGAGCCAAACGAATTCCAATTAGATTGTATTAGATAATAAAGACGCTGTAGGCATCCTCAATCTACAGCATGCTTTTTTTTTTCTTATTGCACCTCATTGTATTATCAACATGGGTGCTTAAAAAAAAAAAAAAACCTTCCCACCACAAGGAGAGGCTGAGGAGATTGGGTGATGAATTTAATTCTGCAAGTTCAGAGAGATTTTTTAGTTTGACATGCGCAGCAGGGGTTCTTTGAGAGCTTGGCAATGTCTCCAGCACTGCAGGCTTTGAAAATCTCTCCCCACAGTCGAGCTCCTATCAAAAGCCAAGGATAATATTCCCTTCGAGGTAAAAGCATCCTGGTGAAAGAACTTCTAGACCCTTTTATTTATTCATCATGGTTATATCTGAATATATCAGAAGGCTTTGCGATAATGCATGAAAGGGTAATCACAGGCATAGAAAGAGGGAAAGAGTGAAGATAGATTGGTGTGCTTTTTTAGGTTTCTTTAATTCCACACAATATAATTACAGACAGTTTTATTTGTACATTGAGCTCACTTAGTAATTTTACATGCAATCCTGTCCGCTCATTTACAATTATTCATTGACATTGCTGAGGGCCAGTTGGTTTTCACAGACAAAATATATATATTTTTTTTCTCCTGTACCTCAATTTAATATTAAGTCATAACCAAACACAGTACAGTTTTTGGGTAGCTTCTTCTAAGCTCCGCAGCACTTTAAAGTTCAGAAGGATGCACAGTGTTGCATCAACAACAGAAGATATGAGGAGCATTTCTTCTCCCTTTTAAATGAGCCTCCTTTTGATGAGCTTATTTATTTTGCTGTCTGAACTGGATTATGGATTTTTATGGATTGTATTTTATTATTTGCGTTTAGCATTGTTTTGTTTTTTTTTTTTGGGGGGGGGGGGGTTCTTCCTGTTGTGGGTCATAGATTATATTTGGGTCACATTGTTTATATCTGGTTTACACTTCACTAGTTGAGAACTACTGCTGTATGTCATATATAGTCATAGTGTTCATAGATATTCTTTCAATGAGACATATCACACACACTGTATGAATTATGCAATGATAATACTCAAAGCAGCTTCTTTCAGCACACAAACAAACAAGCACCAGAACCTCCAAAAAGAGCAAGTTGTTTCTGTCAATATCAAGTATACAGTCAATGAATGTTGAGTGTGATGGATTGTCCTTGTTGCCTCTGGACGCAAAGTATTGACTCATTGAGTTATTTACCCGCTCTGTGGTGGTTGCTATCTAAATTTGTGAGTAATATTCATTCAACTCCAAACAGATATAGATTTTTACACACCAAGTCACAATCATGATTTATTCAGATTGAAGATGGTATGTTTAGGGTTATTTTTGTTATGATATTATAAGGATTTTATAAAGTAGTTCGAAAATTCACTTGTGAATTATAGAATATATTTATTATTATTATTATTGAAACAAAACATGAAGTGAAGTAAGTGTGTGTACTGGACATGTTATGACCCAACACTTCACCTGTATGTTGTTTTGATAGATAAATATAGATTTTATATATATATATATATATATATATATATATATATATATATATATATATATATATATATATATATATAAATAAATAAATAATAGGGTACAACGGGGCTGAAGGCCCACCTTAAGAAAAATGTGCTATTCACTGCACCTAAAATGTATAATTGCAGAAAAAATATATGCGTTGTATTGCACATTAATGGAGCAACAGATTTTGTGTGAAAATAAATCATTCAAGTTGTTTATTTTGTTTAAAAATCTTATAAATGTATGAGGAGGCAAGGGGAGCCTTTTACCCCACACACGGAGTAAAAGGCCCACCAGCATGGGGTAAATGGCACATGGCATTGATACAAATACTTCAGCTAAAATAATGTTTTTTAAAATAATGTTTAAGTTAATACTTGTTCAAAACAATCACTTTAGCAAAATTTTTACTATTTTCTGCTTATTTTGAAAACTAAAATAATGAATTTTTGTTCAATAAATATACTGTCATTAAAATGTTAATATAAAAAATATATTTTAAAATACAGAAACAAAATCATTTTAATAAGATTATGAACATATTGAAGGAGATCCAATAATAATTTAATATATATTACAGTAGCAACAAATTATATTTTATTATATGATATGATTAATATCATGTTTTTAAATATGGTTTCATTCTAAACATGGTGATTATTTCTAATATGGACACCCAACATAATATATGATATTTACCATCTGAATCTAACCATGTCATGTCAACAAATGGAAAAGTCAGCGATCTATTAATTATCATGTTAATTACGGTGCGCCTTTAGCTCCAACAAAACATAAAATATTAGATCAAGTAAGCACAGAATCAACTTCGCTCTGCTGCGCGCGATCGCGTCAAAGATCAGATAAATATACACGTGCATCTTGAAAAGCGAATGTTTTGGAAAGTGCTAAGCCATGCTTTTGTGCCATCTAGTGGTTTAGATGAAAATAATATCAAAGGCTCCTTTAGCCCCTTTGAACCCTACACACACACTGCCCTACAAAGGCAAAAGACCTTGCCGCGCTAGTGTGTGAAACTGAGAAAAATTACAGTTTTTTTATTTGTCCAGCCAAATTAATTATAGGTAGGACACTGGAAATTTGACAATTAGATGTTTTAGTAATGAAAATGATCTACATTAAAAAATTGTAAGCTCAAACTAGATTTTTACCCCTATTTTGAAGTTACTGTATTCTGCTTTTTGCATTGTCTGCAAAAAGTGAGAAGTCACACCAAGGTAAAAGACAGTAACTTCCACATGATCAATATTTGGTTGCTGATCACCATTTACAAAATCATTACAGTAACACCTGTATAAAATCTAATGATCGTGGGCTATCTCATATGCTACTGCATACAGAAATCTGACTGTATTAATGTTTTTTTTTGTTGTTGTTATTTTTTACCGTAACAAGAAGACTAAAAGTAAAACGTAACCGTTTTACAACAAATTTATTTGCAATGCTCAGTAATGTAAAAGAATGCTAGACATAGCATGATTGCTTTTATATTGATGTAGCATTAACTTGAATGAAATAGCCTAACCTAAAAGTATGACTTGTGGATTGATGTGAACGCCAGCAAGCAGGAATAATGCTCAGAGTGCTTGTAGATTAAACATCTCCGACGACGTTCATCACCATGGATTTGATTTTATCGGGTTACAAGAAAAGGTAGGATATGGATTTAATTGCGAACTGTTAGTAGGCTACTGATTTTATGATTGATCATGCTACATGCTACGGCTTTCGAGTCCACACGTCCAACTAGAAGTGACAGCCTGGTGAATAATCTGCATTATAAAAAGGGGGGGAAAAAATCTTTAAAGGTTATTCACGATTATGTATTGCTGCCAAGGTATCTAGTCTTTACAGTGCTTTGTTATATGGAGCTGTTTGGTAGATCGCGATCTATCTAATTCATTTGTCTATACCATAATTTAAATGCATCAGACTTTAATGGACAGTCCAAAAAAAATAAAAAAAAACACCGTATAACTCCAAGCTGTAACCGTAACTTCATTTTGATGCGCAGTTAAACAAAGGCAGAATGCTGTAACTCAATTTGAGCGTTCCATACAAAATTCATAAGAATTTTACCCGCCAACTGGCGACTGACAGTGTTACATGTACTCGCCAACGACAATTTTTACTCTCATTTGGCGCTTGGCAAGTGTTAATTTTAGGCCCTCACTCGCCAAGCGCCAAATGAGAGTAAAAATTGTCCTTGGCGAGTACATGTAACACTGTCAGTCGCCAGTTGGCGGGTAAAATTCTTACGAAATATAACAATGCAGTGTAGTGAAAACAACAGCCAGTTTTAAAAAATTTGCTGTTTCTGATGATTAGCTGTTCTGTCATAAGCGACAAGAGCGAATCAAATAATGGGATACAAACAGGCTGATTAGGTCAGAGCAGTGTGATGGTCAGCTTGTGCCTATAGACACGGTTCTAATAACTTTTACCTGAGATGATTTTGCTGCTTCATTTCGGAAGATTAACTTTTCCCTTTATTCTTCATAACCCGAGAATGCGGCGGCACATACCTGAGGTTACGGCGCCTAAACGGTGTAGTGAAGTAGGCTACGTTGAAAGATTGCTCGTTCGCATGTGTATGATGAACACATACGCTGAGCCGCTTTTAGACCAGCGCACCAGTAGCGCATCAACGGACGAAAACACACACAATTATGTAAAAATGTGCGGTTTTGGCGAGTTACCTCGTAAATTTAGTCTTACCTGAGTTATAAAGTCTTAAATGACCGTAAAGAGTTTGGAGAAGATGTGTGTCAGATCCGCGTCATGTGCCACAGGTTTTAAAGAAACACCGCTGCTTTAAAGTGAAACCTGCTGAAGTCTGTCATTGATGTAAAACAAAGAACAAAAGAAAGAGAGAAATCACTAGACTGCTCTAGTCGCTGATTAACTTTTGTAGCTTGAATAAAGATAAATCTGAATAGTTTATGCATATACAATTTATAGTTTATGTGAAGATTGTTTTAAAATCACTTACTATTTCAGAACTTATTAAATGTTAAAAATAATGGCTTTCAATTATACTGTAATGTTGAATGGCTATAATTAATAGGTAAAACTGAGGGAAAATGCATTTAATATAGACACCAGTGGCAGTGTATTGGTAGCAATACTTCATTAATAATAGGCTATTATTAAAAAGATACCATTAGAACATATTTAAAATATATACCATCTTTATATTGTTTCTACATTGATTTGGAGGTTCAATGTAAAATTATGACAATAAAAATTTGCGATTAATCATGATTAATGACTCAAAAATGTGTGATTACTTTTTTTTAAATCAATTGACAGAAACCACTAATGTTAACCTTTTATAGATTTTAGATTTCAATTTAATTTCTAATTTTACAGGTCCCCCAGAAAGAGATTGGGGGCGACCCCTACCCCCTTGGCCTCCCTTCAAATTTTTAGTTCAATAATCCGGCCCTCAAATGAAGCTAACTGAATAGCCCTGCTCTAATCCGTTAACATGGATGTGGAAAAAAAAAAAAAAAAAAACGCACTGCAAACAGAGTATGTGTGAAACTGGCATAACACGATGGCCTGCTCCGTTTGCCGAAAACATGCAAAGGACAAGAATCTCAACGTTTTTTAGGGACAAAAAAAAGTCAATAAATCTGTTTGTTGTTTTTTTTTTTCTTGTAAGTAAAGTAAAGGGCCAATTTAAAACATTGTAAATATGTTTAGTCATTGTAGTAGTAATAACTTTTGCAAAAAAGAGTTTCACGGCCGGTAAAAAAACTTTTTTGGGCCGGTAAATTTTATCACTTCACCGGCCATTGGCAGGTGTGGCAAAAAGTTAGTTTTAGGCCCTGTGTATATATATATATATATATATATATATATACACACACACACACACACACAGTATATACAGTATATACTCTGTGTGTATATGTATATGTGTGTGTGTGTGTGTATATATATATATATATATATATATATATATAATTATTAATATTTATATTAATTTATTTCCATTCAATAAAAGCATAGGTGAAATGTTGGCCCATAAGATGTTCCGAGTTTCTACACACATCAGTCAATTTGTGAGTCATCCTGCATGTGCTTATGAACACACAGGCATCCAGCAGTGTTGTGTGTTATCAAACCCAGACAGCCTCCCACTCCTTTGTCATGCCTCTAACCAATTTACTTCTTTTTACTTGACACTTGTGCTAATGATGTTATATATAAGTCGCTGCTCATGAAGGGAGATTAACACCATATTTGAGCAACTGAGGAAATGACTGGGCCAGCGTTCTAATAGTTGATGCAAGAGTTTGTATTAAGGTAGAATTATACTCATAAATCTCATAACATTATTAAGCCCATAGATTAGTGTAGAGCAGTCAGTATGCATAAAAAACCTCTCTATGTTCTCATCCTGCTCTTCAGAGACTCTTATTAGTCTTAAACTGCCAGGGCTGTAATACCGCTAGATATAATCATCTGCTTTGCCTTACAAAACTGCATGCCGGCTGCTTGAATTCTTGTGCTCCTTATTAAAGAACTTCCATCCAAACTCATAAACATTAAAAGGCTGTTACTATTTCAGAGCTCGTCCTTTAGCATTGTTATAAAGCACCTGCAGTATTTCTTCTCTCTGCTCCCCCCCCCCCACCTTTGTCATTTTTGCTTTGTGCTTGGGTCTTTTGCCTTAGGGCTTTGGGACATCAGACACATTAAAAGACGGGCGGTGGCGGCAGGCGGGCAAAACAAAAGCGCACCGGCTCTCCTGCCAGTAATCGCGCTGGCCCTTTAACAAGTTCATCTCTCTGCGTGAGCCCTTCGATTGAAGGAGTTTCTTACTTCTGCCCAAAGGGCAAGCCATCAATGCCAGCTATCTTGCGCTTACTCATTTACTAGCGCAGCCCCCCCCCCCCACCTCTGTTACAATCAAACAGTCCTCCGCATCATCGCAATGCTGTCTCTTGTAATATAATGATATCAACGCTATTAGAAGCCAGTTGTCAGTTTGCTTGTATAAAAATGGGAGGTCGTTCTCACACTTACAGAAGGTCAAATCTGCAAACAAGGCTAATCGGCAAGACTTCAAACCAAGATATGTGATGCATTAAATTTTTTTACTCTGCCTCATTACAATGGTATTGCAGCATTTCAGGCTCCTTTAATTTATATACATTTTTTAGACTGTAGCAGCCAGCTGGCAGTGTGAACATGAAGTTTCTTATTTCATTTGCTTTTTACCTCCTTTTCTCAGCTGACATATGTTCAAATTAAGATGGACACAGAGAACATCAGGCAGAAAGAAAGTTGTTTATGATTAAGAATCCTTCCGTTAGGTTGGGCCAATCATATTACTGCTGTTCCAAGAAATGAGGTATGTTTGTGCCAGACATGTGGTGGACATGTAGCTTGTTTCCCAGAATCAACCATAAGGTTCATGGACTGGAATGGTTCTCTTTCTCTTGGCAATTTTGATGTGAAATGATACACAGATGGAACGGTTCTGAATTTGGTTATGAATGTTGTGACGCACATTTTAAGTGCAGAAAACAATCGGCTCCTTTAGAATGTCAGACATAAGTACATTATAAGATATAAGTATAAGCTGTATAAAATTAATCAAAAGTGACAGTAAAGACATGCATTTGTTACTAAAGATTTTGAGTTCAAATAAATGCTGTTCTTTTAAACTTTTTATTCTTTGAAGAATCCTAAAATAACACTGTTTGCACACATACATATATTGAGCTGCGCAACTGTTTTCAACATTAATAACATTTTAAAATATATTTAAATAGAAAACAATTATTTTCAATTGTAATATTGTAATCACCAACACCAATTCTCGCTATTAACTAAGAATTTTGCCTCAATAAACTCCTATTTTGCTGCTTATTAATAAGTAATGTAGTTATGAAGTTTAGGTATGGGATTGGATTAAGGGATCTAAAATATGGTCAGGCATTAATATGTGCTTTACAAGTACTAATAAACAGCCAATGTGCTAGTAATATGCATGATAATAACCAACTAGTTAATAGTGAAAACTGGTCTCAGCTAAAGTGTTACACTGTTTTTACTATATTTTTGATCAAATACACGTAGCCTTGTGAGAATTCTTTCAAATAAATAAATCAATAAAAAGAAAGAAAGAAAAATACAGACCAAATTTATGAATGGTAGTATATACAGTATTTTTTTTTTCCGTTTATCTTATTACATTTGGATATACACTTTATGTATAGTGTATAGCATAAATTTGTCTGTACTGTGGTTGCTAGATTTCCCATGTTTGCATTCATTATAGACTGTATTTATACATACAGTCCTGCATTTCAAACCTACATATCTATTTATACACGACGCTGAAGTGTATAGTCACATTATTATAGTTTATTTGTACCAGGCCATCATGTTCAAATCTCACATATTTATGTGAAAAGGAACCTGTATATGCTGGAATAATACACTTTAATGACTTTCTGCAGTATCTATTTATGCAAGGGTTGGATGTGTGTCAGCTTCAGGTGAAGTGTTCATAAAAAGAAAAAAGGAAAAATAAAAACACTAAACGCCATGTTGAGCTGTGCTGTACGTCTGAGGAGGTTGCATTTGCATGATAATATGCTGCAAGTCTTACTGTAGATTTAGACTGTTGTGCTATGCCTGACTTTGGGTCAGGAACAAATTGCCTTCTTTATCCAATAATCTCAGGCTGGATATAGAGTAATGTGTGTGTTTGCTTTCTGGTTTGATGATATTTGTTCTCTCTCCATGTGTCTGTCTGTCACCGTGATACGCTCGAGCGGTTCTGGGAGCAGTTTGTGCACTAGGTGCGGCAGAAGGTGTCTAGCCAGATCCTCATATGAATGTGGCTGGGATGCTGATATACATCAGCAGCTGAAAAGAAGAGAGGGCCTGTCTGGCTGATAAGGTGGAGCAATGGCAGCCTGTGGCAGGGTCATCTGCCCCCTCCCATCTCTCTAGCCACTACGTGCCAGAATAGTTTGAGGAGAAGTGGTCCACTGATTTTTCTCCATTCCGGCATATGTACCGGTTTTTCAGCTGCCAGCTGCAAGCAGAGAGCCTGCCCTTCCGTCCGGCGGAGATAGACTTTAGCCAACTGGCCTCTCTCTGCCACTCTGAGATCTTTTGACTCTCCCACTTGACACTCCTCAAGTGAGCTCAACTTTGTCAAAACGTGCAAAAAAGTATTTATGCAGCATGCATGTGTATTTATAGGGGAGTCCAGAGCTGGTTGTCACACTTTTTAATTGTGCAAATATTTTTCATGGTTGTTTTATTATTATTGATAATAATAATACATTTATATATATATAGTGACATTTTAAAGTTACTAATAGTATATTAAAGTGAATAATAATAATAATAATAATAATAATAATGATGAAGATAATACATTTATGTATCATCACATCTTAAAGTTGCACAATCTTAGAGTTTTAATGAAAAAAGATTAACTGTTCAATTAATTATAATATAACATTTTATTACATTGTGTAATTTATTATACATAATTATATAAATGAACTTTGTGAAATTTGAAAATGTACAAATCATTGTTATTTATTAGGTATACATCTATACAGAAATTGATCTTACTGAGATAAAGCCTTTTGACAACTAGCCCTTCACTCCCCTAAGTTAAATGATGTTGATGATAATAATAATAATAATTTATTATTTGATACATTCACAGCTATTATAGTTAGCAAAAAATAAATAAATCATTAGTTGAAATAAAATAAATGTTAACAGAAATAAAGCATAATAAATTAATAAAAATGAATGTAAACTATGTAGATGTTCAAAAACTACAACAACGAAAACTAATAAACAATGACAAAAACAAAATTAACAACTTTAACTAGCACTAGCATCAAAGCAGAAAATATACAAATAAAATGTAATTAAAATATTAACAGAAACTGTAAATGTATTGCAGTGATACTAAAATAACAAATGGTAGGTTTGATGCATTTGAATGAAAATGTAATATAATGAATAAATACACTGTAATAATAAATCTATCAGTAAACTATATATACAGCCATCAGATCTGCGGTAGATCTCCTTTTAATGACTCTAAAATAATATTTTGAAGTGTTTTCTGTAAAGAAAAACAGAGTATCAATTAATCTGTCTCAGTTCATGGCCAATTCTCTGTTATGATTTAGACCAGTGAAGCTGTTGGGATGTGTGATATATTGGCAGTAGTAAAGCTGATACGCAGGCCTTTGTTACAGCAAGCAAGGGAGTACAGTTCTTGCTTTTGCCCACCAATAAAATACATCAGAGATCAAAGGTCTCAGACTTTATAGGGAACCTAGTCATGCTGTTAGGCCTGGTAAAGTATACTTAAGGGTATGTGCTTACACACCCAGAGGCCAGAAGGGCTATTAAGGTGGCAGCATTTCACAGTAATTTGGAAGTCTGGAGACTGGGTGCTACATAACGCAGGAAAAATGCACACACCCAAACACTCGCGCCAGTTTTTCCTGTCTCTATTTCTCACTTATCCTTCTTGTGTCTGGTCATTTGATGAAACCTACATAGGCCAGTCCTCAAAGGGTCAATGGAGGCTCTGACAAGAAACAGCAAACACAAAGACAACACCTTACTGGATAAATCAAACACCTCAGCTCTTCCCACAGCAACATTGATCTCCTCACTCAATAACATGAGAATGGAGGATTATGCCTAGACTTGTTTTTAGGACATTGTCTCTTTTTACCATATACTGTACGTCTTAATTGTATACATTTGTCAAAGTGACCGTTTCTCAGTTTGGAATTTCACATTAAACATTA
This sequence comes from Acrossocheilus fasciatus, assembly GCA_036784905.1. Taxonomy (NCBI): domain Eukaryota; kingdom Metazoa; phylum Chordata; class Actinopteri; order Cypriniformes; family Cyprinidae; genus Acrossocheilus; species Acrossocheilus fasciatus. The sequence continues at coordinate 26,727,749 of CM071938.1, forward strand.
ATGATCTTTCTTTCTTTCTTTTTATTTCTTAATTTGTATTTTTTAATTTTGGATCGGAAATGTGCAGTTGGGCAACCACAGCTGATTTTTAAAATTTATTTATTTATTTATTTTTTAATTTTACATTTCTGTAAAATTAGCTATTACAAAATCTATCTCTGATCTTGACGATGACTACATAGTGTTTTATAGTGTACTTTTTCAAACATTTTAAAAGAACCACTAATTGCTTTTCACTTTTAGCATGTTAGCATATTATGCAGCATTAAATAGTTTATTGAAATACATTTATCAAATCTGACCCCCAAAACAATTAACATTTACTAAGATGTAATACATTTCAAATTGTTACTCATGCTATATTTAATCTTTTTTTTTTCTCAAAATGACCTATAGAGTATTATATGCAAAAAGTGTGGTTATATAAAATAAAGCAAATAATATACTAAAATAACTTTATTCAAATTTAATTTATTCAAAGGAAAAAATCCCTAACTTTTTTCCCTATAGATTGATTAGAATTATTGTACCCTAAGGAAATTATTTTATTTTATTTTATTTTATTTTATTTTATTTTATTTTATTTTGTAAGGTTTTCATTGTGAATCAAATTTGACTAAGAATAACAGATGGGTGTTTTGCAATTACTAAATCAACAATACTAATACTAGCTCTGTATTGTGGCATTTCTTATCTGAACTAAGCCAAGAAACACCGTTGACGGATGGGTGTTTGCCATAGATTTGTTGAAGGGTGGATGACTCGGGACAGTGTTAGAAGAACCATTAGCCTACATGTTGGGGATTCATTTTCTGTTGTCGTCGGTCAGATAAATGATTGTGCATCTCAGGTGATGAGTGGAGTGTGTTTTAGAGCAGCGGCGCATCACTAGTGAAGAAATGTCAATCACCCCACTTCATTAGTTTGTCACATTAAGCCTGACTGATGGCGATGGGTGTTTGTTCGTGTACGAGCGAGTGGATTTGCATGAGTGAGGGAAAATGACTGCTTTCAAATGGCATGTTTGTCATCTTGCTGTCATCACTGGACACACTTTTGATACAAGTGCTTCCCTGAACACAGCACCCTTCACCACAACATGATGAAAAGACCTTTCAAGTCCTATGAGGGGTTAGGATGTTTTTGATAACACTTGCTTCATCCATGAAATATATTCACTTGTTTTCAATTACTTTAATTTGTATTAATGGTCGACTAGTATGGATTTTTTTTATTGCTTGATGTTGATACTAATATCTAGAGAAATAGGGTGGCCAATTGACAGCATATTGTTGATATATAAAAATACAAATTAAATATATAAAGAAACATGTATCTAAAAATATATACAATGACCTATTTAATAATAGCAAATGAAAATGCTGAAATAATACTTGAGGAATTTATTAATTGACCTTGCTTAATGTTTATTGACTTTCTGTACCAAGACAGATACAGTTCTGTATATTATGTTCTAGGTTTATGTTCCTATTTGACATATCGACTAAATGAGTGTAAAAGAGCTCCCCACAAAATCATCCTCATATTCGGGAAAGATCCCTGGCTCCATCTCCTAGGAAACAAGGAAGGATCTTGTAATTGCTTTCATTTTTGGAGAGGAGGGAAAGGACTCCCTTATACTTTTGTAAATTGAATCGGCACAGATGAGCAACCGGGGTTACTCTTTCTCTATCTTTCAGGTAATTTACCAAATTACTCAAGCCACTTTCTCCAGAAGATCAAGACAATGTCATTCTCCATCTTTCACGTCCTTGGGAACATAATGCATTCTTTTTCACTGCATAGAGTGAAAAAAGAGGAGCAAGAGACTTTTGCCACACAGCGTCATAGCTACCTTTTCAAAATTGACATTTTGCAAAATACTTCTCTACATACAGTCATGGCCAAAAGTATTGGCACCCTTGGTAAATACGATCAAAGAAGGCTCTGAAAATAAACCTGCATTATTAATTCTTTTTATTAAAATAAATAAATTCACAAAAAATCTAACCTTTCATTGAACTAAAACAATTGAAAATGGGGGACAATCTCATTATGAAATTAATGTTTTTCTCAAATACACGTTGGACACAATTATTGGTACCCCTAGAAATTCTTGTAAGTAAAATATATCTGAAGTATATTCCCATTCATATTCACAATTTTGAGAACACCAGCGTGATTATGAACATGAAATTATCCAGCCATGGCTTCCTGTTTCACAGAAACATAAATAGGAGGGAAAACAAAGGCCAAATCCCCTTATTCATCCATTACAATGAGTTAAACCAAATAATATATTTCTGATGTGCAGCAAAAGATAATTGAGCTTCACAAATTAGTGAAGTGGCTTTAAGAAAAGAGCTAGAACAGTAAAAATTCCCATTTCCACCATCAGGGCAATAATTAAGAAGCTCCAATCAACATAAAATGTTACAAAACTGCCTGGAAGAGGACATGTGTCTATATCGTCCTAATGCACGGTGAGAAGGAGAGTTTGAGTGGCTAAAGACTCTCCAAGGACCACAGCTGGAGAATTGCGGAAAATAGTTGAAAAAAAAAAAAAAGGCAAATAGCCCCTACATCACCACATTTTGTTCGGGAGGGTTTAAAAAAAAATTCTCCTAGCTCATCCAAAAACAAACCCCACCATATTCAGTTATCAGACACGACTGGAACTTCAAGTGGCACTGGCTTCTGTGGTCAGATGAAACTAAAAAAATAGCTTTTTAGCAGCAAACACTCAAGATGGGTTTGGTGCTCACAGGGATAAAAAAGTATGTGTACAATGAAATATACTGCTGTATTTTTGATGCTGTGGGTCTATATTTCTGCTGGAGGTCCTGGACATCTTGTTTAAAGGCATCATGGCATTACTGATTCTATCAAATATCAACAGATCAAAAAAATAAAAAGATTAAATAAAAGATTAAAAAGATTAACAATGCAGATTAATCTTCACAGCCTTCTTTGATCATATTTACCAAGGGTGCTAATACTTTTGGCCATGACTGTAGATTGAAGTCTAAGGTGTAATTCTGTGAGTTTTCATGTCCATACATTTTATAATAGGAGATTGGAAAAGGAAATGTTGTCATCCAACTGGTTGCAGTGGAAGACCTGTTAAATGGAATGAGTTCAGTGACTATTTTACATTGTGATTGGTCAAACTGTGTGAAATGTACTCTATGATTATCATAACAAGGGTTTCTTTGGTCACACTTTATATTAGGTGGCCTTAACTACTATGTACTTACATCAAAAAATAAGTAAAATGTACTTATTGTGTTCATATTGAATTGCAAAACAAATTTGCTGCTATTGAGGCAGGATATGGGTAAGGTTAGGGACAGGTTTGGTGATATGGGTAGGTTTAGGGTGTAAGAGATGGGCCAACAGTGTAATTATAAATGTAATTACATAAATTAATTACAGATGTAAGTACATATAGGTATTTTAAAAAATATAAGTACAATGTAAAAACATGTATGTAAACAATAAGTGCATTGTACCAAATGATTCATTTAAATGTAAGTACATAGTAGTTAAGGCCACCTAATATAAAGTGGGACCGTTTCTTTAGTTGCCAGTTGTCAAAAGCCTAAGATTAGCTGTGGATATTGTATTGATTGTCATTTTATTGTGCATTTACAAACATGTACCACTCAGAATATTCAGTAAAAATATGACCTGTTAATATCAAGAATTTTCCACATTGATGTTTTTTTTTTTTTTTTAAACAGGTGTTTTACTCGTATTTTGAATTATGCCTTGCATTGTGTTGTGTTTTAAGGATGAAGGAAATGTACATAAACGCAATTAAATTTTCTGCCTTTTTCTCCCCTAAATGAGGAATACTGTTTGATATAGTTACTTTTAATTAGTGCTGTCAATCAAAAAATAAATAATGATAATCACACATTTTTCTAAAATGAATCACGATTAATGTAGAAACAACATAAAGACAGTATATTTTTAATATTTGTTAAATGGCATCTTTTTTATGACTGAAGGCAAGTATCATTGATACCTATACTACTGATGTCTCTATGAAATTGTTTTCCCCCCTAATATTTAACCACTGACTATAGCCATTCAACATTACGGTTTAATTTAGAGCTATCATTTATTATACTTTAAAAAATAACAACTTCTAATTTAAATGAACTTAAATCAGTCTTCACATAAACCCATTATAATAAATGTCATATTAACCTGTGCCCTTCAGCAAGTAGGAAATACACCAAGGAAAAAATATATATATATTTATATATATACTGTATGTATATATCAAACACTAAATTCTAAATGAATTATAGATGAATCCTTAAAGCTACAAAAGTTATTGATTTACTCTCCTTTGTTGTTAGAGTGCACACTGGCATAATTAAAGAGCACGCGCTACGAGCACAGTATAATGGCTGACAGGACAGGAAAATTCGTTTTTACTGACATATGGCCTGACAACCTCTTATCTGACCGCTGTTCACTGTTGTTCTACTGAAGCTCCTCGTCACCTGAACCGTTTCCGCACTCGTTTGACTAGTGCCTGGCGCTGAGATGAAGTTGGTGTGCACGTCTGAAAAGTCTCCGGTTTGGAGTGGTCATAAAGACGTTCTGTGTTTAAATAAATGCAATTCTTGTCAAGAAATAGAGACAGAAGCAGTAGTTGTGGTTGGGGGTGCCAACCCTACATGTAGCTCCGCCCCTGTGTTAACTGCGTTAAATATTTGTAACGCTGTTAAACTGTATTAACGTGCTAATTTTGACAGCACTAGTTTTAATATAAAGCTATAAGAACCTCTGATTAACCTAACCTTTCTCCTGTTTTTATTTATTTATCTGTCATCTTTCATCTTTCTGTCTTTCCAATGACAATGTCCTGAATTTCTGGAGACAAATTTGTGCCCATATAATAGTTACATAAATCCTCCCACACACTTTTGGCCTCTGTATATTTTTCTCTTTCAAGAGCCTTTCTCCCAGTTTCTTACTGCATGGGCAGCAGCCTCCTGTTCTGATCCTTTTTTTTGTGCCTATTTTAATTTATTGAGTCTGTTTTTTTTTTTTCTTCCCCTTTTGCCTATCTATCAGAAATTCATCTCTAAATTCAGAAAGTGCTGTGAGTGCAAATCTGGCTGCAGTTTTGGTGACATACTTAAAGTCCTCCGAGAGCAGGGGATGAAGGTAAGACAGGGACATCTGATTCTAGTTTCATATTCATAACTAGCAGAAAAATCTGCTCCGAAAACTAAAAAAGGAAAATTGTGTTTAAATTACATTTTGGAATAGTCAAAATCTTTCTTATTTTTCTTTCTTTCTTTCTTTCTTTCTTTCTTTCTTTCTTTCTTTCTTTCTTTCTTTCTTTCTTTCTTTCTTTCTTTCTTTCTTTCTTTCTTTCTTTCTTTCTTTCTTTCTTTCTTTCTTTCTTTCTTTCTTTCTTTCTTTCTTTCTTTCTTTCTTTCTTTCTTTCTTTCTTTCTTTCTTTCTTTCTTTCTTTCTTTCTTTCTTTCTTTCTTTCTTTCTTTCTTTCTTTCATGGGATGCACGATATTGGATTTTGCCGATATCCAATATGCAGATATTTTTTAACTCATTTGGACCGATACCGATATATTTCCTTTTGTTTAGGAAAAAAACACCAAGTCTCTCCTGTGCAGAAATTATAAGCAAAATATTTTTAATTTTGGTTAGTTTTTAACAAGAACTTTTTTATTAGAATTAAATAAAAAGTAATGAAGGTTTTTAACAGTACATTTAAGCTTTGAAAATAACTATAAATAAATGATATCAGTCGCTGCATTTTTCCCCCAGAAAGGAGTAAAACAAAAGAGTTGTAAAAATTTTGAAAATCTTTTAGGGCTCATGATTTGTTTAAAAAATAAAACATATTACACATTAATGAATAAATCAGTATATATAAAGTTATTTAATTTACAAGTGTCATGTTGTCATATCAAGTGTTTTTATTTATTTTTTTTTTTCATATAAGCAATAGCTTCTGACCATTAAATCAAAACATGCTCATTATTTTACTTTTAATTTAATTAGAAGTAGGCCAACAGTGCCCCCTACAGATTAAAACTCCTTACGGTATGAGCGTTAGGACCCGGGGGAGGCTGCCGCTGCTGCCGCTGCTGCCACTGCACGTGCTATTACTGTCTACTCTATCACACTCCAAACACGTCATCCTGTACCTGCTTTCACAGATTAAATGTAGCGATCCAAAACAGTTAATCTAATCATCATTCAGACAAAATTTTGCTTCAAGGTTGATCACACAGCTGACGTGATCTAGTCACTAGCACACCCTGAGCACATGTGAGTTAACCCATTTCTCTTATCGGCAAGACATATCGGCATAATTTTTCATATCAGGCCGATGCCGATATTTACATTTGAAGCCATTATTGGCTGATTCCGATATCAGTCCGATAATATTGTGCTTCTTTCTTTCTTTCTTTCTTTCTATCTTTCTTTCTTTCTTTCTTTTTTTCTTTCTCACCAAAGCATGCACGTGCATGTCAAATAAGTTGCCACAACACCATGACATTAGACTTTGTCTGGTTTTAAACACAATCAGTGCAAGATGGTGCAATCCTTTGAGAATGCACATCATACATGGAGTCTCCCAACTGCTTGCTTCATGGTGGTGCTTTATGTTGCAGTGTTTTTCCCCCGCTCATACAGGCTTCCCTTTCATTCTGACCCACCAAAAGTGCCATTTGACCATGATTTTTTCTTTCTTTTGTCTCTGAGGTAGGTTTCATTGAAGGTGTTCCACTGAAGAAATTAATTTGTCGTAATCTCATCCCCCAACCACCCCTTTGGGGACCCCCATCACCCCCCCCCCCCCCCTTTTTTTTTGGCGGTTTGCTTTGTGCGGCAGTGCAGACAAAAGCACTGTCATGCAACACAAAGATTTAGCGAGATGGACCAAATGTAACGCAAATGGGGCTAAGGGCCTTAACCATGCCTGTCATATAGATAGCACACTGGAACAAGAAGACGAGGACAGGTTCACAATTACTAAATACACACACAAACCTGTGAATGAGACCCATTTAATGTCATCATCACAATTCAGTTCAAAGCCACAAAGTAATGAAGAAACAGCCACTGTGGGTTTGTGTTTGTGCGGTGTAAATCACAAGCTGCCTGTTGCCATGGTAATTCATAAAGCCCAGACTAGTATGAAGGTGATTGCAGTATTGAAAACACAAGAAATATAAAATACAGAATTAATTGTGTAAGTGCAATGTATGCATCAATTTTGCATTGCTTTTTTAATTAATTAGTATTTATTTGTTTTAGAAACTCGGTTAGAGGTTACATTTATAACATGATATTTATATTGGTTAAATTTTATGCAGTGTAAAATTCTATCTTTTGTATTTATGTTTGTTGCTAAAATACAATATTGCATGCATGTTTTAATAAAGAATTGTATAACAATTGTTATATTCTCAACATGTATGGTATACAGTAAAACAGTGTGTTTCAGTATGTGAGCACAGTTTACAATATTAATCAAATGTATTATTATTATTATTATTATTATTATTATTATTATTATTATTTATAAATGTTGTACAGTACTATTGTTGTACAACAGCAATAAATCTATACTGGATGTTTACAATATTCATGTTGTATTAGTAGTAATTATTATTAGTAGTAGTATTCATCACTTTATTAAAACTCACAGAGTTGCTCTAAATTCTTCAATTTTACAAATAATTATGTATTTTATTTACTATCTACACAGCATATTCAAACCTTTTGTTAGTGCAAAATAGAAATAAACCCAATCTCACCCATACTGTCATGGTGATCTTACAGTATTGAAACGAGAGATAGAAACCCTCGTGAAGACATAACATAACCCTGTCTGAAGATATGACATAACATATCACTTTATGTTAAAGTTTTGAAAGGTCAAAGCTGAAAGGCTTTCACTAGATATGAATTGGATACGTTTTGGAGAGTTTATTAAAAAATGTCAAAAGAATTAGATTATATGTACAGAGCCATGCACTGGGAGGAGGAGAGGGGCTGAGAAAAATCATCAGTGCTTATGAGAATCGACAAGACTTTCAACCCTGTCTCTGAAGCAGTTTCAATTTCAGTGTAGCAGCAGGCTATTTCTATTTAATACAGATTCTCTTCCAGAATGTGTGAAATGACCTCTTCTTTGAAAAATAAGGGGGGGAGGTTTGCTGCACTAAGATCTGCTTCTCAGTACAGGCAAATCTTGGGCAGATGCTCAGCGGTTGTTATTTCTAGCAATGTTATGTTAAAATGGCATATTTTACATGGCAGAGCCCTCCTTTGTTCCTGCTGAAGAGGATTGTTATAGCGGTACTCTGGGCTACTTTAACAGAATGATCACTATTTTTTTTTTTCTTTTACCCCTTTGGCTTTATAGAAAATCTGGGGTTTATACTGTAAACCTTACATTACATTTATAGCTTAAGTTGCATTTTTGGTGTCTAGAATCCCAAACAGCAGTAAAACAAAGTGAAATTGCTGACATTTTTGTCATTTTGTCCTTTTCTGTTCTGTCTTGCTAGTATATTTGTGGAATTTGGTCTGGTGTGACTTTTGGCACAATAAGTGGTGATAAATTATTTATCAGCTCCGCAACGTGTCTCCCATCCTATGTTCCGCCACATCTTTTGATCGCAATGAGCTACTTTGAGAGGTCTAACATACTCGGCTTCAATCAGCAGGGAGGTGTGGCGGCTCAGATAAGCCCATCCAGCTCCTTTCCATTCTGCATGGTCAGGCCATTTCACTTTGTCGCTCCGTCAGCTGACACAAATCACACCTCAGGCACTGTTTGAGATACTGATTTATTGTTGACCTTTAGTTTTTAAATGTCTCCATTCTCTTTCGAAAGCACGCAGACGCGTCGACCACCACAGTTAGCAATAACAAACTGCGTGAGATATGTCACGTTTAATTCACCATCGTGTGTGATGAATTGTGTACCAGGGTGGGGATGTTGTTATCAGATTGCAGCTTGTTAAACATTTGATTAGGCATAGCAGCTACTGCCGCATATAAGCTGGATTCGCTCGCAGTCATCTGGATGTGTGCAGGCTGAGGTGTGCTCGTGACAGATGTGGCCTCTGTTCCTGATCGGATGTCTCAGCCGTGCAATGTCTGAAAGATGGCTGTCGGAAAAACTACCAGATTATCGTCTTGAAGGTGTTGCAAACCTCTGTGAGGGTGTTTAAAAAGGCAATCCTAATCACTAAGCCCCAAATTCAATTATTCCAGATGGAAGACATTTTGCAATCTCTGATGGCTCATATTGACTTTTGGGCAATTTCCTCAGTGGACGGCGCCGTGCTGCGGCATTAAACCAAAGGCTTAGGTTCACTGTATACTGTTTTTTTTTTTTTTTTCCAAACACAGGTGGAAAGGCCCGAACGATGCTCTCATCCTCATATGACGTTCCCCATTGAGGATGTATCTGCTCAAGCACACACTCCACGGATTTTTAAACACAGTCTTACCTGAAGATTTTCATAACACATTCATTTTTTCTGTACCTCAGAGACATGACTTGTACTCTCGCTTTTTTTCTTTATGCAAGCATTGAAACGAGGTTTCCTCTCCAGCAATCATTGATATGCATGGACTGACCTTCCTAACTCTGGGCATGTGATTTGCACATTCCCCAAAGACAATGCCCCAAACCTGTCCTTCAAAGATGGCATTTACGTCACACGTATTCAGAGCTCTGGCTTCACTTGTATTGTTCTCTCCTGTGTCTTCACTGCGTGTGCTTTGTGTGTCTCTATCTCTCTATCAGAATGTAACTATACTGTCATATTATATAACTATTAGGGCTGTCAATTTATGCTTATTTTGTACAATTAAAATAATGAACAGAGGGGGAAAACACACACACACACACAAAATTAACACACATTCTCTAACAAGCCCAGAATCCATTTACATTTTTATGTACTATAGGCAAAATATATTGATTAAAAAAATAAAAGAAAATAAAACATTTTGTCATGTATTTTTAATGGTTTTGTTTGCTATAATAATGTAACATATTTCTTAAATTGTTACTTTTTATTATTATTATTGAAATATTTTGTAAATTATTGTTGGAATCTCTGCAGTTGATTCATTTGGCAGGAATGTTTTGTAATTCAGTTTTTTTCTTAACTGATTAAGCAGTGAATAATATGCATCAAACATGAGGCAAAAATAATAATAAAATCAAAGTACCAATCTAAAATAATAAAAGTGTCAATTTTCAAAAACATGATGTTGTTGCTCTTTGTTTAAAGGGATAGTTCACCAAAAAAAAAAAAAAAATCTTGTTGTAATTTACTCACCTTCATGTCATTCCAAATATGTATGAATCACAGAGGAGAAAGTCATATGGATTTGAAATTACATGGTGGTGAGTAAATTATAACATTTTAATTTTTGGGTGCACTATCCCTTTAAGACCTAACAAGCTGTTGGATTCTACTTTAACTCATCTAGAGAGGAAATTTTCAAATATCATTTTTTTTAATGTTTTTCATTTTTTTCATATTCTCTGTTCACCCAGACAAAACAAACATAATCTTAAAAATGCCTTGAGATGAAAAACTGAGCATTTTTCTTTCCTAATGGGATCTGTTGAACCCTCTCTTGTGATCGTGAGTCTTGAACGCGTATGTGTGGTCTGTATTTTCAGCAGAGCAAGCCCACTGTTGCCAGTTTCCAGCTAAAGTTTCTGTGTAGGTGTGCATCTGGCAGTCTGCATCACCTTGAGGATTCACCATCACTGAGATTTAATCTACATATCCGCCCTCACTTTAGAGAAAGGTTCATGAGAAGTTCACGAGTGCACAATTTCCTCTCCCCCCCCTCTCCTTCATTTGCAGGGTGAAAGGCTTGTGCTCTAACTTGTGAGTACATGTTGTCTCATGTCATATTTATATTGCTTTTTGTAGAAATGCCATTTTGAGTTAAGAACAGCTCAGATGTGCTCGGACTGGGAAGTTCGGGTAGACACTGAACCCCCGATGCCCTCTAGTCTCTCAGAGTACGAACAATGACAGAACTCCAGAGACTATAACAGCTCCTCAGGAGCTGCCATCTTGGACGGGTGTGAAAATCTAATAGTGGAGCGCTGTGCCTTGCAGGGCTGTGTGTGTGAGTGTGTGCCTAGTGTTTGCACGTCTGTTTGTTTGCATACCCGCTGTACTCCTGTGACCGAGATGAAGCAACAGCTTGTCATCTTTCTGTCACTGAGCAGAGCTTTTTTTGGCCGGAATAAAAAGCAGGGCTTGGTGGGACGTCTAGGCACTGCCACCAGTAGACAGGCAAACGGAGCGGCGGTTTGTGAGCATTCTGCATGTCGCGGGCATGCATTGAGAGCAGGCATAATGGGACGGTAGGTGGGCGTTGGGCACTTGAACTCCCACGGTGTCTGGGTTGTATGTGGCGCTCCGTTAAACCCATTAAAAGGGCGATGATGACCAGCTTTGCTGCTGCCTGTGCTCTTAACAACAGAGCCTCGCTTCAACATTTTTCAGCTCATTATCAGCGATTCCTTCACTTGCTTTATGCAAAATAAGCCCTTGTGTCAAAGAGCAAGAGAAATAGGAATTGAGTTTTGAATTCTCTGTTAAAGCGATCCTTTGAATTCTGCCTTTTTGAAATATCTACATTGTGCCCTATTGCTTCTGAGTGAATCCTTCTAACTGATCCGCAGTGAGCCGTTGGGTCAGAAAAGAAAATTTAACCTCTAACCTGTGTAACTGTGAGTGCAGTAGTTATGAGCTATTTTGAGGGATAATGTGAAGTTTTCAGGATGATATTATGTACGGCCATGGTGATTAGCTCTCAAATTTGAGGTGTTTTGTGAATGTTTTTGTGTGGAGTGACCATAAAACAATCAATAAAACATTTCCAATTAGTCTTTTCTAAAGAAAACGTGAGAGGTGCTGGCTCATGTAAAACTCGCCACTGCAGTGCTTGAGTGGTTGTTAGCGTATTGGTATGCGGTTGCTAGGGTGTTCAGGGTGATTGTTAGAGAATGGCTATTGTGTTCTGGGTGGTTACTTAGTGGTTATTTTGTGGTTATCATAATTTCTATGATATTCTCATCGCACAGTATGATTCAAGATCTTCTTTCAGTGAACGGTGTGTGTTTTTTTTTTTTTTTTTGGCATGCTCCATAATTTGTCTGGTGATTATCCAGTAGCTTATAAAATTAACGTTTCTGTTTGTGTCATGTTAAGAATTCCACTCATTTACAATTGCAATTTGTTGTTTAAAACAAAAAAAAAGGATTTTTACCACAGGACCTAATAATAACTTATTTTATTTACAGTAGAATTTGGTGTGGATGCCATTAAATTGATGTAAATCAACAAAGGATGTGAATTTTTAAATCTTACCTTTGTGTATGTTAATCATGTTATCGTGGTTAATATACACAATCCGCCACCAGCCCAAACACTCGCCACCCCCACTTTAGTCACCACCACTTTTTAGGATAAAAAGGCCATTTGGAAGCATAAAAAGAAAAAAATCTGTTAGCAGTTGCTTCCTGTCCAATGATTAAGCCATATTTATGTCAACCTGAAAACAGACAAAAAAAATTAAAAATAAATTTACTGTAAAAGCTTGTAAAATCAAGCCTTTCGTGTACCCATAGGAGTAATTTCTTTTCTTCCAGCTCATAGAAATGCTGCACATGACAGGCCCTTAGTTATTATGGGATGCTTTGATCTTCAGCCCAAGGTTTAGCTCAATCTGGGTCTGCACGGGGTCTAACCCTCATCATTCAAATGTCTATCTTTATTCTATGATGTACTGCCCACGTGAACGTCATTGAGGGCCACTCAATTTTTGTCTCTGATGTACATTCTTTTTTTGACATTTGAGTCAATTAATTGAGAATGAGGCTCGGTATGGAGCAGTGACTCTTCATTGGTAGCACTTGACATTTTCCTGGAGATGGCTCACATTTCATGTTGCTCAGGTTTTGGAATTCTCTTTCATTCTCAATTATTATTATTATTATTATTATTATTATAATTATTATTATTATTAATTTTTTTTTCCCTTTTGCACTCAGCCATAAGCATGTTGCCTCTCCTACAGCCTTCAATATCTGGACACAGACCATTTTCCATGTGTTTTCTTATTTGAAAATTAAGAGAAACACAACATGTATTAATGAGGCTTCAACCTCACCACTCTTGCTTGCTGCATATTATCAGCAGACATCCTCACCTCTCCTCACCACATTTTTCACCTTCATCTACCACCCAAACCACATGTCTGACCTAAAATGCTCTTTGGAGGACTTTGGCTCTCTGTGTAAGTACCCAAGATGTCACATGTCAGCCGGGCTCCACCACTAGCATATGCACAGATGCAGCTGCTTGAAGAGAAGGTTAGCAATTAGGAGCAAATGGTGAGGCACTTTAATGGGAATCTGCATTATCGTTGACAAAAACTGCAGTAATTGGGGGTAATTAGTTCAATTAAATTTGGATCAATAAATATCGCACAGATTTGAATGCAGGGCTCCAAGAGCAGATGGTATGCCTAGGCATGCACGCGGTGCAGCTGGGTGTTGAAGCTGCAACCTTTCCTTGCGCACAAGGAGCCGTATATTTAGCGTGCAAAGTGATGAGCTTCTTGCTTTAAAAGGAACAAAGGAATTAATCGGTGGGACCTGATTTACTTCCACCTGTAGTAAAATTAACACATTAACGGAGGCATAATTTAATCAGATTGCCAAATAAAACACAAACAAGTAAAACCATTCGACTTCAAGAATGTAGTTAGCTGCCTCAAAACCTCCCACTGCGAAAATGATTCAGAAGAGCCTTCTTTGCTCGACAAGTTAATAATATATTGCAATTTGTTAATTAAGGGCAAAATGCATGGGAGTTTGGGTGTTTTCCCAACACAAATTAATCATTGAAATGAACAGAGAGAGGCCTCACGCTCGTTTGCGCCAGCCATAATGAAATAAAGGAGGCCTGCTGTTTGATGGGCTGTTTTGGGAGAGCGAGCCGTGTCTGTGCCGAAAGAAGAAATCAATAGCTGGTTGGGCGGTGATGCCCTGACTCCTCTGTCAAGCGCTCCACACGCTGTATCCTTTCACGTGAGCTGGGTTTCCACTCTGCACCTCCCATCCGTTTTTGGCGGTGGTGATATTTATTTTTCTAGCATCTGAATGTGTCCTCTGGTGTCATGGACACCAGAGCGATTCATGAGAACTGGACACATCATAGCAGCACGTCTCACGAACAGGGAATAGCGTGGAGGATTCAGACTCATTATAGATAGTGAACGTTCGTTTTCCACTTCTTTCGTAAGGTCCATCTCTTTCTTCTCTTACATAGAGAGAGGGAGAGAAAGAGGGTGCAAGAGAGAGATTTTCAAAGTGGGAGTGATGCGAGGCTCATGCTGGGTTAGCCAGCAGGAGGCGGTCTCTGAGCTCGCAGCCAGAGAGAACTGATAAACACTTCTCAAAGACTGTTTTTGTCCAGACCAAACTTTTGGGTTTCAGGAATAAGAGAAAGGGAGAGAGCAAATGACAGAAGAAAGAGAAAACGTCCTCTGTGTAAAAGAAAGCACTAATGACAGTCAGGCAAGTGAGTGCTCATGAGGATTCATAGTGAAAAACACAACGTGATGCCACACCTCATCTTGAGTCTGTTTTACGTGTCTTTTCAATGGCCATATGACAAACAGTACAAGCAAAGAAACAAGTCAGATAGTGATTACGCACTTCGCTTTTTGCCTGTGCTGCATCCCTGCTGACAGATTTGAAATTTTAAAGCTTAGTTCTTAAAAATCTCTATTTGTTTATCAATATTATTGAACTAATGAAATGTTTATGTTATTGGGATAGATTTTTGGATGGAATAAAAAATATTTTTATTTGGTAACACTGAATTAAAGTCTATCCAATTTTACTTTATATGCTTGCTTATATATAATGCATGATTTTCAGTCTGTAATGACCTACATTTTGCTTTGTCTGTCACATGAAGTGTATGTCATTAGAGGACTTCAATTAGAATTCCAAATTTTGGTAGTTAGTATTTTTTAAAGGTATCTTATGCTCATTAAGTGTGCATTTATTTGATGAAAATGCAGCAAAAACAATAATGTTATGCAATATTATTGCAACTTTAAATGGCTGTATTGTATTTTAATATATTTGAATGATATGTCATTTATTCATGTGGCAAGGCTCAAAGTTCAAATGACTAGCATTTATTTGAAATATAAATCTTTTGTAACACAATGAAACATTTATAAATCTGTCATTTTATGAAAAAAGACACAACATCCCTCAACATTTCTTCTCTTGTGGCCTATGGAAGGAAGTTATACTTGTACAGAATTTTGGCTGATACTGATAATTATTTCCATGTTATAGTAGAAAACTGATAAATTGGTAATATTAAATTTCTATATTATTTTGTCTAAATAGTATTTGTTAATACTACTGCTGCTGCTACTACTACTACTACTAATACTACTACTAATAATAATAATAATAAAAAAAGCTGACATTTTAAATGATGATGATAAATATTCATTTTAATATTTGCTAAAAATATGAAATAATTAAAAATATAAACTTATGAAATAAACGATATATCACAACTATAATTAAATTATTACTATTTTTTAAAGATTAGCTTTGCGTTTTAACTTTTATTCCTCCAGTTCCATTTTTTTTCTTCTCCCCAGCTCTATTTGTACTCCTGGATTTCTTCCTTGACCGTCTGACCTATCGGTGCTCTCCCTTCATCAGAGACTATGCTAGGCTTTTTTGTACTTGTGGCTTTGCCTTGTAGCAGGCCCAGTAGGCTGACCCTCTGTTCACACTCTCCCCTTCTTTTAAATGAGACCCCTGACCAGGGGCTTCATGTATAAATGTTGTGTACGCACAAAACGGGCATAGAAATGTGCGTACGTAATTTCCTACGTACATATTGAATGAATGAATGATGCATTTATATAGCGCCATGATTGATAAGGTTATAGATTAATATTGGGATTTATAAAAAAATAAACTTGGAGTAAATATGTGCGCCAACGTACGGGAACTCTAGACCAAGCGTACGCACTCTTTTACTGGCGTAATAGCGAATTAATGATTTCAGACTCTCTTTTCCTGTCAATATATACATTTAGATTAAATATTATGCTGATTAATGGAGTTAAGCATTGACATTACATAAAGTCATTATTCGAAAGTTAAACAAAACATGAATTTAGATATTTAGACACATTTGTAGTGAATATTTTTTGATCACTTTTCTTGTTGCATGCTGTTTTAATGACAGCAAGGAGTGTGTCATTAATGACAGCACAGTAATGTTTCTTTACACTGCAGATCTTATTTTAAGAGAAAATGTTTTTGGCAAAAACATCAACAATATGTGCATTTACTTCGATACTGTTTTCGGTGGTCGAACGGTTCACTGGCAAGTTTAAATGGGTCCGATTATATTAGCCTACTGCACAACCAGACTGCACGGAGGTTTTTATTTTGCGTGAAGGCAGACTTCTTCTGCAATCTTCAGAACATTATGAAAATAGCATTGTGATTGAAGGATAGAATCTGAAGCAAACGGTAAGATTTGCATGTTTCTTTTTTATAATATTTTGTCAGTGACACCGCGTCAGACAATTATGTACACTTATTTACACACACCGTAGCCTATTTCTGATTGTACTATAGCCTGATTGTACTTTAAATATCCTAAAACATCTGATTTGTTTAAAACAATTATATACTGCTTTGGCCAGTGGAAAAGAAAGAGATCCATTCTATTCTAAAAAGATTCTTTGAGAAGTATTTTATACAATTTAGTTTTTATACAATTTTATTTAGATTTTTTTATTTATTCGAAAACAAGACAAGGACGGTGAATGATTTTTGTAATGTACGGTACAAATAGCATTTTTAGTCCACATGTCTTATTTAACTAACGTCTTGTACCTTTGACGGTGTTAAACACGGTGTCACAGGGATGGGAATATGCGTGGAAATGATATGCAGATGAGGTTATGCATCGTAAAACTAGGCATTGTAAGCTCCATACATACATTTTGAGTGTACAGTAAACCATAGCACAAAACTCCATGTTTAAAGCACAGCTTATGTTGTGATCTGATTTTTCACTTTGTGAATACAGCCTCTTTCTGATCAGAACTGATGAGAAGAGAAGTTACAGTAGCCAGCGTCTGTTGATGGCCCGGATTCGCCATTTGTTTAATTTTGTTGTCTGTATAGCTACAATTACCTTAACAGACAAGAACAGGAAAACAGTGCCACTCCAATCCTTGACAAAGACATAAGCCGCAAGCTCTGACAGGGGCCAATATCACTGGAGTGAGTTTCTTCAGCGTGTGGCTTATTTAATGCCCAAGCCCAATCAATTTTATTGATCGGAGCAGGAATCTTTCTTTATCATATGGGCTGTTTACACATACCCAATTACACTGCCGTTTGTCATAAATTTGCAGCTAGTTAATGATGGCCTCCTGTCATACTTTTACAGGGCATTGATTAAAACATTACAGCTCTAATTGAGTATGTGAATCGATCGACTCTTTGTCCTCTGAAGCCACAGCTCATCCAGGAAGAAAACAGAGTGCTTTCTTATTCTATCGCTCTTTCTCTTTCTCTCTCTCTCTCACTTTCTGTAGCAGTGTTGTTTGTCCAAACCTTTGGATTAGGGCTGTAGAGAGATGAATAAATATTAAGGATGTGGAGAGAAGAGAAGAGGGCGTGTCTGTGCGATTCACCAAAATAAATCACTGGTTTTCTTTTGTTCACTTACAATACCAGACCAATATTTGGACACACTTGACTGAATGCATGTTTCTCATGATGTTTCTTTTAATTTAAAGGTTACAAAACTAGCATTTTAATTTTAATTGTTGGAACAGATAGTGAAGGAAAAGCAGCCAACAAGTGCTCAGCATAATGCGTATGGGAACTCCTTCAATACTATTTACAAAGCATCCCATGATGCTCCTCTTGAAGTTAGTTTGAGAGGATGCCCAGATTGTGCAGAGCTAGAATCTAGGCAATGCATTGATACTTTGAAGAAGCTAAAATAAGGTTGTTCTGATTTTATTTTTTTTCACGTGATCCTCATATTTAATAGTTTTAAAGGCTATAATATTATTTTAAAATGTGGAGCCTTGGTTAGAAATAATTATATATTTTATTTGGCATGTCCAAATATTTGGGTGCTAATTTAAAGACATATGCAATTAATAATAATGCAGGTATTTCCTTGGAAATGAAAGATGTAAACTCCTATGTTAAAGGATTTACATAAACGTTATGCAGGCTAAGCAGGGTTGGTTCGAAGCATGTCATTCTCTCAGACTCGCTGTGTTAAGCAGCTGCTCATCCCAGCACTCCATGGGCCACCAATTACAGACACCGAGGGCTGGACACCTGCAGCTTTTATGGCTGCCTTTCAATTAAGAGCTGATTTAGGCCAGCAATAACCCTGTTACTCTCTTTCCAATGTACATAACTGCCTCAATTAAATAATTAAGGGGCAGGGGGATGTCTGAAACATCCTAGACATTACCTTATGTCTCCTGTGACCAGCTGTGGGCATCACTAGTGTCTACAGTATCAATAGGCCATACATTTCAATGCAGCTAAATGTGACTGCTCAGGTCTGTGGATTGCTAGTCTTTCCCTTCCTGGGGACTGCATTCAGTGACAGTTTGCTATTGTGTGCATAAACACTATATGGTTCTTTAGTGAACACACAGGTTATTACGCTGTATTTAAAAAAAAAAGTCAAGCAAAATTTTAAGGCAACCAGCTTCAGCAGATTTTTGAGTTTTCTCAACTTTTTGTTGTATAAACTTAAAACAACAAGTTGAGAAAGCTAGAAAATCTGCTGAAGCTGGTTTCCTTAAACTTAAGTTTGCTCAACTTTTTTTTTCTTCTTTTTTTTTTTACAGTGCTGTAAAAAATCAAAAGTTGAGAGAACTTAAACGTTTAAGGCAACCAGCTTCAGGAGAACTCAAAAATCTCCTACAAAAATAAGTTGAGAAAACTCAAAAATCTGCTGAAGCTGGTTGCCTTAAAATTTTAAGTTTGCTCAATTTTTTTTTTTTTTTTTTTTTTTACAGTGTGGGTTCTTTAGTACTTTTCTTTGTTACCTGAAAATGAATCTACAGGCAGCCATTCAGATTGTGTAAGTGCTTTTAAAAATAACCAGCTGAAAACTGGAAAATAATGTGTATAATGATAGATAATTTCTGTCGATTTTCTTGATTATGCTTTATTCATCTTTATAACTTACATGACCTCAAGGTTAAGAGAGTCTAATTGCAGTAGGTCATTTAGATGAGGCCGGAAAGTGAGGATACCATGGTCTGAAAGTTCTTAGCCTTCTTTTTTTCAAGATTTATTTTTTTAATGCATTTTATTTAGATAGGACAGTAGGTTGGCAGGAAGCGTAGTGGATGAGCGAAAGGGAGGGTGGGATCGGTAAAGGTCTGAGAGCGGGGACTCCAACTCAGGATGTCTGAAGCACGACGGTGCGCTACCCACAAGGCCATTGGCGCAGACAGTTCTTAGCCTTCTAAATCTAGGGAGAACGAATCCCCTGCTTACTTCACATCCTGAACCCTTTAGGCTTTGCTTCACATTTTACAACTTTCATAAAATATTTCACTAGTTGAGCAAATGCTCTACAGAGTGGTGAAGAGCACACTGGGGATGTATGGGTAAGAAATTGATCTAATTATCTCATCAGACCTCAGATTTCACAGATATTTATTTGATCAAGCACTACGGCAAAATGACTGCACATCAGCCAGTAGGAAAACATATGTTAAGGTCTGCTAATCAAATCAAAATCAATCCGGTTTGGTGAAATCTGCCTCTGTGGCTCATTTCTAGGTGAAGAGCTTCCCTTGAGCCTTCCATCTAACATAAGTAGGTGAGTCTACTAAATGGGATGCATTTGGATAAATTTATGGGCTTGTTTGCATGTGTACAGGGAATGCCGTGGCTGAGCTATGGATGGACTTAATCTCTATGGGGCCTCCTCTGATCTCCCACAAGCATCTGTCTCACAGGTCTACTCCTCATTAAATCCCCTTCCTATGATTCTAACAAACACGATCATGGTTTGTTATCGCCCCAAAACAGGAAAAGTGGAAGGTACTTAATTGTGACATGGATATTTGTGACCCAGGATATCTTCAATTATTTAGGCAGGTCCTTAAGAAAGATATTTTTCTTCTTCTCTCCTTCCTTCTCTCTCTTTTTTCGGGGTCCCCCTCCTCTCCCCTTCCCATTAAAAAGTAAAGAATAGAGAATAGATTTGGCTGCAGCATCCTGGTGAGATGAAAGTCCAATTATCTCCACAAATGAAAGGAGAAGCCTTAATTAGGACTGAACCAAATCTGCGTGAGGGGAATGTGTGCATCCATAGAGATGGACAGCCAGGCAGTCTCCTTAGCGACTGGAGGCAAAAGAATGAGGTAGAACCGGAAAGGAGGGTACAGGAGAAGGCGATGGAATGATCCCCGCTCGGTGCTGGCCGAGGTGCGTCGGTGACTTGAACGCCCTGCCCAGTTGCTGAGGCCCTGAGATTACCCAAAGCAACGCATACCCTATTTCCAGCATTAGCTTTGATCTGCGCTCTGCCAGCAGGGGGCCGCTAACAAAACAAGCTTTTAATGTTCTCCCCGGCTACACGCTCTATCTCCCCTCTCCAGCCTTTAGCGCTCTTCACCAGCTTCATAATGCATAGCAAATTACTGCGTTGCCCAACTGTATTGTGCAAGAGCACGTTTGTTTCACGACCAGAAGGTATTCTGGTCACTCTACTAACTGAGAGGCACAAAGAAAGCGCGAGAGGATTTCATTATCGTTGAAGCCTCCATCCAACAGCTTTCATACAGCACTTTTCCCAGCAGCCTGCACGATACCTCTCACCACCAGCCATTTTCTCCACCTCTGAGGCCGTACAAAACAATTCTCTTCCCCTACTCCAGGGGAAAATCACACCTCCGTAATTAAATTTACTCTCTCATATCCGCTTCATATACAGTAGATGGCCTATGTGACAGTCAATCCTTCCCAGATGTCTATACATTAGTGGTTATGAAGTATTTTTGTGGAACAGCAGTGCAGTTTTGGACTGCGTAAACATCTCGTTTCACCACTCATAGACTGCCATTTTGCTCACATATGTGACGGGCAGTCAGGGGACGGATAGGAACGTAGCATGCCTTCCATCCCAAGCAGAGGATTAAGGCAAACCCCCAAGCTTACCTGTGGCTTTCAAATGCGTCTCTAATATCAAACAGCCCGCAGTCTCGCTGCATCTGAATAATACAGGCCTGCTTCCTTTGCAACACTGCGGTTTATTGTGTAGTCACTTGTCGCAGCTGAATAGTCACCGATATTCGGCAGCCAGTAAATAGAAAGGCAGATATGGAAGGATGCTCCTTTACCGTATCAGATAAACGGTTTGTTGATGTGTCACTTCAGAGAAATGAATGCTGCAAAGTGCCAACCTGCAAGGAAACATGTCGCTTGGAGTATTTATATCAGCTGATTTCAGTTTAGCACCCTGCTTTTGAATTAACGTTTTGAAGTCAACATTAGTAACACTTTACAATGCGGTTCCTTGTTAACATTATTAGTTACATTAGTTAATGTGTTAACATTATTAACTACATTAGTTAATGTGTTTAAAAAAAACACTTATAAAGCATTTATTATTCTTAGTTATTCTTAGTATTATTAATGGACCCAATGTAACACGTACTAACAATTACCGGTTTTTTTTATTTTTTATTAACTATACCAAAGATTGGCAAATACTTTAGCAAAGCACTAAAACACTGTTAACTAATGGGACCTTATTGTAAAGTGTTACTGAAACATTTAACTTTCTCTCTCCCCTTAAACTTTTTTGTAAATGCGGAATATGTATTTATGTATTTATTATTTTTTTTTAAATGTGTTTTAAAGTAAAATCTCCAGAACACATTAACATTAAAATTGTTAATGTGTTAATGTGTTAAATGAAAGTAAATGTTAAATGGAATGGAAATAAATAATAAGACAAAATATTTAATCATTTTTAAGGAGTGAGATATATGAAGGACTTTGAATTACATGTTTTCCAATTTTTGTGGGGCCTACACGGACAGTAGGCATTAAAATTATTAGACATATTTTATATGTATATTATTAAATGTCCAGTGTTTCTAATTGTTACACAATTGTATTGTATAACAATAATAAATAATGATTGAAAAATAATGATTGAAAATTGTCAGGAATTAAATGAAAGTTTGAATTACTAGGTACAAGGAAGACAAAAAGAACACTATGGAACTGTGGATGAATTCATGGTGAGGTGCAAGGAGAGAAACCACTTTTTTCCCTCTCGCTCCATGGCTTTTTTTGAATGTGACAACACAATGCCACCTACCGCTGTGACAGTGCATTTTAAAGCGTGCGTGGCATCAATAAATAATGTGCCGTGTGTCGGAGTGCAGCGCGTAATCAGCCCCAGTGCGCTGCTGCGCCAAAACAACAGCATCCTCTGCTTGATCTGCCATCTAACTAATGCACCACTTAAAGGACCACAATTACCTCCAACAATCGGCCCCATAACAACAGCTGTGTGGCTACCT
Organism: Acrossocheilus fasciatus; assembly: GCA_036784905.1. Taxonomy (NCBI): domain Eukaryota; kingdom Metazoa; phylum Chordata; class Actinopteri; order Cypriniformes; family Cyprinidae; genus Acrossocheilus; species Acrossocheilus fasciatus. The sequence goes on from CM071938.1 coordinate 26,750,461, forward strand.
GCTTCACATGCTGTGTGGCACAGATCCATAATGCGGACAGCCGTTTTGGCTAGATACATTTGCTAGTTCGAGTTGTTGTCTTGCCTTGAATTGTGTATATTTTTTTTACTTTTTGTATTACTTGACATGTAGAGGTGGTTATTTCCCCTTAACTTTGTTCAGATGACAGCAAGTCAGTATTTATTGGTTGGTTTGTATCACCTAGAGATGTTTCTCTGCGTGTGATGTGATACCTGTGCCTTCGGCATCTCCCCTAAATACATGAAAAGGCTGTACTTCTAGTGAAACACAGTTCTGTGACAGAAAATCTGATGCTGTGGCCTCTAAGAGTATGCCAAAACTTGTGGATATATTGCAGATGTCAGAACATTTTTAAATGTCAGAATACATTGATTTGTTTTGTTGTAAATCTTAATAGACTCAAAAACAAGCCTATTTAGTGCATCCAACTGCATTTTTTTTTTGTTTTGTTTTTATTCATATCTGCTAAGCGATTGTAAAGATTGAGAACAATTTACTCACCGTCTCTGTAATGTCTTTTATCGCTGAATGGAATGCAGTGTATTTGTTTGTTGTACAATGCCAAAGAGCATGTACTTGACATGTACAGCAGGTTACGTCACCCTTAAGTTTGTTCACATGACAGCCAGTCAGTACTTACCTATTGTTCTGTATCAACTGAGATGTTTCTCAGCATGTGATGTTATGTAAGTACCTCTGTCTTCTTCTCTAAATACATGAAAAGGCTCTATTTTGGGTGCAGTACTGTGATGTAGTAGCCTGCGGTGTGCGCTGAAACTTCGATACATTCTCGAGTCAAAATTCGGAACAGTTTATAGCGTCAAAACAGCATCATTCCTTTGTGGTGAATCTGAATAGACACTCAAAGTAAATAGTGTGTTCAAGTGGCGTATTCTGTGAAGCACAGATTCAGTCAGCCTATTTACTCCATCTATCTGCTTTTGCATCGTTTATTCATATCTCCAGAGCGATTGCCGGAGAACGCTTCCTCAAGACACTACCCATCCGTCTTGCAGCTATGTCAATATCTTTTCATCACCTGAAGGAATATTTCCTCTTCCTCCCCCAAGTATATTTGGTGTTCATATTCCTCTCCTTTATGTCAGATGGTTAAATCTCCGCTTTTAGGCCAAACTTTGCAGCAGAAGAGTTGACGTGAGCATTGGGTTCTCTATCCCTGGAGAAACCGTGGCGGCTACAGGCTGTCTGAGCTGAGGATCCAGGGCTGAGGTAGTTCCTGCAGTGGATCCCATGGGTGTGGACACTGGTTAATGGACTTGGTATTTAGACACACATAATGGGCTCAGTCTTAAGGAAGTGCCGTGTTCAAACCGACTCTCATCATCGTCTCTGAGGACCCAGGCTCCGCCGTCTTGTCTTCCTTTCTCATCTCCAGGGCCTTGATCCCGACCTCCGGCTACATTAAGCTCTTCTTTGAATCTGCTGAGGGGCTGCTCCCATCATCCATTCCTCCTGCTATCTCTCCTGCTCATCAGCATAACATCCTTTTTAAAGTAATTAACTTAGATCCAACTGCTGGACAGGTAAAGTCCTTTAAGCTTGTTTTTCTGGTCCTTCTTTTCTTTACTGTAAGCATGTGTTTTATGATTACCCAACACAGTGGAGAAGTTTAATTAGGTTAGATCTCGAGTCAAAGACCCTCTGGGGTCACAGTGAGCTCATCTACATATTATTTATCCATGTATTATGATAGGTCAAAGGGCCAATTAAATCAAAGGTGATTTGGCCTACATAGCGTTGGGAGGTGGAAGGCAGTGTGCTGCCCCTGGTTCCTGCTTCTTGCTCATCCAGGATCATTAGCGAGTGGACGGCTCGTTGCAGATCAGGCTCCTGGAATGCAGGGGGTCAAGCTGCTTCATGCCATACTCACAGCGGGATTTCCCCTCATCCAGGCTTCACACTGAACCCCTGCGTGGCTAATTTGTGTTCAAACATGCAAACGATGAATTACTGATTCTAAAACCTTGCCCAATTTGATGCAAGTTTGCTCATACATCACTTTAAACAAGCGGCACACGTATGGCCTTGAAAACGGCTGTTCTGCGACGAGTGCTAACGAGCGCAGAGATTTAGAGCATGTGCATGATGCTTTTTGACATTAACATGTCTTTCCTCCTTCCATTTTTGATGTGATCCAACCTCTCTGCTCTACGACTGCTACTATTATGATCATTGAAGTGTAAAGGTGAAGAAATCCCTTCATTTCGGAGACGGAGCGAGAGGGTTACCGCTGGTCATTATCCCCATCCACTAAACAGTGGATCACTTCAAACGGCCGTCCGAGCTCTCGGCCGATATCCCTCTGTGTGACTTTCAAAACGCTGAATCCTCAAAAGTGCACAAAGCAATATGAACACCCACACAGATCCCAGTGTTTTTTCTTCTAATGAGCATCAGCGTATCAACTAAATGCGAGAATGAATCAAAAGTACAACATTAGAGTTTGTCGTCTCTTGCTATTTCTTCTCTGTCTGACCTCCCTTTTTAAGCTTTTCACAACTGTATGGGACTTGAGTTTCTCATTAATGGTCAAAACTTTCGGCACCCCATGGCTCCTACAGCTAGGGACGTATTGAAACTATTTGTAGTTGTAGATTCTACCATATTTAATTCAGTATCTCTGTTCATTCAACAAGTGCTACTCTTCATTACTGAATGGGACTACGATGCATTTGAAAATAATCCTCGAGATGGAAAACGCCGGAAATGGAAGACGAGCAAAAACAAGCAGGCAGACAGCGCTGAATCAATTTTATTGATGATGTGCTTATAGCTCTGCGACCATATTTAGCCACATGTATTCGGCCTTGCTGTTTTGGCTACATGATGCTTTCATCAATAGCACTCGGAGGGCTGCACTGTGTTTACAGTAAATGAGAAATCTCCAAGTTTTTTTCTGTTTCAGCTTTTTTTTTCTTTCTCTCTGCTGGTTAACCTTTCCACCGAGCAGCTATTAGATTCTTTATTGTCAATGAGGCTCTTAATGTCCCTGAAGTAAAAAACTGATGATGAAGCAGCAGGACTGAGCCATTAATCTAAAGTTTTTTTTTTTTTTTTTTTTTTTTGTAGAAAGTGTGGCACATTTAGAAATATTTCAGATTGAAGATCTTTTTTGGGAGTCCCAATGTAGCATTAATCTCAATATCCTTTGACATGAGATGGAGAATATCACTTATTCTCACATAGTTCCTTAGACATGAGATGGAGGCATCATAGTCTGTACTGTTTGCTAATGAAAATGTGACCTAAGAGGGCTTTTATTGCAAGTTGGACAAACAATAAGAAATGTCTAAAGGGATTTGAATGTATTTTCTGCTTTCCTTGTTTAACGGAGACTGTTGCAGCAATAAAAGATAACCCACCAGAAACTAAAGTTAATATTACAGAATGTTTTACAGTATATATCACTATCTGTCAATATTTTTGCTGATACAGTCACGACTAAATATTAAAGACACAAAGGAAAATAGTTAGCCAAGGCTTCCCAAGGTGACTTCTAGACTTATATCTTACTTGGTGGGGACATCTGTGGCAACAAATTTGTGTCACTAATAATTTATGCTACACAACTGTCTGTGCATGATTTATTCAGGACAGGGATTAATTAATACATTCAATCAATGAAGCTAATTAAGAACACAGTGGGAGCTTTGCACAGCCACAACAGCCAGCATGACCAGGCAGAGCTGCTGTATGAGGTGTGTGTGTGTGTGTGTGTGTGTGTACGAGGCAGGAAGGAAGAGAAAATGGTGAGCATTTTCATTTTGATTGCCCCCTCCAGCACATACACACTTCACAAATAAAGGGGTCATGGGCGTGTTGAAGAGGAGAGTGGACAGGCCTCAGATCAAGCACCGGTGTTTCGCTTGGCAGCTTCACTCAGCACTGTCACTCCTACCCATTTATCACTAGGAATGTCATCCTCCCTCTCTCAGTTTTCCTTACTCTCTGCTCTTGCTCTCCACACCCCTCCTTTTTTGCTCCATACCCACACTATCTCCTTCCACAGGGACACGCTGACACTTAAGCACACACAAAAAATGTGTGACACTGTGCTAGTCGTCTCAACGGAGAGCCATTTCCTAAGCAGCCCGTGCTCCGGCAGGTCGCTCAGAAAAGACGACAATGAAGAAACAAAGAATCAGGAAAAAGTAGTTCCCCTCCTGTCACTAAAGTGGAACTTTTTTTCACACTCACTTGCACTGTGAAAATGGCACACTGAAGCTGCTTCTGTCCCTCCCTGCCTCTTCCTTTCTTTGTTTCACACTGTCTGCATATGAAGAGGGGAGAATCTGTTGTTCATTTTATGGTGGAGCTATGCTCCTTGCCTTTAATGTTAGCGGTTTTTGGGCTCATAAGCACTAATTGGAAAGTTTGATTAGTGAAGCTGCATGGGTTTTCATGGCCTGCTGAGTGGACTACACAGGAGGAGTTAGTTTGAAGATCAGCTTCACTCTCAGTCAAACATCCCTCTTTATATTGCCATCTACTCTTCTTTTTTGTGTCCTTCTGTGCTATGTAATCTTCCTGAAAAGGCTAAATCTTACCACCAAAATTTAAATGAGAATATATATATATATATATATATATATATATAGACTATATATATATATAGACTATATATAGACTATATATAGACTATATATAGACTATATAAGACTACGGAGCCCTTTAAGGGACATGGTGGTGGGAAAAATTTGGGGTGAGTGAAAAAAATTGGGGGGGGGGGGATATTTTTCAAATGTTTTGCGTTCTCTCGCGAAACTTTGGGTTTCCTTTGGGATATTTATTTTCGGAAATAATTTTTACAGGTACCTTAAGCGTTTTATGGAGGAGAAAAAGCAGGGCATTGCGTTCATATTCTGGGATATTCTGCTTAATAATATTATTAATAAGGTCATTAATATTAGCCTAATAATTTTATCGGCTTTTATTATTATCGAATTTGGTCCTCCAATGCCATTGTTTTAAAACATTAAGCCACATTAAACGTTTTATTATGTCCCAAAACCGTGCTTTGAACTAAGCACTGACTTAATTTATTTGAGTCCAAGTTCAAAATCAAACACTATGAACCGCTCCATTGTGAACATACCAGCTGTAACCACTGCAAGCTGTAAAGTAAACAGGAGGAATTTGTCCAAACTCAAATGGTTTTGCAAGAGAATTCAAATATCTTTGCGAGAGAATGCAAAAGTTTCTCGAGGGAATGCAAAAGTTTTGTGAGAGAGCGCAAAACATTTGAAAAATATTTTTCCTCCCACCTCAAATTTTTCCCACCACAATGGCCCTTAAAGGGCTCCGTATAAGACTGTTTGTAGGGCAATTACTCTTTATGTATTTACTTCTACTACTACTCATAACTATAGTACTTTAAATTAATTGAATGTAATTCATTTTAAAGACAGCACAAATTGTACCATTGTATATACATTCATTTATTTATGTGCCTATGGTTGGCTTAATTATCTTTAAGCCAAATATAAATTCCTCTTTTCTTAATTTTTATTTATTTTATTTTGTAGTCTGTTTCTAGACATGTCCTTGGGGTGTTTCTTGAGATTCACCACGACATTGTTTTGCTTCTCTACGTAGTTCTGTAGTTGATGGCAGTTGTGAAGTGTTGTCTTTTCCACTGTGATTTTGAGTGATTTACCACATCAATTTTAGACTTACTACGTACTCTGTTCCAAAACTAACTCTCCGCTTCTCAGTGCTACGAAATGACAGTTGGATTGTCTTATACGATTACGGCATGGTTTTTTATTTTAAACCCAGCTTTTTTGGGACGAGAGATGATGGAGAGAGGTATTTCCACACTAATCTTTTTCCTTCTGGCCCCAAATCCTTTGTCGAAAACCCTGACACTAAGGCATTTAAGTGACTCTCCAATGGAATTCACACCCCTACTGTATGTTCAGCTCTGAAGACAAATGAACAGGCCTCCCTGGCAGTAACTCAAACAACCAATACAGACACACACACATTTGTTCTTCCTCCCCACTGTGTCTCCCATTAATGAATAGCTGAGCTTCCCAACAGTTTGCTTCAGGTTAGGATTAGCCTGGTCAGCTCCCTCCCTTCTGCTCCTCCATCCCAGCATCCCTCTTCCTTCCTCCCTCTTTCCTAAGGCCCACTTTTTCCTTTAAAGGAATTCCCTCCCTGTCTCTTCCACTAAGCTTTTGCCAAACAAGGTTTGCTACCCATGGTTAGGGCCCTCCTGAAATTTCCAACCAATGGGATGCTCCCATCCCGATGACGTTATGCCACTGTTTGTGTTCAGCATGGCAACAAGCATGTCAAGGCATGACCTATTTTTATTTCGGCTTACTATGAAACATGCCCATCCCATTCACAAGTGTGCCCAAACCCTCCAGCGTACTCTTATTTAAACACACCACAAAGAGTTCCAGCAATTTGTCAACCATATTAAATGTGTGGGGCTACAAACAGAATAAATAATGTAAGCCTACCGTTACTACAGTCGGTCAATCAAAAACGCTCTGGGAGTGAGTGGTGTATTAAGGGTGATTTGTCAATGGAAGGTGTTGCGCACATCTCACGATTGCATCTGGTTTGTACTGGCCTGTGGAATGATTTGAATTCCAGCAGCTACAGTAGCTCTAGATTTTAAGTATTCACTTGAGTTGCTTGAGGGCATTAATATGAAGTCAGTCATGTAGGCTAAGTTCGGTTCAAAGAGATCCTTACATCCTTGGTAAGTGGTATGATGTTTTAAATGACATGCATTGCATCAAGCCTATAGTCTATTAAAGCTTGAATTTCATTTTGTTGTACATTTCAAGCACCAGGCAGGATAATAGATGCATAGAGTAGCACATTTTCATTTACTATTTGTCAGAATATTCTCTCAGATAAGTGAAAAAAACACAGTAATGCTTTGCAGGTGCCTTCCTAGCATGAGAGCGTTACTGTGGCAACCATTCGTGCAATTGTGGCTGGATGTTGGTGTGTGTTTTTTTTTTTTTTGCCTTACGTTGCTTTCAAGATTTGAACTGACATGCAATCATCTGTGTCTACATCTAATCACTAATGTCTAGTTAAATTCTGAGCGAATTCTTGTCAGGTGACATTTTATGTCAAATGAAGAAGTCACATGATCCGTTACAGAAGGGTTACTTTCAAAATATGACTATGTTTCTTCTTAATAAGCATATATGTGACCCTGGACCACAAAACCAGTCTTAAGTCGCTGGGGTATATTTGTAGCAATAGCCAAAAATACATAATATGCGTCAAAATTATACATTTTTCTTTTATGCCAAAAATCATTAGGATACTAAGTAAAGATTATGTTCTATGAAGATATTTTGTAAATTTCTTACCATAAATGTTTCAAAACTTAATTTGTGATTAGTAATATGCATTGCTAAGAACTTCATTTGGGCAACTTTAAAGGCGATTTTCTTATTTTGATTTTATGCACCCTCAGATTCCAGATTTTCAAATAGTTGTATCTCGGAGCAAATTTGGTCAGATCCTAACAAACCATACATCAATGGAAAGCTTGTTTATTCAGCTTTCAGATTATGTATAAATTTCAATTTTGAAAAATTGACACTTAAGACTGGTTTTGTGGTCCAGTGTCTCCCACTGTGGTCTGTGTTTGTTGCTGGATCAGCTATACTTAGCTTTACTATAATTCATCTCAAATATTTATTATCAACCTCATTCTGCAAAACATGCAAAGAGTGTTGTACAGTTTTTTCAACTAATTTGATGAGAATGTTTTAAATTCTGAACTCACATTCTCTCAGCGTCATACACACCCTTATATACAAATCATAACTAATGCATATACTGTATGTGTAATTATTTCAGTGTTATGCTAAACCAACTTCTCGCCATATATAGTTTGCAAAAAGCAGTGCTAAATTTGCAGTAGGCCATGTTACCCAAACAATACCTGGATATCCTTAGGTTCTGAGAGGTATAACTAGTGTACATTTTTTTCTGTCCCATAAGGCTACGGGAGCCATCAAAATGCAGAAGAACTGTAAGCCAAATGGATATTTATTTTCAGAAATAATTTATACAGGTACCAAGAAAGCTGTTGTTTTTGGTAAAATTGTACTTGATATAATATGCAAAGTATTTATTTGTTTATTTAGTGGTTGTATGTTATAGGTAAGAAAATCACGAGTATAAAATGACAATGGCAAAATGACAGCTATGATTTGGTTGAATACTGTAAACTTTTTCTGAACGGTTATGATTTCAGACTTAGCACAAATGTCTGCTTCTTTAGACAGATCTTCATTCTTTGTCATTTCAGCTGTTTTCTACAGATGTGTTGTTGTTTTTTTCTTTTATTTTCTAAGGTGTTAAAGAAAATTGCATGCAGTAGGGAAAGCAAAATAAGATGTGACCTGTAGAATCTTCTAGTGCAATCAGAAAGAGTGCAAAACCTACATGACAAACCATCTAAATGTTGTCATGCAGAAAGCAAAACAGCAAAAACTGTCTCTTGTCTTTGCGAGAGTTGAGATTGCATTTTCTCAGACATTGTATAAGATGAATGGTGCGGGATTGAAAGTGCAGTAAGTGCGGTTTAAGCAAGCAAACGTTCAACGGCAGTCTCTGGCATTAGGAACTAAATTATCCCAGTCTCTCGATCGCTGGACTCCCATGGTGCAGCACTGAAAGCAGGTGTGCCTTTCTCCCCATGGTGTCCTCATTCTCCTGCCTCAGAAACTCTTTTTAAAAACACATTTTGAGTAATTTCCCTAAGAGCACAGCTCCTGCCAGCTGTCGGAAATAGCCTGCAAACTGCCAGGCAAATGCTGGCGATGCCACAAATGCTGTTTCATAAACTTTTTGCTTTACAGTTCCAGATCGTTGTCAGAGTTTGTTGTAGCTTTACATTCTATGGTGTGATGCCTTCTTTTAATGTAGTGACAAAAACAATTAATGGCATTAATGAAATTGTATTATTACTACTACTACTACAAGTAGTAGTAGTAATGAATTAAAAATAATAATTTTGTAATATTGCTGATTTGTACAGGCCAAAAAATATTGTTAGCATATTGTCATAGACTAAATAGTAAAATCGACAACTTGTTTTCTTTTATACGGTTAAAGACAGCTAACCATATAATCAAGTCATTATTTTTTCCCCTGTTGTTTGTGACCCTGCATCAGAACAGATCTGCGACCAAATTTTAGGCAGTGACCCACCAGTATCCATGTTAGTTATCTTACATATAAATATAATTAATTGCAATAATAATAATAAAAACACTAGCATTGTATATATTCACTGTTATTGCTCAATACTTATTACTTGCAAACTGTTTGATGTACCTTGTTGCAGTACTGTTGTGATTAAATAGAATTAGTCTTCTAGCGAAGGCCTAATCCTTTATATATCATGGTGCATGGCTGAAGAAAAAAAAAAAAAAACCCTATGGTCCTTTTTAGTCAGCCTAATGTGTAGTATTAGCAGTGGTAACCGCCACGCATATGAAAGCTATTATATTTGAAATGCTGGACATTGTCATGCATGCTCTCACCCGAAGCACTTTTATCCAGTCTTCAAGCTGTTCATCAAACGGTGCCGTTTCATATGGTCCAGATATGCATACGCAAAACAGCTCTTCACACATCTAAAACACAAATACGGCCATGCAGTGCCAGCATGCTTCTCCATTCCTTTCAAGTTGTTATCTTGTTAACATTTGAATGCCTCTGGGGTAGACATAGAGAAACCCTCTGTTTGGGGTTCCTGAAACTCCCGGGAATGCACATGTGGTACAAATTCACCAGAAGCACCTCCAAGAATTACAAAGCCATCTAGACGAAAAAGTAACCTTGTCCGACACTTTTCGAGGCCTAGCCCTTCTCGACTGGTGACCTACTTGTGTAGTAGGTGACAGTGTTAGGAAACCCAAATCAATTCTTAAGTCTTTGTTTGGTTCTCACTAATTTCTACTACAAAAAAGGATCTACACAAGAACCATTTTCAATGTCCTTTTAGTACACACTCACACCTGAAAGAAGATATACGTGTGTGTGTGTGTGTGTGTGTGTGTGTGTGTGTGTGTGTGTGTGTGTGTGTGTGTGTGTGTGTGTGTGTGTGTGTGTGTGTGTGTGTGTGTGTGTGTGTGTGTGTGTGTGTGTGTGTGAGAAAGAAGCTAGGCTACCACCTCCATTAAAACACACGACAAAAGAAAGACAATCTGAGGGAGTGCATGTGTGAAGGCGAGCGGACGACACGCTCACTGCACAAATTAAAGAGGGAAGAGGTTCTGACAAAAAGCGTCAACCAACACTGTCCACAAACCACATGCTCACCAGGCAGGACGACAGGAAGCAATAGAGGAACATCAGTGTGCTCAAAAGCAGAACGCACCCAACAGCCCTCTCCACAGGGAAGAAGGCACCTCCAACATGAGTTTGAGATGGGTTTGAAAAAGGAAGAATTGAGGTGCATAACAATGAAACTAGTGCACAGATAGTTTGCGAACACTTGATATGCAGATGCATAGCATTTCAATGTATATTATACGCCACAGATCTATTCATTTATTATTGAACAAAATTGTGAACACACACACACATGCACACACAATTTTGTGCCTCCTTTTTGACTTGAAAATTTTTTTAACATATATATTGCTTGGCAAGTGTTAATTTCATGCCCTGTATGTATATAATCCTGTAAATATTAATGTTCACCAACTCTTTTTTTTTTTCAATGCTGTAATATATTTTTTGACTTGTACATGGAATATATATTTAAAATTTTACTGAAGCAGGTTGTGAAACCAGCTTTTTCACTTTGACATCCACCCTGCTCCTCTGCTATTTACAGCTGCCTTGCAGGTCACATCAAATATTGAATAATGTCCTCGACATGTTCAGCACTGCTCTATTATGCTGTCTAAATCAAAAGAGAGTGCTTTAAAAGTGTTGTGACACAGTCCTATATATTTTTCCCCCTTTAATTCTTTTGTTCTTAGTCTCTTCGGCTGTGTGGGACCAGTAATGACAGAGGTGATCTCTTAATATGTGTACTAAGTGCTCCCCTACCCTTGAATACATGCATTTCCTCTTCAGACAATTGCAGGGGTTTATCTGGAGTCCCTTCGTTTATATAGCTGGTCCCCTATGTATTTATTTATCTGTTTCCCACAGTGCTGTATTACCTGTCCAATTCTGTGGCCAGCTCATCCATCACTACTGCAGGCTGGGTCGGGCCTCTACGTGAGAGCACCCGGTCATGCGACACACACACACATGCTGCCAGCCACTCATGAATACATTTTTCACTACCATGCTCCTGCATTATGCCCAGCCCCATGTTCTGTCATTTTCCCCGTGTCCCATCACTGTTTCTTGCTGTCCCATTACTGTAGAAAAAGAAAAAAGAAAAAGAATGCGGAGTACAGGAATACACACGTGAGCATACAGAGAGATACCCAGCAAGGGCTTCAAATGGAATTAAGTTTTTCCTCACCTGAATTGAGAGAACGTATTTGTCATAAATATGTCTTGGCATAATTCGTTGCATTAAATGTAATATTAATTTGAGTTACTCCTCTGTTTATTTACTTGCCATTTGGTGCTTGGCGAGTTCATTTTCGTCCCAGTGTCTGGTCCGGCGTTGCGAAACATCCATATTTTAACTATTGTCTTTTTTAATTATGCACTGTTATGGACTTATTTGTTCAGTTATTTATATTAGCCTTTTTTTTTGCCTTATGCTTGCTGCCAGTAATGCAAAGCCTGAAATAGGTTTGCTGCGGCAGCACACGGATGCGGAAATGTGAAAATCAATTTCCCCCACTTCATCGTCGGGGAGAAGAGGAAAAATAGTTTATTTGGCGACTCCTTTAAGGTAGCGATATTATTATTATGCAAATACCTGCAGAGCAGAGAGTCATTATTTTTGATTGAGTTTGCTTTTCTAGATGAGCAAATCAGTGGTAATTGTGTACTCAGGCTTGGCACACAACAGGTCTATCACAGGCAGTGTCACAAGTTCACATTACTATGATGTATGGAGAAAAAGAGACTTGTGTGACTCACAAATACACACATGGGATTGTCACCGCACAAATTTCGACTGTAATTCTAGAAGTCCTCATGCTGTGGATTCTAGTTTAATGACGGCGAGGGATTCATTTAGCTTATCAAGAATGAATACCGCCTGAAGTCAAGGCGACTCCTCTGAAGTCTTTATTGTTTCTTATGACTACATCTCTTTTCTTGTCGACCACACATACACACATTCCTAAATGTTTGTCTCAGCCAAGCCTTTGGATCTTGAATTTCAATAGCATTTTTCCTTTTTTTTTTCATTTTTGCTTTTTTTTCTCTTGTTATCGAAGCAAGTCTGATTGGACCCCTGCTAAGGAGGTCTGACAATGCTGCAACGTGTGCAGATGTGATATTAATTAATGAGGACTTCTTAAAAATCTGTGGTTACACACTTTATTTTAAGGTGTCAGTGTTGCAATGTAAATTACACATACAAGTACTGAGTAATATTAATTAACATGTACTTACTATAGGTTTATGGTTAGTTGCATGTAATTACTGTTACTACAACAGTAAGTACTTGCAACATGTAAAATGGACACTGTAAAAGAAAGTGGTACCAAATGTATTAAATGAATTGCATGTTTGTCGTATTACAGAAAAGGAGGGACACTGGGTCAGGGGAACATATTCTAAGTATAACCTATTGTTTGGTTAATGTCAGGAAGCAACAAAAGAGAGGTCTCGAGCAACTTCATTCATTAGACTGTAATTATCTGTAATAGCTGGGAGTTTGGAGCTCACTTATTAGTGCTGAGAGATTTGCTGCTTTGCTCTGACATGCAGAATAACATAGATGAGTCTGGCCTTTAATAAATACTATGTGAAAGGCAGAGAGGGAGGTTTTTTAGGGTGAAACCAGGGACTGTCTCTCTCATTTTTTTTTTCTCTTTTTGCGCTCTGGTGGTACCCCCGCCCGACCTCTCTAACAGCCAATCAACAGCTTCACTCCTTCTGCCTCTTATTTCATATTTTCACCCTAGCAACAGGCCTGATCAGCAGCAGCTGGCAAGGCTTTTAATGCTCTTACGTATTTCTAACCTGTTTTTTTCACCCCTTTTTTTTTCTATGAATCTTTCATTGACTTCTTACCTCTTGATTGCTTTAGATGTTATCTGTCAATGTTATATATCTGTTCATATATCAATCACTGAAACAAAGCACTCTTTTTTTAAGGATTCTATAAATAGCAGAAGTGTTCATGTTCATCCTATACTGCTCGATTTACCTCATGGATCATGGTATTGTGAGCGTTTTGACTGAATTGGTTGTGACAGGAGTATTATCGACAGCAACAGGAGATATGGGCTTATGAGATCCTGTTCCCTCAGGGAGGTGACTAAAGCCAAGTTTTTCTGACTCCAGTGGTCATATGGTTTTCCTTTTCCATTTAAAAACATTTTTCACCAATAAGATAACAAACTTTTTGAACTTGTCCCATGACCATTTATTTGATGCACATGGAATTTGAAACACTGTAAAGATGCTTTGAAACAATGCGTATTGTGAAAAGTGTTATACAAATAAATCGACATGACTTCAATTTGGTGTGTATATTCTAGAGACATTTTATTTGACCAAATCCTTTGAGAGATATAAATCAATGAATTTCACAGAGAACAGTCACTAAATTTAGTCATATTCTGTCTATGAGGGTGCTACAGAAAAAAAAAAAAAAAAAGTTTAAATCTGGCATACCTTTATTCCCCAGTGTAAATGGATTAATATGATAAATAAACAAAATGCTAGTTACATTTAAGGGACCAAGAACTTTAATTGTCAGTTTCTCATCACCATACTATTTGGTAAATACAAGTAAATACTAATATTTACAGGATCTGCTGTTTCACATTTCACAATTTTGCTTATGTTTCCCTTTCCTATGAGTTTGGACCCTTATGAATGCTGTTTGCAATTATATTAAATAATATACTTTGATGTTTGTGGGGCCCATATTAACACACAATGTATTTGGATATGTACTGTAATTATATTTTTATTACGATCATAATCTTTATTGTCATCCTTGTACTAAATTTGAATTAGAATATTATTATCCAAAACCAGTCTAACTGAAAAAATTGCAGTTTAGGTACAGACCACATTTTACAGTAAAAAAATATGATACTATATATTTCATTCGGGTCCTGTAAGCCCGCTGGCTAGTTCACAAGTCAAAGAAACCCAGATACATACATATAGCAGTAATTTAAACACATTTCAGCATGAATACCTACAGTATTTCCTCATATTTTTCATGCTTGGAGGTTGATTTAGTGCTCACAGATAGACACCCCCCTGTGAAACGTTTAATTGTCAACATTCATCTGTATAAAAATGAAATATACTTCCCTTTTATCTGCTTCTGAGATAATGACACCAAGTAATAAATATGAGTTCCTACCTACTTGCTTTTTAAGGCTTATTTAGCTTGGCTCAACTATTCTGGCTAGATGGTTTAAAAATCATATTTAGGTTGGCTCATTTCGCATTACATTTAAGCAATTGGCACACAATAAAAAATTAATGCTGTGTGCAATGTGCCGTTTATTACTCAAAACAAGAAGACTTTTGTTTGTGAGATAATAAATCATACCGGATGCTCTAAATGAGCATGAAGGCTGTTTTCCTGTGCTATTGTTTTAATAATGTAGTGGATAAAAAGAAGGAAGGCAAATATGAAGGAGTGTGAAGTCTCAGAAGTATAGAGTACTTACGTCAACAGCTGTCTCGAGATGGTGCTTGATAGCTTTAGTCAGACTTATAGCTTTGAGCCAAGTAACTAGTAGGGTAACAGAAAGTTGAACACAGGGACACATAAGTGATTTTATGTCTCTGCTCTTTGATGCTTTTTTAAAACCCTTTTTTTAATGTTTCATGACCGCAATCAATTCATGGATTCAACCTATTTAAAAGGTAAAATGCCAGTCACATTGAAGAATGTCACCTAAATGACAGAAAGCTACAATTACAGCATCGCCCTGAAGCTTCGAGGCATTTAAACCCCTAGCGTAGTATGTAGTAGAAATTCTCAAATCTTGATGTAGTAAAGCGCAACCCTCAGTTAATAACCAAGTAGTGGCCTGAGACCAAAAGAAAGCTGCCTCTCTTTTAAAAATGTACATGAAATGCTGTTCCAAGTCACAGCCAAACCCTAATTGTAAGGAACAAAGTTTCATTGTCATGGGAAACCAATTCCGACTCAATTATCTCAACTCCCTGCTGCTTATGCCCTCTGTTTTGGTCGATCAAGTAGCCCTATGAGGTCTCTCTCATCTGAAGGGGGGGGGGGGGGGGGGGGGATAATTGTATATATATATATTCAAAATGACTATACAGTATATGCTCAATTCAAACCACCTGCACTATGGGTGAGGCTGTTCTCCCAGCTGGATTTAATTTTCATATTCTCATTGTTAATGATCTCCAACCTCTTGAAGGTCAAAGTGTGGCTTCAGAAAAGGAGCAAGAGAAAAGGGAATTAAGCAAGTGCAGCCACTAATAAAATTGAAGTATAGGTGTCATCAGCAGTTATGTCCAGGTCTTACTTACATTGTCAGGTCTCTGTAGCCACTGTCAGTTAATTAAGCACTCCTTGAAAAGTCAGGGAAAAAAATCTCCTGTTCATGAACATGCAAAGCTCCTGGACTTATTCTGTCGTGCCAATAAAGAATATGTTGGCGTAGACGGTTAAGCAGCTGGAAGCATATGACAAACTAAAGTCATGCATGACAGAAGTGAGGTAGCACTTAAGTCAACGCTGTTTCCCAGTTTCAAGGTCAAATTTGGAATTTGTGTTGTATTTCCATGCCCTTAATTTCTCTTACTGTGGAAATTATCTCGAATATCAGTGCCAACTGTATTTACTTGGCCCAGTCCAAAAAAAAAAAATATTATATTTTGGGCAGAAGATAATGTGCTTTTGTCTCATAATAATCTCTGGCTAAGTGGTAATTGCTCTATTGATGGCATTACTACACATCTTTGACACATCATTACTCACTTAACTACTTGACCTGGAACAAATGTTAAAGCAATTATTGCTGAGAGCTTCTCTACATGGAAAATTGCCACAAACTTTTGCCCGAGGTGTTTCATGAATGACTGTATACCATATGTGATATCAACAAGAACTTTCTTTTGACTGATTTTATTACTGTATCTCGTTTTGCCTGTCTATTCATTTTGAGGGTACATTTAACTTTTTACATTAAGGATATTGGCCATTTCCAATTAGCTTTAAATAGTTTCCTTTTATTGCTATTAACTGGTCTAATATTGTAACTACTTTAAATATGTAAATAAATAAATAAATACTTACATACAGAAATACGGAAATACATACATGGCTTATTAATTTAGGCAGGATAAAATATTAATAAGTATTCCATAAATATTCAAAAAAGCTTCTAATAATAGAGGGACATTTGAGATGCTGGTTAGATATTGTAAATTGTCAGGTATCATATATCAATTTAAATAAAATGTGTAATATTCCCTAATGTTGATAAATACTATTAAAATATTAGCTATCAGCCAAAAGCAAATATGTTGCCAATATATAATTTGTTATACTTATATACAGTAAATTATTTTATTATAATTTATAATTAATTTAAGTTACTTTTGCCCAAGGCGATTTACAAATAACAAGAATGTAAGAAGTTTATTTTTGTTCATGTGGTTGTTTTTATTCACGAGAACAAGTGCTTTAGAGTTAATAATTAAGATTTAAAGTCTGTGTCATATCTGTATTATATATTCAGATTTTTGTTATTGTTTATCCAAAATTTCCAGTATGTTTTGCAGCTATAATTTATTCATTCATTTGTGTTTTCCAACTTCCTCATAGGAGGGGAAGGCTGAAGGAGGTCACACTGTCAGACTTAGACCTCTCTCTCAGTTTCTGCGATTAAAATTTAACCAGCGCTCATGTCACCGCTGTTGGTTTTTGCCGAGTGGCTGGCCAATACCCTAGGGAGGATAGCGCTTGTCTGAGGAGACCTGAACAAGCGAGGTTAAACCGTGTCATCCACCCCTCGCCTCATCCGCTCTGACAGTGGATGAGGGGTGCCGGCTGACCCCGACCAGTGTCACATTAATTATGGCAATAATCACTCAGTGAGTCAGCTACCCTCAAATGCAGCCCTGCCAGACTTTGAGACTCACTGCCAGCAAACCCACGCTTAATTTGAATACAAGAACACCGTTTAAAATTGAGTATAAAAGTGCTCAAAGGTTTCTAAAAAATAATGAATAGAGAATAATATATAGGCTACAAGGTTTTATCTGGCCACAGAGAAACACAACTGGGTTGCCTGATATAAAGAGATGTAATCCCCAAAACAGAGCCTCCCACTTGCGCAATACGGAAATATCTGCTAAATGTGATAATTATCCTTGTCAACCTGGCAACCATGTGCACACGCTCTCTCCACTGTGGATAAACGCGCTTGCTTTTTGAAAACACTGGTTAGCTTGCAGTTTAGCGAACTCCACTTCAATATTCTATTATCAGAAAAATGTAATTTATCAAGTGTTCATTTATGAGAGAGAGAGAGAGAGAGAGAGAGAGAGAGAGAGGGAGAGAGAGAGAGAGAGGCTTTGTATGCATGTATGAATTACCACTGTTTTTACGCATTTCTCTTTTAACAGTGAAGCTGTGGCTTTAATTCCTTTGGAAACAATGATGTTACTATAGCTTCTTGCTGAGAAAGATAATGTAGCTCTTGAGCGATTAGGCTATTTAGTTGATAAAATTGCAAAGTTTGTTCCTGAATTTCTGTGTGTGGCCACAACGTGATCTATGTGAGTGACTGAGCGTGTGTGTGTGCTTTAGATACAGTGAAGACATCGCATTAGTTTAGATGCGCTTTTCTAATTTTTATTTTTTAAACATAGAGAGCATGCATCATTTGTATCATTTGTGCAATGATAACCTACCAGCAATGTAAAGATGTTTTTTTAAATATATGAGTGCATTACCCTATAAATTTATTAGAACGAGTAGCCTACATTATTATTTATGGGCATAAAAACAAGATGCAAACAATAATAATTTTGTACCTGGTGGGGAGTGCCCAATGTAAACATGAAAAACATGCCATTATCTATATTGTAGTGCAGTCCTGTATCGTGATGCATATCTTATCGTACCGTGACTTTGCTGGTGATACACAGCCCTAATTAATACCTAATCTTTAATCCTTCTATGCACGGTAAAATCTCTCTAGATTGACGCGTGTAGCCATACATTTGTGTTTTTGTGCCCCGACGCAAACCTAAACCCAATCTTAGCATTTAGCAAGAATTTTTTAAAGATCATACTAGCTGTACCTTTGATTTTCACGGCACATGCGATCATTTAATTCCTTTTTATTTTTCCTTTCTTGTATTATTAGAACATGAGCGAAGACGCAGTGACTCAAGTGGTGCTTTTTGAATTGTTCTCTAAAAACCTATTATCGTCTCCACTTATTCAGAGAAGCTGCAGCCCCACCCAAGCACATACCTTAACACAGAACTTGCGCTCGGAAACCCTTTTCACTGACTTTATGTAATAGACTAAGCTGTATAAATAGCCTCTGACATTTGCAGAAATTGTGGTCGAATCAGTAGTGCCTGACTACACAAGAGAGTGCTGATGTTCTTGATGCCTTTTACATTGAGGACTTTTACATTGTAAACGTCCTACAGTATAGTTTTATCATCTCCTATTCACACGTTGTTGAATGGCACACTTGCAGCATGCTTACTAGCCAAGGAAAAAGAAAAGAAAAGACAACAGAAAAACACTTTTATTCAATACAGTTCCTCACATAATATACTGAGATGCCAACAACTCAGGAACACATTTGTTCCAGTGCTTTAAAATTCAACACAAGTGTTCAGTCATCAATTCTCCCCCCTCTGCTTAAACGAATAGTTGGAAAATGTGATGTATATCATAAGAAGAAAAAATAAATAAATAAATAAATACACTGAGGTGAAGTCAGTGGCTGAAGCCCTGGGATATAACCTTGTGTGTGTGTTTGCATTATAGCAGTGAGGCCAGTGAATTTAGATGAGGCGTTTATGTTTCTGACGCTGGAGGGCTCGCTCAGTCCATATCAATAATGCAGTGCTCTTTTGAAATGGATTGTTATAACACACATTTATTACCAGAAACCGAATAATGCAGTGTTCTCACTCATTGTTTGCCAATAGAGTTTGTGGGTTTAGTCGGACGTCACCCTTTTGTTTCCTTTCAAACCACAAGGTCAGATTTTTGGCACTGCATGTTGGTGAAGGGATGGTAGGCTACTGTCGGGAATGTGAAAGATGAATTTGCTCAAGCACATTAGTCACTGAATGAACTCTTAATAGACTTTATATTTCCACTCTCATCAGTCTTATGAAACCTTGCCATTCAGTTCACCTTTGTTGACTAAAATGAAATCAAAATTCGAAATGGGAAATATTTAATGAGCACAATTAAATATTTTGCTGACTAAAAAGATGACTTTTAGTATTAGAATTAGTAGTAGTAGTAATAATAATAATAATAATAATAATAATGACAGTTTTTGGTAACAAATAACAACTTTATTATTTCAGTAACTAAGTAAATAAGAATAAATAAATAAGAAAGACACTTGACGTGAATAATTAATATGATGATAATAAAGAGCAGTGTTTCTCAAACTGGGGTTTGCTAAATTTGGGGTTTGAAATGGAAGTGCAGGGAGTTGATGGAAAGCTAATAATTTATTAAATAAATATGTAAAAATAAAGTAAATAAATACATTTTAAATAATAATGACCCACACAAAAAAAAAGTTTACCAGCATAGAACATTGTTAAATTAAGGATTATGCACATGATGATGATGATGATGATGATGATGATGATAATAATAATAATAATAATAATAATAATAATAATAATAATAATAGTAGTAGTAGTAGTAGTAGTAGTAGTAGTAGTAGTAGTAATAAAAATAATAATAATAATAATAAACTGTTAATTTAAAAAAAGAACTCAACATCAAAATTTTAGGTTAAAATGAATAAAAATTTATAATTGGAGGGTAGTGTTTAGGTAGTTTTTTTTTTTTTTTTTTTTTAAACAAAGTCTCAATAATAAAGTGAAAATATTCTGGTTAAATATTCCACTTCATATTTATATTATATAAGTGGCCTAAACTACTATGTACTTACATTTAAATTAATCATTTGTTACAATGCACTTATGTACATACATTTTTTTACAATGTACTTATATTTTTGAAAAATCCCTGCATGTAATTACATCTGTAATTTATTTCTGCAATTGCATTTATAATTACACTGATGACCCAACCCTTACACCTTAACCCATCCATTATTCCTTATAGTCAATTATTATGAGGTCTAAAGTCTATTGTACATGCACAGTAAATATAAAAGAACTGACAAAATTATGTTAAAAAAAAAAAAGACGAACTATAGCATGACTCACCACAGGACCTGTCTGCTTCCTAAAAATGTATGTCAGCTATACTTTTATTGATTTTTTTCTGTATATCAGCATCTTTAAAAATGTACTTGTACAGAAACTGTTAGGGATTCAACATCATTACTAAGAACTCTATAACTAGCATGTCAAGCATAATAATTGATCATAGTGCCTGATGCAAGCCTTTGCAATGGGGACTTGATGCTTCTTTTTGAGCAGTTACAGTCAACCGTTTCATGATAATACCTTACAGCTATTGCTCTCAGCCTCTTGAAACACCTGAAATATGCTGTATCAGTGAGGCCATCTGTAATGCTTCGAGTAGGGGGTGGTGGTGCGTTTGTGGCAGGCTTCAACGGATTCTCTGTCAGGGGTCAGCTGTGTGAGAAAGCACACTTTCTAACTATGAATTCTCTCAGGAACAAACAAAAAAATCTGCTAATACTTTGCAAAAACAAGAACATCCTCTTTTTTCTGTCCCAAACATGCTCTCTCGCTCTTTCTCCCCTACACACAAGCTCACATTCATACACTCTAAAACACAATAATACACTTAGTGACACACATTTATGCATTCATGCACATAAACACATAGACACACACACACACCAGCAAGTGATGGTGACATCTGGAGTGTTTCTGCCTGACTGGTGCTAGATTCCCAGCGTGACTGACTCTGTAAGCGCTTAAAGCCAGCCTTCTCTTCACTCCTTCATCCTGTCTATCAGTAAAATAAATATATAATAAACACCTCACTTTCCGTGCATTAGACCAACTGTGTGTGATAATCCCATGTAACGCTTAGGTCAGTGAACCCTTTAATAGGTCGACCTGATTAAGGCGCAAGCTGTTGATTGGACAAATGCCGTGTCACCTTCAATTACATGGGTGTGGGTGAACTGTACCGCCGTCCTCCTTTTGTGCGATTGTGTGTGTTTGGTGCATGTTACAAAGGGACTCTGTATTATCGTAACACTTCTGCCTCTATGAATGGTTTCTTTGTGTTCTCAATAGTGCTTATCCATTAACAGCCTTGGGTTAAAGAGACCGCATTCCGCTATTACCTTTAGTCACATCTGCTAAGGCAATGTGACTTTATGTTATGTGAGAAATGCAATTTCCATATGCTTCGGAGATTTCTATTAGTAGTTTCTTCTTGTCATGCTATTCCACCATTGGTGTGTTGCTCTTTTACTTGTTTAGCCTTTGACCTCTTGAGATGAACCGCTTATATAAGTTGACAATGAAACAAATGACTCATCTGTGTTGTATTGTATTGCTGAGAGCCTGATTTGTTATTACATGTCGTCTCAGCAACAACGCCTGAGAGGAATGAAAATGGGATCCTTTCAAAGTGTCATTAAAAAATCATTATTGGCTTACTTTGACCTTTCTTTGAGTAACCATGCCTCTGTGCTTAATTTGGCATACATAATTGATGGAGGCCCATCCGCATTTGGAGAAAAACTTCCACACTCAATCTCTGTCAGTCACTTGCACGTGAAAGAGATGCAGGACCGACATGCTGTTGTGTAATTCTTTCACAATCATTTGGACAATTAACCTTTGTGCTTTTATGTACAATACTTTTGTTTTTCTTTTTTCTGGTTCTGATGTGTAGGATGTGTAAAAACACAGTTCTTTGTCTCTTACAGAAAATTCAGAATAATTTTATACTTGCTATATAATCTGTGAAAGTTACCTCAACTTTTATAATACAGGGACACAGATAGTCTTGGAGCAGAAAATCAAGCTCCTTCATGCATCTTTCATCGAAATTCTTCTTTGGAGGTCAGTTGTCTTGAGACATTAGTCACTTTTAGAAACCTTGAGTGAATTTAATTTATTTTACTTCCATCGAATCTCAGATCAAAATGTATACATTTACAGATTAGTTTTTCTTTCTTTTCTTTTTTTCTGTTTTCTTTTCTGTTCTGTTTTTTTTTTCTTCTTTTCGATAAGTTGGTTTTATATTATATAAGGTCTTATAATAATAATAATAATAATAATCTGTTATCAAAATGTTGCAATACTGATTTATCTCAGCTGATTTATCTATATTATAAAAATATACAATGTATAATGTAAATTACAATATTGCTGCATTATTAAAATGATCTAAAAAGTTTTAGGAAATATTTTGCTATATTTTATTAAACTTTTTACTTGATTCATGCTGTTTTAATGACCTCGTATAAATTGCAAGTGTGTGTGGAATATTTGTACATTTAAATGTATTTTCCACATCACAAAACCATTTAAAATGATCTAGTAAAGACAAAAAAGTGATTAAAAAAAAATGAAACACTAAAATATTAACTTAGCCTTATGTACATTAAAAAAATAAATAAATAAATAAAAATACAGGTTGATATGCATTGTGTCAACTACTAGTTTATTAAAATGACTTGTGCTCACTCAAATCGCTAGCAATTTCTATTACTGTGAGATCTCACCCACACACATTCTATGGTTCTGTAACAATTACAGCAAGATAAACCTAAGCTAGTAAGTGCACTGTAGTGGCATACATTTAGATCACTGTTGAGCCGCAATTACAAGTATTTAATAGGGAAAATAAGAGGAGAAAAACAAAACATGGCTAGATTAGTGGAGCTAAATCAGCATTATGGTCATCACAGACCGAGACTCCCCCCTCATTAGAGACACTGCGGCACTTAGACGCCAGTAAAGTAGGTATGCCATAACCATGTCTCCCAACTTTCTTCTAATTGAGATATCAATAATTAACAGAGTAATATACTATCTGAATAAATCATGTGAAATGCCGCCCCAAAACTATTGCAAGAAAGTCTTACAAATATGTATTCCTCTTACTGGCAGACCGAACACAGTACATAATCCAAAATTATCTGTTTCTCTTTTTTAAACTTTGACTTTTGTTTTCGACGGATGTCTTCTTAAAGGCTTAGCAATCATCAAAAGGTGTTGGGGAGCGAACAGATTTTTTTTTTTTCACCCACAAACTGTGAGTATTTTACATCTTTTTCCAAATAACTCTTTACTCAGCATTGCAATCAGTCTTAAGAGCAATCATGTATAAGAGCTTTTCTCACTGTACTCAGATCTCTCCAAAAAAAGAGGGTTTTTTCCCCTTCTCAAGTGGGACATTGTAAAAAAAACAAAAAAAAAAACAACCTTTATAAAAATCACTCTCTGCTTGATACTGTTGACTATATACTGCGATAAAACTAGGCCTATTTTTTGTTGTTGTTAAAAATGACAAAATACATTGTTGATTGTACATAATAATAATAATAATAATAACATTTGATAACATTTAATAATTATGTAATGTTATTCATCATGTAGTTTTATAATTCCTTTGTGTGATATTAATTATATTATTTTAATAATACATCCTTTTTTTTCCGAGAGTATTAATATGCTCCTGACATTTTAGCACACTTACAAATATGACGTCATTGATAATGGCAAATTGCAATACATTGTAATTGTTATTCCTTCACTCTTATATTATTGCTTTTCCAGTACACGCAACTAATAAAATGATTTCTCATATACTAACAAATATTAGATTTTTAGCATCACAACTACACCCCCTACATGCATCTAATAAATTTGCAGTAGGAGGCCGTCTTAATAAGTGGCTAAAAGCAGTGCTTGATTTATAGAATTAGGATAGATGAGTTTGAATCAGCCCATTGATTTGCCTCCTCACGACTGTTGCAAAGTTAGAACTTTAACTTTTAATTATAAAGAAATTATATTTGAACAGATTGAATATAAATTTAAACCTACTGTACAGTTATAAAAGTGTATATACCTTGTAAAAGTAAATATACCTTCTAGTGTGGATTATTATTATTATTATTTCTTGGCTAGAGAGCAGGTGTGATGTGATGACTATTTTTGTTGTTTAATGAACTGTGGTTACACTTTTATTTTATTTTTTTCAACCTCAAAGTATATTTTGATATTTTCATTATTCTTACTTTTTTTTTTTGTACTGATACATTTAATTTGAATGAGAGGAGAGTTTTTAGACGAGCTATTTGCACTTTGCAATAATTGAACAAGTCCCAAAGTTTCTTTTAACCCTCTCTAGAAAGGTTTAAGAAGTTTCCAATGATGTCCCCTTTCATTTTTTTCGTCTCCTCCTTGCCGATGTCATCCCTTCATAGCTTGTTCCAAATGTCAAGTGCTTTGTCTCCTGCTGCCTTGATGACAGCAGCAATTAGTCTATTCATGCTTCATTAACACTCCATTTTTAATCAGAATTAAAAGTGTGAGGGGAGAAAAAACACACACACACACGTATGTGCGCGCATATATTTTGCACACATACTCTGCAAACACACACATTTTAAAAGCGTACCCCATGCTGTTCCTTAACCTCTCTGTGCCGAAACCGATCGAGTTAGGCAGCTATTAGTAAGGTTTAATGTGTCCAGTAATGTGGCCATTTCATTTTTTTTTTTTTTTTTTTATAATTAATATAGTTAATCACTTTGAGATTCACTTCTCAATGACGATTCAAAAGCAAGTCATTGGGTTTGACATGGAAGGGTATGATTTTATTGTTGGGCAGGTTTCTCTGCCGTTGAGAGGGAGGGAGAAAACGGAGGGGGAGAGAGAGATTGAAGAGGAGGAGAAGGGGAACATGAATAGCACTCGACCGTGGCTTTGACCTTGTTAAAAGGGAACAAGGATTTTTGGGTGCACTCCATCGTAGCAACACACTCACCAAAGAGACGCGAATGGAAAGGCTATCTGGCTTTGTCACTTTTCATTAACCTCATGCCCTTCCCTCTACTGGAGGTAGACACGCACGTTTCTCCTCTTCTCCCTTTTTCCTTTATTTTCTTCTGTTTTTTCTTTCTGTCCTGTTACCTGCACACCAAACACTCATCCACAGGGTCATGCTGTTTTGTGGGGAATTAATTAAAGTAGCTCATGCGTTATGCTCTTTAGTGTGACATGTCTAAAGAAATCTTCACGCAGACTATGTGACTACAGTACGAGTACAAACTGCTGAAATTGAACTTAAATATATTTAATTTATCTATCAGTGTTTGTAAAACTCCATGATGTAATTTCTTGGCTCAAAAAAACTAAAAAAACAGATGATTAATAAAACTTGATCAGACTGTATTGTGGTAAAAGAAAGAAGGAAGATTATTTACTTTTTAAAATCTATACCTATAAAATATAATTTCAAAATGACAAAAGAAAAATAATAATAATAATAATAATTTATTTTTATTTTGAACTTCTATAATTTAACTATACTTCTATAATTTATTTTTCTAAAGATTATGAAAGATTACTGGCTCATGAATTTAAAATATCAAGCACTTAATTTGCTACTCTTTTATTTAATTTAATTTAAAAAAAAAAAAATTTTCCTTAAAGTTCTCATCACTCGAAACACCTTAAAGTTTTACACAGCCACTGAACCCTGCCGGTGATTAAATAAAGAGAATAATGAGGAATGACTTGCTGTGCTATGATTGGGAATGTCATTTGCTGCTTGAATGGAAATCACATACCATCAGAGAGGCTCTATCAAACGGCTTACATTTTTTAAAATGAAAATATTTTAGGAGATTATTCTGGCATTCCCTTTTTAAAAAAAAGGCATGACAAGGTTTATAAATGAAAAAAAAATTGTATTTAACAAAGCTATTTGGACAGCAGTTGACTGCCGTTTTATTTAGATTATTCTTCTGATGATGATGCTTGTGATTATTTAGTCTGTATTTTTCCATATTAAATATGCTTGTGTAATGGTTTACCTTTAGCTTTCTCCTGCATTTTTAAATGCTGTGAACAGCATTTTATAAATGTGTCCTCAACTTATTTTTCTTTAATGGCTCTATAACAGCCCTACATCTACAGTGTAGCAATCTATAATAGCCCTATCCTATAAAATACTGAAATTTCATGTAAGTCATATCCTTTTGTCCTTTAGACAATTCTTTCTTTCTTTCTTTCTTTCTTTCTTTCTTTCTTTCTTTCTTTCTTTCAAATTGTGCTCCGTGTGTGATGTTAGAATTTATAAAATAATATTTTAGGTAATATGAAGTGTAGTCTATCAACTCAATACATTAATTTAATATCACTTTAATATTACTAATGTTACTTTGGTAATTAATTAATTAATTAATTAATTAATATTTACCAGCAAAGCAATTCTTTAAACACTAGCTAAATGTAAATCCACTACTACACACAATAAGACCATGACACTACACTTATCAAACAAAGACAGAGTTTTTTTCATTTTAAAACTGCTAGATGCAGGTGTTTCAATACTACTTTAATTTGTCAAAACAAGTTTGACTGATGTTAATTTGACATGGTGTCTAAAAACACGGTTTGAGACAAAAGACGTCAAGCTGACTCAAGGACAAACAATTAAAAAAGATAACAAAATGAATGCGAGAACACATTCTGTGCAAAATGGCCCCTAGGTGAACAATATGTAAGGGATAATGCACAATCATCTGGTCATTATCGCAAAATAAACCCCGCTAAGGTGATTAAATGCAAAGCCAATCGCAATTAAATAGTCCAGAGAGCTCTGTAATAAACAGGCAATATACTGTACTGTGTTGGTTTATAAAGCCACATTTTATATATCTATGCAAAGCTTCAGACATTTGGATAAATAAATAAATTGGTTATTTGTGATTCATTTGACTAACCCTGCTGAAAAAAGGGCTGAGTTAATTGTACCCTTTATGTGGGGAAGGGTAGACTTGTGCATGACTTGTGTGCGTCTGCAGTCGGAGCATCTGTCTGTGTCACCAGTATGTGACCCCGCGTTACAGACATTTCTCGAGAGTGAGCTTTCGCTCTTAATGAAATTTGAATGAAATTTCATGTAAATGACTGCGCTAATGATGTTAGCACAGGCGCTATGCATCCCTTCTGCAATTTCATCTCTCCAGACAGACATTGATGCAGCCCACTCTCCCCCTTTAATGATAGAGCACAGAGCAAATATAATCACACATGCCCCAACACCCCGCAAACATATGAGCGCCGCTGACAAACTTTATATGGCCTGGAACCATTCCGGTGACTGAGGTTGTTGGTGGGGTAACGTGATATATTTTTTCTAATTTACTGGCTCCTGTTTCTTCTTATTTAGGCTGCATCAAATCACACACTCTCCCGGCGAGAGGCAAAGGTTTGCCGTGAGTTGTTGTGGCATCCTGCTGCTTTTATGATAAAAAAGACATCGTTTGGAATGAGTTTCCCCCTACAGCGCGTTGAACAGGGTGTTTAGACTGGCACTGGGCCGCCCGTGTTTTCTAGCCACATGTTTTGACGGACTGCGTACGAAGGACGGGATCTCTTTCCCATCCCCAGCTGAAATTAAGCTGCAGAAAGAGTGTGAAACAGCTAAAATATCCCTGAACAAACACGATCACAGTAAAACCCATTGACAGGTAGTGAACAATGTGAGCAGATGAAAGGAATACATCAAAGCCTTATCTTTTATTGCTCATAAAAACTTTGATTTCTTTTTCATTTGCTGCTATTGCATCATAGGGTCAGCTGTTAACCCATGTCACGAGCTTGTTTTTTTTTTGGCTTTTATTTCACAGAACGTACACATTCTCAAAAATTAAAGTGCACAATCAGATGTTGCTAATAACATTCGTATTGTCCAAGCTTGACTAATGGTTCCATTTTCGGACATGAGCTCGTCTCCCTCTCTCCCTTTGTCTCTTCTGCTCATTAGAGCTTCATTATGTCATTAGGGGCTTTGGAAATGGGTTTGAAAACAGAGCACATGAGTAAGAGGAGTCCTTAGAAAAATAATCAAACTGGTAATAACAATGAGGCCAATTTGATCTCCCCATTATCCCATTTTCAGGCATGTGGATGAATAATGAAAGAGAGATGAAGGATGTTCTCCGTGAAGGGAGGCCCTGGACCATGTCCAATTGTCAAGCAGAAGCCATATGTGAAATAAAAAGTCTTTCTCAAACAGACCCTGATGAAGATGCATTTGAGGAACGTGCCCTCTCTCGTACATGCATGCACACTACTCAAAACATCCTTCCATTTTTGCTTTAATCACCCTCTTCTTTTTCCTCGTTTGTCCGTCTGGTAAACAAAGTAGACCAATTGAAGTTTGGCAGTCATATTCTTAATTTTCTTTACAATGCTGCTACTTCTTTCTTAGCTCTGATCCGTATCAGCTTACACAAGGGAAGTGCACGTACAAGCATCATATTTAATAACGCTTTTTTCTTTTTTTGGTTCAGCACAGTGTCAGCAGGTCAGATCGCGGTGTGTGAAATAAATGCTGTTCCTGGTATATTTCCATTAGGCAGACGCGGTGATCCTCTGTGCACCGATGCTATTGAAAAGCAAAATGTTTTGTATTTCTTATCCTCATTTTTCCCCTTTCGCTCTATTAGCATGCCCATTCTCTCTCCCCCTCTCTATCACTCCACCCACTTCCCCTTCTAGTTTACCTCTGCTCACCTCTCCCTACCTGTGGGTGGGTTTGCATTTGCCTTGATTCAAAGCAAAGCCCCTACTGTGCCCTTGAAGTGGAAGGCTGAGATTATTTTCAGGAGGAAAATCCATAAAGTTCTCTCCTCTCTCTTCACTCCCTCTCTCTCATTTTCAAAGGAAAAGACCTTTACAGTTTGTCCCTATGTCCTTTACTGAAATCCTGCAAACACCGCACACATGAAGAACACTTGGTTTGTACAGTTTGACGACTTTTAATAAACACACATTTTACATTTACCAGACAATTTACATTATCAACCAGTGAGAGATTTTTAGTGGAACGTGGTCTGGTTAACACGATATCCTTTGTATATGCCGCTGTTTGTACATAAAGTGTGATTCTAGCATTTTTTTTTTTTTTTATAGGCATAAGGTAATATTATAATCTGTTTCAATAAATGACCAAATATTATAAACCAGTATAATATATATAATACGGCTCAATACTGTAATAATAGGGTTTACTAGTAGAAATGTAGTGAAGCAACTACTGTACATTACATGCAATTTATGGGACGTAAAAGCTGTGACCTTAGTGAGAATCACCGCAAATCTAACGCCATTCTCTTCTCTCTTTCTCGATCTCTCTCACCCTTGTGAACATGTACCAAGCTGCTCAGTCATTTAGAAATAAACTTTCAGTCTCTTTCCTAACTCGTTTTCATCCCCTTCCCATTCTTTCAGCCAATTGGTTGAGGAGCAGAAAAATGGCCTTGTTAATCATGAATATGGAACACACATTTTTCCCTCCCTTTCATACACGTTTGTTCTCTCCAGGTAGTCCGGCGTGGCTTGATTAACTTAGACTTACGTCAGGCACTCAACGTGAAGACCATGCCACTGTGCTGCGGAATACCGCTCGCGATAAGTGCCTGCTGTTTGACGTCCCGTCAGGAAATGACACAGAGCGAGTGCTGCACATATTATGCCCCCCCCGTGACTGCACTAAGGGACTGGCAGTGCTCTGGAGTGGTTGGGATGTGTCTGATATCTGGCGTCAGTACTGATCTGTCCTCTTCCCTTTGTGACATTGCCTCACTCCTTCCCCTCTTGGGCCCTGTTAAACATTTCAGCTTCGGCTGAATACAGTTGTTATGCCCACTGAGTCGAACCTTAATTGGGAGTTAGAAGTTCAGAGAGCAATGAATTTAGCCTGGACTGGATGCATAAGGTGTATAATGTACCATTAAGGTCACTACAGTTATTTTTAGTCCTGGGTGCCTCATCTGTACACTCAAATTAAACTTTACAGCAGGGGTCTCTAAACTACAGCAGAGATCATTTCTACTCTTCAAGTGTTAACCCTCTAGTGCTGTTCGGGGGAAAAAAAAAATGTTTAGATTTTTTTATTTTTTTTAAATCGCTACTTCATCGGAATGGTACAAAACTTGGTGACTTCTATGGTAGTCGCTATGTGACCACACAAAAAAAAAATCGTGGACTTGATTCGAAAAAGCTAAATGGGCATAAAAAAGTAGTCACACTTGTGTTGTTTGCGGTCAAAAATGAAAAATACAGATCATTTTTTGTGTACAATCTATAAATCATTCACGATGCAGAAAAAGAGTGCACAGCAATAAAGGGATGAGACTCTAAAATATCAAGAGTGCAAAATAGACACACTCCCCCCACAGACACACATATGAATTAGTGTGACTGTAACACAAACCATGTTTCTGCAAATGCATGAAATAAAATGAATAATGGCCAAAAATGCAGTCAAAACACAGATACCAAGGAAGGGGTTACACACACTAAAACACAAATCAGTACAAAACACGCACACACACACAACACACTATTACACACACACACACATGAACATGTAGCAATATGGCTCAAATAAGAGGCTGAAATCAGATTGATTAATCTCTGATAAAGCATTCCTGTTCATTTTTGTTACATTTTCGTTTAATTTTGATGTTATGTGTAACAAAATGCCTTTCTCTGTGTTCAGGTTTGACTAATAAAATTAATGCAAAAACTTAACATTTCAAACCAAAATTTCAAACAAAAAAGATCTAAACCCTTACAAAAAGTTGTCTTTGAGAATGTCTAAATATATATCCAGATCTACAACCTAATACAAATAAGTCTTTATGCCTAAAAACTACTAGAGTCTATAAGCCTTTTATATAGAGCTATATAGGAATCTAGTGGCTAAACCATGGAATTGCAGATGTATTTTTTTTTTTTTTTTACTCAGACCAGATGGCACTAATCTGACTTCAAAAATGGCATCGTCTCTATTTTAACATGAAATACTGCTATAATTGAAAAGTAATATCAAAATCTTAGAAAAAAAAATGTAGTCTATTATTTTCAATGGGAAAATATTGATCATGATTATTGCATACATATTAAATAGTACCATGAAATTCTCACAAAATAAAAAATAAAAAGAATATTATGGAAATATATATATATATATATATATATATATATATATATATATATATATATATATATATATATTACATTGATTTTACTGAAAAAAAAACATTTTGGGTGTTTGGTCTGTTTTGACCACGAACAACACAAGTGTGACCCACAAATGAACAATACCAGAGGGTTAAATGTTTATGCTTAAATAGAAATGCTTAAGAGTTTTTAAAAATAAGCCAAATATTTATACACTATTGTTTAGAAGTTTGGGGTCAGTTTTTTTTTTTTTTTTTTTTCAGTGAAGATGCATTAAATTTATGTAGCAGTAATGTTACAAAGGATTTCTATTAAAATAAAATACTGTTCCTTTTGAGCATTCTATTCATCAAATAATTCATAAATAAATCACATTGTCCACAAAAATATTTAATAGCCCAGCTTTTTCAATTATTGATAATAAGAATTTTGCCACAAATCAGCCCATTAGTATGATTTCTGAAGGATCATGTGACACTGAATGGCTTCTAAAAATTAGGCTTTGCCATCACAGGAATAAATTACATTTTAAAATAGAATATATTATAAGAAACTGTACTATTATTTTACAATATCACTGTTTTACTGTATTTTGACCAATGCAGCCTTGGTAAGCATAAGACTTTTTTTTTTTTTTTTTCAAAAGCATTAAAAATCTTAACCTCAAACTTACACTAGAAAACAGTAGTGTATATACATTATATGCAATATATTTGAAATGTTTTAAACACCTGCTTATTACAGACATAAAACACAAATGTATGTGAACAGCTATAGTCTATAGGTGACAGCAACAATCGAGCTGCCTATACCTGCTTGCATCCATCAGAAAAGTTTTATTACACGTCTACGCTGGGAACTTTTTGATCGCTTCCATTTATAATCAACTGAGCTGTCAACACTGGAAGCGCCTGTTGCGCCAATGTGTTTTCAGTTGATGTTCACCTCATTTATTTATTTTTCTTTTTTTGATGAGCTGCTGCTACTCCAGACACTTTTTTTTGGCCTGTCTGTCTGATATTAAATGGTTTTATTTACAAATATAATATGCATGACTTGATTATGATTTTAGTCCTTTTTAGATTTTATTCATTTAAATAACTTCTGATCTTTACATCAAAGCCAGATCATGATGTGTTTGGTCTCTTAATGGGACTGCTACCCTTAATTGGAATACTCCACTAATCATTAAGAGGGTGAGATCAATCAAAAACTGCATAACTGTGCTGTTAACTGTACAGTATATAGTTGCAGTTTGTGGCTGTCACAACACTATTTCCATATTATTAGTAGTATCAGTTGATCTCGTTCTCTGTGGAGAACAGTAGCGGCTCTTGAGCACAGTTCTCATTTTTATTTTCAGAGAGTGTTTACATTTAATTTACTGTTGTTATTAGTCTTAGTTTTGCCTGGTTTCCAGACACATGGCAAATAAAACAGTATGTTTGATTCGTACTTAACTTTATGTATGTATGTATTATTTATTTATTTATTTATTCATTAATTCATTCACTGAAATGAGTGGAGGGAACCATGATTTGAAACACCCATTTTGTCATAAACAGGATGGAGCTCCATTTTCAGTAGACAAACTCCCTGCTAGCGATCAGTAAATGGCAGTGGGAATTCGTTCATTGAAAATTCACAGCAAATGAATTGGCTGAAGACCACACGAGGCACAAGCGGCTCTGAATTAGACTGATTGAACACTTCACTAAGTGAGATGACTACTTCAAAGATCAATTTACACATCTCACTGTGTATTGATCAAACTATTTGCAAGCCCGGCATTCTCACAGTGAGCATTTCAATTAACTATACACGAATGTAGGAGTCGGATCAGTAACATTTGCTTGCCTGGGTGGAAGGCAAAACATAGAATTTAGGTTGTTTTGCTCTGAGACAGTTTGGGAAAGGCCTGCCTTGGTGTAGAATTCATTTAATTTATTAAAAGTATCATATGGAAAATACAAATTTTCACCAGTAAATAAGAGTAAGTGTAGGTTGTAGATTATCACTGCAATCTCTGGAGATACGTTTAGTTCAATGAAAAACTGAGTGTTAGTTCACAATATGTTTGTCTACTATAAATGCTCCCAACAGGAGGAAAAAAGGTTTAATGTTTCCATGTGGCCACTAAAAATCCTTAACAGCCTTGTGGCCTCTCCTTAAAAGTGACAATAAAGTGAATTTATAGTGCAGTTTTTCATAGGTACACCAGAGACGGGTCAATAGCTATTGTTTTAGCCAGCGCATTATGAAGGAACAGCAGAAGAATGCACATAAGCCAGATCAATCAGCCAATCAGACAAACCATTCTTCTGGAGTCATTTAACAGTGTAGCTAATGACCTAAGCATGATCATTATCCTCACCAGCGATTTCCCTTTTTCAATCTTGGGAACATTTGGTCGTCTCAGAACATAATGACGATTCAGATAAAGATGTTATCTCTGAGTGATTTTAGTCTTGTGTAGCCAGACTGTTAACTTGCAGCAAAGTCTTGCCCTCAGC
The DNA here is from genome assembly GCA_036784905.1 of Acrossocheilus fasciatus. Classification (NCBI taxonomy): domain Eukaryota; kingdom Metazoa; phylum Chordata; class Actinopteri; order Cypriniformes; family Cyprinidae; genus Acrossocheilus; species Acrossocheilus fasciatus. The sequence goes on from CM071938.1 coordinate 26,784,501, forward strand.
TTGTTCTGCCCAAGTCCCTCCCGCTTAAGCCCGGTACACACCAAGCCGACGCCAACTGACCGACGAGCTCTGACGCCAATTCAACATGTCGAATCGGCCGAAAAAAAGCTGACGAGGACCAACTTCAGCCGACGGTACAGAACACACTGAGAAAACTTAGTTGGCTGACAAACAAAAACTGCCAATGGCCCACTGTCGGCTTCGTGTGTACCAGACTTTAGACAGGAAGAGATATCTGACTGACACAAAAAGCAACCATTCACCAGGGGCCCGTTCTTCGTACCTCGCTTAATACTTTGGAGATGATTTGAAAGATACCAGATCTTCTAATCGTGATAATTTGGTTCTTCAAACGAATTTGTGGATTCGATTAAAATATCTGTATTAAGTTATCTAAGATTACTGCGCCTTCTCGTGTTCCCCAAAAAGGGCAGATATATCAATACACGAAACCACGATCAGCAATACAGCGATTGGCTGGCGGTAAGACAACAATGCAATGACATCATATCATTAAAAAAGACACCTGGCAAAAAAAAAAAAAAAAACATGACGAATTTTTGGACTTTTATAAGGAAACAGCCAAGCGAACAAAACTACATAAATGTGATAAAAGATAAATGAGTACAGTTCAGCTCACGGTTGTCTAGTTTGTTGTTAGTTGTGAAAGTGTGGATCTTGTGCAACATGCATCAGATGGTCAGTGAACAGATTGTGATTTAATCTGTAACACTGCAACATGGCTCACAAGTCATCCTGTCCAGTTCTTTTAGTCAAAGCTGTGTTTTTTTTTTTGTCTTTTGTCTGCCATCCACATGAGAGATTCGATGCTAAGGGTGAGTTTTAGGGTGAGGTGTAGGGATAATAGCCTTCTGACAGGCATGAGAGCAGGCAAAAGAAAGTCTCATAAAGCGGAGTCAGGCCTCTGCTTTCCTGTTTCTGGCATGTTCCACAAGCCGAGTAATGAGGTCAAGCAGCTAGGTGCTGTTACCGCAGAGCATAGGAGCTGACGGCTAGAAGCTGATGCGCTATAGACTTTCATGTTTTAATCTCTCACATGGCTTCCTCCTTCACTCATTATCAGATTGACAGTTTTTATGGTTCAAGCAGGCAGCCCAGCTCTCACAGTTCTGTAATGTATGCAGGCATTCCCTCCTGACCTTGAAAGATAGCTCAGCTAAATTTTCTTGATTCCATTCAATGACAGATTCTGCTCTAATCAGAGTGGATGTATTTCACTGGCTTGATTAGTTTGTTGAACCTCTTAAACTACTGATATGTCAGTAAATAGATTTGAACTATACTTAGTATGAAATAAAAGTATTTTAAATATATTACTTTTTTGCTAGGGTCTCTGTATTATATCACAACACGCTTATGTTGAAAGCAGATGCCAACATTAATACAATTAATCTATTAACATAATTGACCTTTTTAAATTATTAAATTATTATAAATGATCCAGAGCACTAAATGATTCTATTAAACCCTGTCATAAACTGTCCACTAATAAAGCAATCTACCTATGGTTCATATACTCATTTGAGTTATTTGCCCCTTTCCCTGTGATTTAAATGAAACCCGCGCCACTAGAGCACAAAAATATTATTATTTATTTTTTATTTTTTTTTGGCGGCTTAACTGACCTTGTTTGAGCACGTAATTGTGTTATTCTTGTGTAAAGAATTTAATAGAATCAAAAGATGTTCTGTTGAAAAAACAAGTGAAAGGAATGTCACAATTCTCACGTCATGAACAAGAGAAGCGAATACCTGAATATGCATTTTTCTCGTGCCTTATGCAAGATAAAAAGCTCAGGTAAATATTGCTTTGAAGGCTTGTACAATCTGTCTGCCCCATCACAGGCAATAGCTCTCGCCTATCATCATCTTCATCAGTCTTGTTAATTACAATCATTTTGCTTGTGTCAAAGGTATCCAGCCCCAGAACTGTTTGCCCTGTTCCACACAAAAACGTAATTGTAGTTTCTCCCTCTCTTTCTCGTCTCTTCGCCTTAATGAAATGTGAAATATGATGTTCTGTCAGCAAAAAGCATTGTTTTCTTTAGGGTTTATGATAGCCGGGAGGCTGTGTTCAGACAAAAACTCGCTCAGGGCTTTTTGACTAACTTGATGGAATAAATGGTCTGTCCAACTGCTTGCCCACATCAATAGGTATTCTGATGCTCAAGGTCCTGTAAATGCTTTAGCACAAAAGCCATTAAAATCCTACTTCTGCTGTGGGAGAAAGTATTTTCTCTTGTACTCAGGGCCCTCATCGCTTTCCCAAGCCCATTTTTTTTTTCTGTGCGCGCGTGTTTTTTCGTCACATTGAGTTGCTTTTACACTGCAACATTAATGACAGTGAACTACGTTTGAACTCGGTGTTCTGCTCTGACATTTTTCCCAAGTTCTGCAACTCAGACTGTTTGCATAAAGTGTCTTCAGAGTGTCATATTTCAAATAGACAGAGTGTCTATCATTAAATAATTCATCTGTGTGCAGATGTCTTGACATGGCAATTAATATTTATTGAATTAAAAACCCTGCAAGAGCAGCCGTCTGAGTCCCCCCACCTTTTTTTTGAAAAGAAAAGCAGAGGCGAAGAAATATATTGTGAAATCTAATCATTTGTTTTATCTGTCATGCTTCATTTTTCCTCTCAAGAGCGCACATTCTATGTTTTAACATCAACACTAAGGTGTTTGTTATGTTATGTTATGTTATGTTTGATCAAGATTACAGCGGTTTTCTTTTATTTAGATTTACACCTTACATTTGAGAACAATTTCACCTCCATTGCCTCACATGGTTGTCTGGTTTCAATTAGCAACTTCTAGAAGGTCCTGGGAGGGGCTAATAGCTCAATTACAAAAATAAAAAAAAAGAGTGAAATCACATATTACTTCAAATCATCCCCTGCTGTGTTTTCATAACCTAAGTTGAAAACAGTCACAATATGCTCCGTGTCTTAATGCTTAAATGTCCCTTCATAGAGGAA